>OZ024742.1:340039690-340052190 GCA_964016885.1 Eledone cirrhosa | reverse complement strand
TGAATTTAATTAGATCTTTCAGCCCATTTCCCTTGATATCGTTCTGGATAACCCTTTCGGAGTTCTGCTAACTAGAGCCATGAGGCTACATCCCACTGAGATTTCGAAATTTAGGGAGACTGGACAAACGAATGAAAGGACATAATAATTTTCTATTAGTTGATTCGTGCTGTTAACGTTTGTCAATTTATATATATATATATATATATATATATATATATATATATATATATATATATATATATATATATATAGGAACGAGTCCAGAATTAGCCGTCGAAACGGATTGAGCTCAGCCGTCGGGGTCCTACTCGTTCCTATTACCCACTCTACTACCCTAAGTATTGAGTACTTTGGTGCGTTATGGTCCATCTGGTTCCTTACCACATTTCCTTCGTTATATATATATATATATTTATTAAATTAACAGATTAAAGTTTAAGCAAAGAATCGCTACTTTCACCCTTAACGGGATCTTCAGAAGAACCCGTTAAGAGTGAAAGCAGCGATTATTTGCTTAAACTTTAATCTTTTATTTTAATAAATATTTGCTCTACGGTTCTTATGTATTTGATATATATTTATCCTTATCGAACCCTCTTTGGATTTTCGTCTTCAAATTTATTATTATTACTATATATATATATATATATATTGAGTTATTTAATTTGTTGATTATTCAACAAATTTAGTTTATAAAAGATTAGAAGCACGCAACAAATTCCTTCTGGAATATAATATCAATAAGATTAATAAATGGAAGCTGTCTTTATAAAACCATATTTATTTTATTATATATATTTCAAGGGTACCAACATTTTGCATAAGTCATTATCTGTAAACCAACTTTTGTATTCTATCTGAGGAGAGCGTACCAAAATGCTTCCTTTTATTAATATTATTGATATATATATATATATATATATATATGAAAAGGTTCAGGACCCCGACGGCTGAGCTACATGTATATATATATATATATATATATATATATATATATATATATATATATGAAAAGGTTCAGGACCCCGACGGCTGAGCTACATGTATATATATATATATATATATATATATATATATATATATGTACGTTGGTGACCTGAACAGAACTGTTTTTGTTTTTTCTCTCCCAAAATTGTTTTTCTTTCTGCATCTGCTCACTCTTCTCTCTCTTTCTACTTCTTCAATTTCTTATTCTATTTTCTGATGGACGTAAACACTATTTTCCTACAATATCAAGCGCAAAACTAATATATTTGTTCATTGTACTGTAAAGTTTGTTTTATTTCTGTTTAGTTTTTCCACACACACACATGTATATATATATATTGTTATACTTTGGGAGGGTCATGTTGCCAATAAGAAACACACGCACCAGTTACTTTCACTCCAATTTATTATAAATTTTATTATAAAATTAAATTTATAAATTTAAGAATTTATAAATTCCCGGTTGGTTCCACAACCGGACGGTTGTTCATATATTGTCAAAGTTCTTTCGTCACACATGAATGGAATAGCAACATCACAACTTACAATTAAGGACAAAATCAAAACACACACACACATAGAACAAACAACCAACCAGTAACATGTAAATAAACAAATAAATAAACAAATGTAAACACACACAGACACCCGGATGTAACACATGCGCAAACTAGGCACACAGCACACAAAAAAAAACAAGATGACGTAGGACAGAGCAAAGGAGAGGCACAAAAACAAAGAAGGTCACTGAAGAGGTCACAGAATGTGTGACGAAAGAACTTTGACAATATATCAACAACCGTCCGGTTGTGGAACCAACCAACCAACCGGAAATTTATAAATTCTTAAATTTATAAATTTAATTTATAATAAATTGGAGTTAAACAACTGGTGCGTGTGTTTCTTATTGGCAACATGACCCTCCCAAAGTATAACAATATCGATTTCAACACACGTTTTCAGATAAAGAATCTTGCTAAACAAATTCAGAAACGAAATATATATATATACATATATGTATGTATGCATGTATATATGTATGTATGCATGTATGTATGTATGTATATATATATACGTGCACACATTAACTGCAAACAATATATAGCTGTAAGAAGTAAAATCTGTCGTGATTGTGTCATTGTGTTATGTCAATAAAGACGTTTCGAACTGACTTTCTTTAATCCTCTTTTTTCTTCTGTATTTTATAGATTTCTACTTAGGAAGAAGCCACGTGTTTTGTGTTGTTCACAACACAGAAGTCATTGTCCAGATGCCATAGTCTTCAACTTGTCTTGTGTTATATCTGTAATACTACTGTAGAACACGTGACGTTTATATACTCTTATACTCATACAATCATATGTGGAGGTGGTGGTGGTGGTGGAGGTAGGGATTGTTGTTGTTGATGGTAGTGGTGGTAGTGATGGTGGTGATGGTGGTGATGGTGGTGGTGGTGGTGGTAGTGGTGATGGTGATGGTGGTGGTGATGGTGGTGATGGTGGTGGTGGTGGTAGTAGTGGTGGTGGTGTTGGTGGTGGTGGTGGTAGTGGAGGAGGAGGTGGAGGTGGTGCAGGTGGTGGAGGTAGGTATTGTTCTTGTTGGTGGTGGTGGTGGTGGTGGTAACGGTTGAGGTGATGGTGAAGGAGGATGATGTTGGTGAAGGTGGTGGTAATGATTGTTAATGTTGGTAATAGTGGTGGTGGTGGTAGGAGTGGTGGTGGTTATTGTTAATGTTGGTAATAGTGGTGGTGGTGGTAGGAGTGGTGGTGGCTATTGTTAATGTTAGTAATAGTGGTGGTGGTGGTAGGAGTGGTGGTGGTTATTGTTAATGTTAGTAATAGTGGCGGTGGTAGGAGTGGTGGTGGTTATTGTTAATGTTAGTAATAGTGGTGGTGGTGGTAGGAGTGGTGGTGGTTATTGTTAATGTTAGTAATAGTGGTGGTGGTAGGAGTGGTGGTGGTTATTGTTAATGTTAGTAATAGTGGTGGTGGTGGTAGGAGTGGTGGTGGTTATTGTTAATGTTAGTAATAGTGGTGGTGGTAGGAGTGGTGGTGGTTATTGTTAATGTTAGTAATAGTGGTGGTGGTGGTAGGAGTGGTGGTGGTTATTGTTAATGTTAGTAATAGTGGTGGTGGTGGTAGGAGTGGTGGTGGTTATTGTTAACGTTAGTAATAGTGGTGGTGGTGGTAGGAGTGGTGGTGGTTATTGTTAATGTTAGTAATAGTGGTGGTGGTGGTAGGAGTGGTGGTGGTTATTGTTAACGTTAGTAATAGTGGTGGTGGTGGTAGGAGTGGTGGTGGTTATTGTTAATGTTAGTAATAGTGGTGGTGGTGGTAGGAGTGGTGGTGGTTATTGTTAACGTTAGTAATAGTGGTGGTGGTGGTAGGAGTGGTGGTGATGGTTGACATCATTATTGCACAGGTAAGTAACCATGGTGAGGTATAAAGTAGGGAATTGCGGTGAATGGTAGGATGATCAAAGGGAGGAATCGAATCATTTGATTGGCGGCAGATCAACAACAGCAACAACAACAGCAACCAGAACAACAACAACAACAACAACAGCAACCAGAACAACAACAACAACAACAACAACAGCAACCAGAACAACAACAACAACAACAACAACAACAACACCAACAGCAACCAGAACAACAACAACAACAACTACAACAACTACAACAACAATAGCAACCAGAACAACAACAACAACAGCAACCAGAACAACAACAACAGCAACCAGAACAACAACAACAACAGCAACCAGAACAACAACAACAACAACAACAACAACAACAACAAAAACAACAACAGCATCCAGAACAACAACAACAACAACAACAACAACAACAACAACAGCAACCAGAACAGCAACAACAACAACAGCAACCAGAACAACAACAACAACAACTACAACAACAACAACAACAACAACAACAACCAGAACAACAACAACAACAACTACAACAACAATAGCAACCAGAACAACAACAACAACAGCAACCAGGACAACAACAACAACAACAACAGCAACCAGGACAACCAGAACAACAACAACAACAGTAACAACAACAACAATACAATCCAATCCAGTACCACTACCACCACACCACTACCACCACACCACTACCACCACACCACTACCACCACACCACTACCACCACACCACTACCACCACACTACTACCACCACACCACTACCACCACACCATTACCACCACACTACTACCACCATAACACACCACACCACTACCACCACACCACTACCACCACACCACTACCACCATAACACACCACACCACTACCACCACATCACTACCACCACACCACTACCACCAAACCACTACCACCACACTACTACCACCACACAACTACCACAAAACCACTACCACTACACACTACCACCACACCACTACCACCAAACCACTACCACCACACTACTACCACCACACAACTACCACCAAACCACTACCACCACACTACTACCACCACACAACTACCACAAAACCACTACCACCACACTACTACCACCACACCACTACCACCACACCTCTACCACCACACCACTACCACCACACTACTACCACCACACCACTACCACCACACCACTACCACCACACCACTATCACCAAACCACTACCACCACGACCACCAAACCACTACCACCACACTACTACCACCACACCACTACCACCACACCACTACCACCACACTACACCACCACTACCACCAAACCACTACCACCACACCACTACCACCACACCACATCACCACTACCACCACACCACTACCACCACACCACTACCACCACAACACTACCACCACACCACACCACCACTACCACCACACCACTACCACCACTAATACCACACCACTACCACCACACCACTACCACCACAACACTACCACCACACCACACCACCACTACCACCACACCACTACCACCACTACCACCACACCACTACCACCACACCACACCACTACCACCCCACCACACCAACACTACCACCACACCACTACCACCACACCACACCACCACTACCACCACACCACTACCACCACACCACACCACCATTACCACCACACCACACCACTACCACCACCACACCACTACCACCACACCACACCACCACTACCACCACACCACACCACCACTACCACCACACCACACCACCACACCACCACACCACACACCACCACCACACCACTACCACCACACCACTACCACCACACCACTACCACCACACCACTACCACCACACCACACCACCACTACCACCACACCACACCACCACTACCACCACACCACTACCACCACACCACTACCACCACACCACTACCACCACACCACTACCACCACACCACACCACCATTACCACCACACCACACCACCACCACCACACCACACCACCACTACCACCACACCACACCACCACTACCACCACACCACACCACCACTACCACCACACCACTACCACCACACCACTACCACCACACCACTACCACCACACCACTACCACCACTACCACCACACCACCACCACACCACTACCACCACAACCACCACACCACTACCTCCACACTACTACCACCACACCACTACCACCACTACCACCACACCACACCACCACTACTACCACGCCACTACCACCACACCACACGACCACTACCACCACACCACCACCACATCACTACCACCACACCACTACCACCACAACCACCTCACCACTACCACCACACGACTACCACCACACTACTACCACCACACCACTACCACCACACTACTACCACCTCACCACTACCACCACACCACCACTACCACCACACCACAACCACCTCACCACTACCACCACACCACTACCACCACACCACTACCACCACACCACTACCACCACACCACACCACCACTACCACCACAACCACCTCACCACTACCACCACACCACTACCACCTCACCACTACCACCACACCACTACCACCACACCACCACTACCACCACACCACTACCACCACACCACTACCACCTCACCACTACCACCACACCACTACCACCACACCACCACTACCACCACACCACTACCACCACACCACTACCACCACACCACTACCACCACACCACCACTACCACCACACCACTACCACCACACCACTACCACCTCACCACTACCACCACACCACCACTACCACCACACCACTACGACCACACCACTACCACCTCACCACTACCACCACACCACTACCACCACACCACCACTACCACCACACCACTACCACCACACCACTACCACAACACCACCACTACCACCACACCACACCACCACCACACCACTACCACCACACCATTACCACCACACCACTACCACCACACCACCACTACCACCACACCACACCACCACTACCACCACACCACTACCACCACACCACTACCACCACACCACCACTACCACCACACCACTACCACCACACCACTACCACCACACCACTACCACCACACCACCACTACCACCACACCACACCACCACCACACTACTACCACTACACCACTACCACCACACCACTACCACCACACCACCACTACCACCACACCACCCTTCACTATTTATTGTTATTGTTATTGATTTTGTTATTCCAAACTGTATTAAACATCAACAAATATGACCGCAGAATCTTTTCTCTTTCTCCCTCTGTATATATATATATATATTGTTATATATATATATATATATTGTTATATATATATATATATATATATATATATATTGTTATATATATATATATATATATATATATATATATATATATATATATATATATATATATATATATATATATATATATATATATAGTGTTATATATATATATATATATATATATATATATATATATATATATATATATTGTTATATATATATATATATATAACAATATATATATATATATATATAACAATATATATATATATATATATATATATATATATATAAAATATTAAACAAATAATGAATAAACAATGAAAACAGTTCCTTATATTAAACAAAAAAAGTTCATTATTTAACGATCGTTTCTAGGATATATATGTGTTAGAATTGGCATGCATATTCAACAGATCTATGTACAAAATTATACAAAATTATACAAACTATCAAGATTAAATATACATACCAACACATATATACGCCGTCTTCAGAAATAATTATTTCTGAAGACGGCGTATATATGTGTTGGTATGTATATTTAATCTTGATAGTTTGTATAATTTTGTATAATTTTGTACATAGATCTGTTGAATATGCATGCCAATTCTAACACATATATATCCTAGAAACGATCGTTAAATAATGAACTTTTTTTGTTTAATATAAGGAACTGTTTTCATTGTTTATTCATTATTTGTTTAATATTTTATCTTGACTCTGTATACCGTTTATCTTTCACCGAAAGTGATTTTTCATTACATCTCTTCTTTCCATGATATCCGGAATACATTGAGTTCTTCATACGGATTGGACACTACCGTAAACTCTTGGTAGATTTATCTACATATATATATATATATATATATATATATATATATATATATATATATATATATATATTGTTATATATATATATATATATTGTTATCTATATATATATATATATATATATATATATATATATATAGTGTTATATATATATATATATATATATATATATATATTGTTATATATATATATATATATATATTGTTATATATATATATATATAACAATATATATATATATATATATAACAATATATATATATATATATATATATATATATATATATATATATATATTGTTATATATATATATATATATTGTTATATATATATATATATATATATATATATATATATATATATATATATATATATATATATATATACATATATATATATATATTGTTATATATATATATATATATTGTTATATATATATATATATATGTATATATATATATATATATATATATATATTGTTATATATATATATATTGTTATATATATATATATATATATATATATATATATATATATATATATGTTATATATATATATATATTGTTATATATATATATATTCTCGAATGGGCAATGGTGCCCAAATCCTGAATTGAAAGACTTCGCCAGGTGATGCTATTAAGTTAGACATGGCCTGGGCCAATACTGCCCGAAACATTTCAAAGTTATTCAGTTATATATTTATATATATATAATATATATATATATATATATGAAGTATTTCCGTCGGAAAGGTACAGGAAAAAAGAGTGCTCTATGTAGGCTACAGAGCTTATTAGTTATGTAATAAACAACATAAGATAATTATTTCATTTACCAGTGGTTTCTTGAAGGCAGATGTTATGTCTGTCTTCAGTAAGACTTGATTTTAACTTATCCTTATATCGTAGCCATGGTCTACCAACCTTCCTGTTGCCGCTGGTAATCTAACCATACATGAGGACTTTTGGAATTCTGTCGTCACTCATGCGGATGACATGGTCAGCCCAACGAAGTTGAGATTGCATAAGGAAAGTTTCAATTGCCCCAATGTTGTTGGAGATTTTATCTTTTGGAACAGGACCACAGATGGATCTCAAACATCCCTTGTGGAACACATCTAACTGGTGTGTGTATATATATATGTATATATATATACATGTATATATATATGTTTATGTATATATATATATATATATATATATATATATAGAGAGAGAGAGAGAGAGAGAGAGAGAGAGAGAGAGAGACCACTACCATAAATGGGAAGAAGCGATAAACACGTACGTTACATTAGAAAATTAACCCAGAAAGACAAGACAACGAACAAAACAAAACGAAAAGCAATATTTTTAAAGGGAAACCTTAAAATATTATTTGCCAGTATCGGTAGAGGGCCTGACGCCATCCTTGAAGCATAGAGTTACAGCCCTTTATGATCTGGGTTCAAATCCCGCCGAAGTTAACTTTACATTTCATCCTTACGGGGGCGATAAAATAAAGTACCAGTAATGTACTGGATATTTGCTGACCTTGTGCCAAAAGTAGAAACAATTATTTTTAAAAAATAAATATACATGTAACATGACTGGTTCTTTGAACTACAAGTAGAACTCATTCATTCCTAGTTGTCACTTGAACTATTGACTCACTAAAGGAAGAAAATGTAAAGTTGATCGCGGTGGGTTTTGAACTCGGAACTTACGGATTTTGAATAAATTCCTCAAAAGAAAGAAAGAAAGAAAGAAAGAAAGAAAGAAAGAAATAATGAAGAAAGAAAGAAAGGAAGAGAAAGAAAGAAAGAAAGAAAGAAAAAACAAAAAGAAAGGATGAGAGAAGGAAAGTATGGAAGAAAAAAGAAAGAAAGAGAGTGAAAGAAATAGAGAGGGGGAGAGAGTGAGAGAGAGAGTGAAAGTGAGAGAGAGAGAGAGAGAGAGAGAGAGAGAGAGAGAGAGAGAGAGAGAGAGAATAAATGATATCATGTACGTGGAGCTTGTGAAATAGTCGTTATTGTTTTCAATTGAGAATAAAAATTAGATTGCAGTCTCACCTTGTTGGAAGTTTCTTTTACTGTATGGTACTTTCCCCCACCTTTAGAAATACACAAAATAAACAAAGATTTATTAAAATATAAAAAGAGACAAACGCAAACAATTAATGTTTAGGGTGGAATGTGGTGGGTAGAGTGGAGTTCTGATTTAGATACAAGGCCAGCAAATTTAGGGGAAGGCAAATTGTTACTTGACTGCTACTTTATTTCATCGGAACGGCTTGCATGAATGGCAAAGTTAAACCTCGGTGGGATTTAAATTCTGAATGTAAAGAGCGACCATGTCATTCTATCCGATACTTTAACAATTCTGCCAACCACTCCACTTTAAAATTAGTAAAATTGAGACCAGTACACAGACAAGAAAGGTGGCGAAGTGGTATAGTCGTTAGACTGTTAGGTAAAATGTTTTGCCATATTTATTCCAGCTCTCTGCACTCTAGGGTTCAATCCCGCCTTATTTATCTTTGCAATTCCTCTCTTCCCAGACAGTTTCGATACTGTCTCAGATCAAGTCACGTCCCAGAAAGTCTCAGCACACAGTCTCAGTGACTTGATCTGAGATTGTGTGTTGAAGCTCTCTGGGAAGTGACCTGAAATGAGACTGGGTGTTGAAACTATCAGGGAAGTCATTTGATCTGAGATTGTGTGTTGAAACTGTCTGGGAAGTGATTTGATCTGAGACTGGGTGTTGAAACTGTCTGGGAAGGGGACTTGATCTGAGACTGTGTGTTGAAACTGTCTGGGAAGGGAGTTGATCTGAGACTGTATGTTGAAATTGTCTGCGAAGTGACTTGATCTGAGACTGGGTGTTGAAACTGTCTGGGAATTGACTTGATCTGAGACTGGGTGTTGAAACTGTCTGGGAAGGGACTTGATCTGAGACTGTGTTGAAACTATCTGGGAAGGGAGTTGATCTGAGACTCTATGTTGAAACTGTCTGGGAAGTGACTTAATCTGAGACTGGGTGTTGAAACTGTCTGGGAAGTGACTGGATCTGAAATTGAGTGTTGAAACTATCTGCGAAGGGACTTGATCTGAGACTGCGTGTTGAAACTGTCTGGGAAGTGACTTGATCTGAAACTGGGTGTTGAAACTGTCTGGGAAGAACTTGATCTGAGACTGTGTGTTGAAACTGTCTGGGAAGTGACTGCATCTGAGACTGGGTGTTGAAACTGTCTGGGAAGTGACTGGATCTGAGACTGGGTGTTGAAACTGTCTGGTAAGAAACTTGTTCTCAGACTATGTTGAAACTGTCTGGCAAGTGAATTAACTTGAACCTGTGCATTGAAACTGTCTGGGAAGGGACTTGATCTGACACCATGCATTTAAATGCCCAAGATACAGAAGATATCATTATGGCACCCCTAAGACTCCAACAGGAGTTAAGTGCCTAGGACCAAAGCCTGGCTCTAAAGTTACTGTCAATCATCACCACTAACCCACACACCACAGCTGTTAATGTATTAAATTAATTTCTTTAAAATGTTTCATATCTCCCAACACCCCCGCCCTCGTCTTCAACTCCGTGTCTTGATTACATGTAATACAGGATGTAGCATCAATCATCTGGGGCCGCCTGTTTAATGGTCCGAACAAAGTCCTTCTGTTGGCTGGGTAGGAATGATGGTGGTGGTGGTTGTGGTAGGGGGATAGAGGGAGTAGAGGGGGCAGTGATCGAGTTACCAAATTAATGAACATAAAATCACTTAAAAGAACGGTAACCAAGAGGTATACACATCCACATATACATACATACATACTTTCACACACACACACACACACACACACACACACACATATATATATATATATATATATATATATATATAGCTAGCTAGATAGCTAGCTAACTAGCTAGATAGCTAGATAAATAGATAGATAGATAGATAGATAGATTGATAGATTGAAATGCGTGCAGACACACACACATACACATATATATACATATATATATATAGAGAGAGAGGGAGTGGGAGAGATAGAGAGAGAAAAAGGGGGAGAGAGGGAATAGAAAGAGGATTTTTAGAGAAGGGAGGAAAAGATAGAGGGAGAGAGGTGAGAGATAGTCGATTGGCATATGTCGTGCTGTCAAATAAATACTAACGAGAATGTCACACTGGTGTAACAGGGGTGTGACGGGGGGGATGTGACGGGGGGTGACGGGGGTATGACACGTGTTATACGTGCTTCCATAGTTGCATGGGCACGTGTACATATACATGTATATATGTTGTGGAGAAGAACGACGATGGTGATGTTGATAGTGGTGATGGCACTGATGATGATGAAGGTGGTAGCGGTGGTGGTGTGGGGGGGGGGGGAGACAGCGTTTCTTGCTCTAAATGAAGAAATAAATAAACAAATCAATCAGAAGATAAATGCAAGTGTATGCATTTTGGTGCACACATTGTTTGCATTTGTATAGATACCGGTGACACGATATCATATACACATGTCACACACATTCGTCACACACATTCAAGCGAGCATATATGCAAACACATACATACATACACGTGCACGCACGCACAGTACTTTCACAGACAATATTTATGTGTGTATATATATATATATATATATTTAATTAAACATACAGTATATTGCCAAATATACTATACATACATTCATATATACATATATATATGTGTGTGTGACTGTGTGTGTATGTGTCTGTGTGTGTGTCTGTGTGTGTCTGAGTGTGTGTGTGAGTGTGTGTGTGTGTATGTGTGTCTCTGTGTGAGTGTGTGTGTGTGTATGTGTGTCTCTGTGTGTGTGTGAGTGTGTGTGTGTGTCTGTGTGTGTCTGTGTGTGTGCATGTGTGTTTCTGTGTGTGTGTATGTGTGTGTGTATGTGTGTGTGTGTGTCGTTTTTTTACGTTGGAACGAGGTAGGTGGAGAAGTTAAAACAACTCAAAATACAGTAATTTATTATAATAAAAG
>OZ024742.1:340027190-340032190 GCA_964016885.1 Eledone cirrhosa | reverse complement strand
TGGCCGATACAGCTTGGTACTAGTGACATTACAACATACTATATATACATTTAATACACCATATTATAATTACAGTTTATACACCATATATACACTACACTATATATGTTGTCCAATGGCCGATACAGCTTGGTACCAGTGACGTCACAACTCATTTCTACAGCTGAGTGAACAGGAGCAACGTGAAGTAAAGTAAGTTGTTCAAGAAGAGAATGCAAAGCCGGTTCGAGAATCGAACTCACAACCTTATGATTGCAAGCCCAATGCTCTAACCACTAAGCCATGCGCTTTCACCGGAGGAACAGTAACAGTACAATAAATAAATAAATAAATAAATAAATAAATAAATAAATACATAAATAAATAAATAAATACATACATAAATAAATAAATAAATAAATAAGATAAGAAAAACGAAAAAAAGGACAAATTTAAAAACAAAAGCAAATTAAAAAGTTAAAAAATATCAAATAATAAATAAATATAGAAAAGTGATGCAACAGGGATTGGGTGGGGTGAGATGATGGGAAGTGTCGTCCAGTAATATTGGGGAGGGGGTGATGGCGAAAGAGTGGCGGGGAGGGGTGATGCTGGCGGCGGAGGAGGACGATGCGGATGATGATGAGGAGGAGAGGTGATGGTGGTGGAGGAGGAGGAGTGATGGCGGAAGACGATGAAGTGGGGAGTGGTGGCGGTGAAGGACGATGAAGGGGGAGTGGTGACGGTGGAGGATCATGAAGGGGGAGTGGTGGTGGTGGAGGATAATGAAGGCAGAGTGATGACGGTGGAGGATAATGAAGGGGGGAGGGGTGGCGGTGCAGGATGATGAAGGGGTGTGGTGACGGTGGAGTAGGGCGAGGTGGAGGATAATGAAGGAGGGAGTGGTGACGGTGGAGGATAATGAAGGGGGAGTGTTGGCGGTGAAGGACGATGAAGGGGGAGTGGTGGCAGTAGAGGATGATGAAGGGGGTGTGGTGGCAGTGGATGATGATGAAGGGGGAGTGGTGACAGCAGCAATGACTACAGAATTAGTAGAGTAAAGACTGTATGAAAGAAGGTAAAACGACGGCTACAGAAACAATTAAAGAGGCTCTCCTTTCACAACAACAACAACAACAACAACACCACCACCAACAAGAACAACAACAATGTAATCACCACAAGTAGAAACATTGATGTGTCTGTATTTATATAAGAAGATCACAATAGATAGAACAACAAAGACCTAAATATATATAAATATATAAATATATAAATATATATATATGAATGAACAGATAGAGACACTAAATGAACATAAAATAAATAATTAAAGTAATTAATAAGAACAATATAGAGTCTAGCCTAGAAATTGGGTTAATTAAAACTTGTTAATGTCACCAATAAGAGGTATTGAAGTCAAACAACTATACAAATTACACAACGTCAACAATTGTTTGAAGAGGATGAATACAGTCATGGATATACACGTATGTGTGTGTATAAATATATATGTGTGTGTGTATGTATACATATATGTGTTTGTGTGTGTGTGTGCATATATATATATATATATATGTGTGTGTGAGTGTGTGTATGTATATATATATATATATATGTGTGTGTGCGTGTGTGTGTATATATATATATATATATATATATATATACGTGTGTGTGTAATCTCTCTTTCTCACACTCTCTTTCACTCTCTCTCTCTCTATATATATATATATATATATATATATATATATATATACAAACATATATGTATATATATATATAATACATATATATATAAAATATATATACATATATACATACATATATATATATATATAAAATATATATACATATATACATACATACATATATATATATACGTATATAAATATATGTATATAAAAGGTAAACAGAAATAACAACACAATCGGTACACAGTATATGGAAGGGATATATTAGGTTAATGCTTGATATAGCAGGAAGAGGGTCTTAACGTTTCGGACGCTGGTCCTTCGTCAGAAGGAAGAATGAGAAATAAGATAGATTGAGGGACAGGCGCCATGATATATATATATATATAATATAAATTATATATATATAGAAGAGGTCACAGAATGTGTGACGAAAGAACTTTGACAATATATGAACAACCGTCCGGTTGTGGAACCAACCAACCAACCGGAAATTTATTAAAAAAAATTTTATTTTTTTTTATTTTTTAATTTATAAGAAATTGGAGTGAAGCAGCTGGTGCGTGTGTTTCTTATTGGCAACATGACCCTCCCAAAGCATAACAATATATATATATATATACAGAGAGAGAGAAAGAGTATGTATGTATCTACACACTATCTATGTTATTTATACACACACATACGTGTATATCCATGACTGTATTCATCCATTGAAATGTTTAATTTTGAACGTTCCTAACTCAGCAAACTGTTACAATTGAGAAACGATAATAATTGTTTCTACTTTTTGCACAAGACCATCAATTACTCAGTGCATTACTGGTACTTTATTTTATCGACCCCGTAAGGAGGATAGGCAAAGTTAACCTCGACGGGATTTGAACTCAGACCGTAAAGGGACGTAACTCTGCTAGAAAGCATGGCGTCCAACCGTCTACCGATACTGCCAATTCACCTGAATGATAGGGGACAGTTAAATTGGAACCCAGACTTCTTTTATATCGATATGGATAACGAAAGGTAAAACAATATGCTAGAGAGTAGACATTTCCCTGGTATCATCAATACTGATTGGAAACGTTAGAAGGAGCGATACAGTCGGTATGTGATATCTTTGAGATATCAGTCAACAACAAATGGAATGTTCAGTTCTGTAAGCTGTATGTTCATTATAAGTATCTATACACAACATAGCGTATATCTAAATTTTCTATGACTAGTCCTTTCAGGTGAGTTATTGTTTGCGTCTGTTTTGTTTTGTTTTGACTTTTTCTTTGTGGACAGACGTATATGAGGAACTGTCTTCTGATGATCTGCCAAGTAGCTGTGAAACACATAAATGTAATCAGTTATTTATGAGAAAGTTAAAGCTTTATCGAATTTTTTTATTATAGAAAAATAATCTAAACAATAGAGCGTTTAAGCCCCATTGACGGAATAATAGGGTTCATAAACTCTCTTCACTGAATAATAGAGCGTATGAGTCCCCTTAAACGGAAAAAAATACGAACATTGGTACCTGTGGGACTCGAACCCACACCATCATGCTTGCCGGGCAGAAATACTACCATTACACCAATGTGTCCATTAAGATGTAAGTTCGAGAACCACATACGCTAATGTCCATTGGTTCTGTTAAGGGGACTTACATACCCTATTGTTTCGACTATTTTTCTATAGATAAGAAATTCGATGAAGTGTTAATTTTCTCATGAATCTCAAATTTCACTCATCCATTCTCCTAGATACATATCAGTATGTAATCATGTTTTACTATGTCTAGAACGGCTCTCACTAATTAGTGAGTATGACTTGGTGGAATTTACTATGAAGTTTAATTCAAATATTCCTATACACTTGGGTCCAAAATAATAGGGGGGGATAAGCGGGGTCTTGGATTACGCGGAGAAGTTGGAGTAAGCGGCAGGGAGGTTAGTAATTTTTTAGGTTGACTCCGTTGATGTTTTTTAAAAACCAGAATTTGCCGTTTAGTTTACATATTGAGACCCCAACCCATCCTATTTATTTTATAACATGGGATTTCTACTAATGTATTTTTCTTGTCATGTATAATGTTTTTTGATGTCTAAAGAAAATTAATTATCACAGGAATGCCACCAGTTAAAATAAAATTTCGCAGGAGATACATGAGCAACATTTAATAAGCAGGGTTAGGGGTGTGGAATAAGAGCTGGGGTGGGGGAGGGGGTGAAAAAATCTGAAAAATTAATAAACAAAGGGGTTGATTATTCGAGACCCGAGAGTATCTGAACATATATACACTGTGGCACAAACAACTCCTGGCTAAATAGGTATAATGATATATAAAATTGCTAAAGTTATAATGTATTAATTATTCAGAACAACACAAATCAGAAATACATATAAAATACCCCAGCCTCCTAACACAGGTTTTCAAGAGCTCGGTTGTAATTCGCGGAGTACATCTATAATGGTTTTAGTTATATTTAACGCCTGGGCGGTTGAACATTCTACTGACATATTAGCGTACCACTACTGTAGCTCTCAGGGAGATTCAGCTTGGCGTGATATATGACTTACAGATATTTTTCCCTAGTTGAGTGTACTGGATTAACGCCAAATAAAGTGTCTTGCTCAAACACGCAACACGTTTCCAGGAACACTGAATGTATGCCATAACAATTGATATCTGTACACAAACAACTTAGTGCACTATTTAATATATAACTGTGGCAATATCAATCAATTAAAAGGATAACAGAAGAGAATATTTTGCAATTAAGGCTTAACATCCGATTAAGCAAATATAAAAAGTTAGCTCACTGTATATCGATAAGTAATCGTAGATCAATAATACATACATACATTGAAACAGAGAAACAGAAAGGAAAACATGTCTCACATTTGTCGAGGTGAAAAAGTCACATTTTATCAAAAATCCATAAAACAGCTAATTTATTTATGATAATGGTTTCTGATTTAGGCACAAGGCCAGCAATTTTTTGGGGGGTCGATTGAATCGACCCCAATGCATTACCGGTACTTTATTTATTCGATCCCGTAAGGATGAAAAGCAAAGAATAACCTCGGTGGGATTTGAACTCAGACCGTAAATGTATATATATATGTGTGTGTGTGTGTGTGTGTGTGTGTGTGTGTGTGTGTGTGTGTGTGTGTGTGTGTGTGTGTGTGTGTGTGTGTGTGTGTGTGTGTGTGTGTGTGTGCGTGCGCGTGTGCGCGCGCGTATGTATATACAAGAAATGTAAATCTGAGCTTTTCGAATATTAATAATAATATTAGATTCGTTTGCAATTATGCAAACAGCCTCATATATACATTTCTTGT
>OZ024742.1:340014690-340017190 GCA_964016885.1 Eledone cirrhosa | reverse complement strand
ATAACTATGTCGGACAATGTAGGGTTAAGAGAGGGCACCACGTAGGAGGTTAGCTAAACATGTTATAGCTGTAACAACGATATACCTACTTTACTATCATTACAACTGAACACCAAATGCAGTATCATCAGCACTACCACCACAAACACCACTACCACCACAAACACCACAGCCACTACAAACACCACAGCCACTACAAACACCACAACCAGCACAAACACCACAACCAGCACAAACACCACAACCACTACAAACACAACAACCAACACAAACACCACAACCAGCACAAACACCGCAGCTACTACAAACACCACAACCAGCACAAACACCACAAACACCACAAACACCACAACCAACACAAACACCACAACCAGCACAAACACCACAAACACCACAAACACCACAACCAACACAAACACCACAACCAGCACAAACACCACAGCCACTACAAACACCACAAACACCACAAACACCACAAACACCACAACCAGCACAACCACCACAACCACTACAAACACCACAGCCACTACAAACACCACAACCAGCACAAACACCACAAACACCACAACCAGCACAAACACCACAGCCACTACAAACACCACAACTAGCACAAACACCACAACCAGCACAAACACCACAACCAACACAAACACCACAAACACCACAGCCACTACAAACACCACAACCAGCACAAACACCACAGCCACTACAAACACCACAACCAGCACAACCACCACAACCAGCACAACCACCACAACCAGCACAAACACCACAACCAACACAAACACCACAAACACCACAAACACCACAAACACCACATATACTACAAACACCACAACCAGCACAAACACCACAAACACCACAAACACCACAGCCACTACAAACAACACAACCAGCACAAACACCACAAACACCACAACCAGCACAACCAGCACAAACACCACAAACACCACAAACACCACAAACACCACAACCACCACAACCACCACAAACACCACAAACACCACAACTACTACAAACACCACAGCCACTACAAACACCACGACCACTACAAATACCACAACCACCACAAACACCACAACCACTACAAATACCACAACTACTACAAACACCACAGCCACTACAAACACCACGACCACTACAAACACCACAACCAGCAAAAACACCACAACCACCACAATCACCACAACCACCACAAACACCACAAACACCACAACCACCACAAGCACTACAACCACCACAAACACCACAACCACCACAACCACCACAACCACCACAAACACCACAACCACCACAAACACCACAACCACCACAACTACCACAACCACAACCACCACAACCACCACAACCACCACAACCACCACAACCACCACAACCACTACAAACAACACTACCATTATCCTGATGAACTCCATTACCACTATCACCAGCAAAAAATAGCAGCTGCAGGAATACCACTACTACTACCACCACTACTACTACCACTACTACTACTACTACTACTACTACTACTACTACTACTACTACTACTACTATTACCAACAATGAAAATAACACCATTCTCACCACAACCGCCACCACCACATCCACCACCACCACCACCTCCACTACAAACACTACCATTACCACCACCACCACCACCACCACTACTACCACCACCACCACCACCACCACCACCACTACCAACACTACCATTACCATCACTACCAATACTACCATTACCACCACCACCACCACCACCACCACCACCACTACCAACACTACCATTACCACCACCACCACCACCACCACCACCATCACTACTACCACCACAACCCCACCACCGCTACCAACACTACCATTACCACCACCACCATCACTACCAACACTACCATTACCACCACCATTATCACCACTACCACCAGCACCGCCACCTCACCACCACCACTACCAACACTACTATTACCAACACCACCATTATCACCACCACCACCACCACTACCACTACCAACACTACCATTACCACCACCACCACCACCACCACCATCACTACTACCACCACCACCACCACCACCACTACCAACACTACCATTACCACCACTACCACCACTACCATTACCACCACCACCACCACCACCACTACCAACACTACCATTACCACCACCACCACCACCACCACCACCATCACTACTACCACCACCACCCCACCACCACTACCAACACTACCATTACCACCACCACCACCATCACTACCAACACTACCATCACCACCACCATTATCACCACTACCACCAGCACCGCCACCTCACCACCACCACTACCAACACTACCATTACCAACACCACCATTATCACCACCACCACCACCACCACCACCACTACCACCACCACTACCATCACCACCACTACTACCACCACCACTACCACTACCAACACTACCATTACCACCACCGCCACCACCGCCACCACCTACCCATCGCCCGTTCGAAGACTTGGTAAGAATTCGAATTAAAGGAAGAGTG
>OZ024742.1:340004690-340007190 GCA_964016885.1 Eledone cirrhosa | reverse complement strand
CCTTATGGGGTCGATACAATAAAGTACCAGTAATACACTGGATAATTGCTGGCCTTGTGCCAAAAAGTAGAAACAATTATATATGTAAATACTAATGTATATATGTATATATATGTATATATGTATATATATATATAAAGGAGTGAAAAACCAAGGTTAACAACTTAAATACATTCATTAATTTCTACGTACGTCTCAATACAGGTGACAAAGGTTCATATGTAAACATTAAATTGATCGGAAACAGTTAATTACGAATTATTTACACTAGACATTATACACACACACACACACACATATATATATATATATATATATATATATGAAAAAGCAAAAGAATGGCTTCACTTTTCGTTCTAAACAATTTGATTTAATTTTATAATATTATAATATTTTGAGTTGATCTCACAACTCATAATATTATAATTGTTTCTACGTTTGGCACAAGGCCACCAATTATCCCAGTATATTACTGGTACTTTACTTCATTGACCACGTAAGGATGAAAGGCAAAGGGAACCTCGGCGGGATTTGAACTGAGATCTAATCAATAATATTATAAAATTAAATCAAATTGTTTAGAACTACAAGTGAAGTCATTCTTTTCCTTTTTTCAAATATACCAAACTGTACCAAGGATCTCACATTTTCCTATATGTGTATATATATTCAGAAACGTAATTATTAAATTTACAATATGTACATTCATACACACACACACACACACACACATATATATATATATATATATATATATATATATATATATATATGTGTGTGTGTGTGTGTGTGTGTGTGTGTGTGTGTGTGTGTGTGTGTGTGTGTGTGTGTGTGTGTGTGTATGCCGAAAACCATTTCTAATGAATATAACAAAATAATACATCCGTGTTACATATCTCCAAAGAATTCAATAAACAATGATTTACCTTATATAGACACAGTGTCCCGTGTGTGTGTGTGTGTGTGTGTGTGTGTGTGTGTGTGTGTGTTGGGACCCGCCGGCTGAGCTCTTGCCGTTTCAACAACTAGTTCTAGTTTTAACTAGCTGTTGAAACGCAGTAACTCAGCCGTCGGGTCGCGACTGTTTCTAGTATACTCTACTGTCACAAATATCGAGTATTCTTTTGAGTAATCGTCAAACTTTTTTGATCCTGATATATATATATATATATATATATATATATATATATATATATATATATATATATATATATATATATATTAACAATATTAACAATATTAATAAATGGAAAATACCATATTATAAACGATATTTACCATTTATTAATATTGTTAATGTTAATAATACTCAAGATAAAAACTGTAGAGTGCTTCAAATCTGTTACAAAAATAACTTTGTTGAACGATAATCAACAAACCATATAACCCATTCTTTATATATATATATATATATATATATAATATATATATATATACAACTACATATACACATATGAGTGCTCGCATAGACACATATACGCGTATATATAATTGTTTCTACATTTGGCACAAGGCCAGCAATTACTCAGTGTATTACTGGTACTTTATTTTATCGACCCCGAAAGGATGAAAGGCAAATTTAACCACGGCGGGATTTGAACTCAGAATGGCAAGGACCGTAACTCTATGCTAGAAAGCATGGCGTCCGACTCTCTACCGATACTGCCAATCCTCCGGTTAGATAGATCGATAGATCGATAGATAGGAAAGAGTAGTAGTTTTGTAAACTTTTCCGTATAGAGGGAGGGCTACATGCTATCATTCCTGCTTCTAGAAATACCAGTTAAATCACCCCTAAATCCCAGAACGTTTCTTCATAACCCGAAGTGACATTGAAAATGAATTGAAATTTTTGATCAGCACTGATGGGTCTAAACATAAAGATATGTTTCATAGGGACCCAGATCACTTTCCCCCTTGTCCCATCTCAGATTTCTTCTGACCATTTTCTAATGTCGTGTATTATCTTTTCGTCAGAGCATTATTTTAACATAAGCATTCTGAGTTCAAATCCCGCCGAGGTTAACTTTGCCTTTCATCCTTACGGGGTCGATAAAGTAAAGTACCAGTAATGCACTGGGTAATTGCTGGCCTTGTGCCAAAAGTAGAAACAATTATTTTAACATAAGCAAGGTTTTCAAACCTCAAATATTTCATAGTCGCAGACGGGATTATGTCTGAAGGAGCATTTGTGGGGCTTATTTTAGGATGGGTCGAACGGTTAATTGGTGATCTCTCTTATAGTTGGGTATATTGATATTTTATATGCTAATGTCACACACCACAGGGTGTACTGGAGCCTGCTTCTAATAATGTTTTTTAGGCAAGCCAACACACTGGCAGGATTGTCAAGGGTGATAGCGTGATTAAGATGCTAGAATAACCAAGCACATTCAATAAGAGCATCACCTGATACTTTTGTAAGGCGAGCCACCAACAATAACATCAATCTCGTTGTCAACGACCCAGGTCTCCCTAAAAACAATGTACACGATTCTTT
>OZ024742.1:339989690-339992190 GCA_964016885.1 Eledone cirrhosa | reverse complement strand
AGTCTATCTGTCAGTCTACCTGTCAGTCTATCTGTCAAGTCTACCAGTCAGTCTATCTGTCAGTCTATCTGTCAGTCTATCTGACAGTCTATCTGACAGTCTATCTGTGAGTCTACCTGTCAGTCTACCTGTCAGTCTATCTGACAGTCTACCTGTCAGTCTACCTGTCAGTCTATCTGACAGTCTATCTGTCAGTCTATCTGTCAGTCTACCTGTCAGTCTATCTGTCAAGTCTACCTGTCAGTCTATCTGACAGTCTATCTGTCAGTCTATCTGTCAGTCAATCTGTCAGTCTATCTGTCAAGTCTACCAGTCAGTCTACCTGTCAGTCTATCTGTCAAGTCTACCAGTCAGTCTACCAGTCAGTCTATCTGCCAGTCTATCTGCCAGTCTATCTGTCACGGCACCTCTACGTATTCCTCACCGGACAACCGGTGTGGGCCTCGTTTGTGAGACGAACCTTTCCCAGACTCGTCTCACTCACCGAGCTGCAATCCTGGGTCAAGCAAAGACCGAGAAAACTGGGCGCCTGGCACACTGAGTGTGCCCAGGCGCTCACCGCCCTCTGGTAGGCGGATCTGGTTATCAGTGGAGACTCCACCGCAACATTCTATAGAGGGCTGGTTCGCAGCAGGTGCGACGACGCCCTCGGAGAAGCCCTAGACATGGAGGAGGACGAACTGGCCAGCCTGTTCGGTAGGACATTCAGCCCGGGACCTATGGACAAATTCCAGAAGTCCCTGGCCTGGCAGTGCTACCGAGGGGCTTTACCCGTTCGAGAAAGGCTCTACAGACACGGGCGCCCGGGTAGGGACCCCGCCAAAAAGGTCTGTCCCAGATGCGTGTGCGACGAGGAAACCGTTGCACACGCATTGGTACACTGCTCGGGCGTAGCCGATCTGTGGGGCTATGTCGAACAACTGCTGTCAAGGGTGGGACCGATCCGGTTGACCACCGAGTCTATTGTAATGATCAAGCCGCCTCCCCCCTTCAAAGATGAAGCAGAGGCGGTGTTTCTGTGCGTAATAGCCATGGCGAAAGAGGTTGTATGGTGGACGCGTCTGAAAAGACTGAGGTCAGACACCTTTCTCTCTGGCCAACAACTGGTCTGTTTCTTCCGATATCATTTCGGAAGAAGGATCACGATGGAGAGGGAGGTGCTCCACCCCAGTCGTTTTTATGAAAGGTGGGTGAAAGTGGCGAGAATGGCCCGTGTAAATGGGCCTTCTCTTTACATGAGCCTGTAGGTGGAAAAGAGGAAGGAACGAGGGAGCACCCCCTCTCTGTGCTCCTGAGGAAAAGGGTTGCACACTTTTTTCGGGGGTGTGTGCGACCCCCCAAGGCGCCTCCTCTCTATTTAGGATTTTGTTATAAATTTTATTTTTTTGTTATATCTTATTTTATTTTTATATTTTGTTATTGCCTCCTCCTTATTGAGGACGCCTTTTTGTGTAAACTCCCCCCTTTGTACTTGTCCCACTTTTGATGCCCTAGTGGCAAATAAAAGAAACATATCTATCAGTCTATCTGTCAGTCTATCTGTCAGTCAATCTGTCAGTCTATCTGTCAGTCTACCAGTCAGTCTATCTATCAGTCTATCTGTCAGTCTATCTGTCAGTCTATCTGCCAGTCTATTTGTCAGTCTATCTGCCAGTCTATCTGCCAGTCTATCTGCCAGTCAATCTGTCAGTCTATCTGTCAGTCTATTTGTCAGTCTATCTGTCAGTCTACCAGTCAGTCTATCTATCAGTCTATCTGTCAGTCTATCTGTCAGTCTATCTGCCAGTCTATTTGTCAGTCTATCTGCCAGTCTATCTGCCAGTCTATCTGCCAGTCTATCTGTCAGTCAATCTGTCAGTCTATCTGTCAGTCTACCAGTCAGTCTATCTATCAGTCTATCTGTCAGTCTATCTGTCAGTCTATCTGTCAGTCTATTTGTCAGTCTATCTGTCACTCTACCAGTCAGTCTATCTGCCAGTCTATCTGCCAGTCTATCTGTCAGTCTATCTGTCAGTCTATCTGCCAGTCTATTTGTCAGTCTATCTGTCAGTCTATCTGCCAGTCTATTTGTCAGTCTATCTGTCAGTCTATCTGCCAGTCTATTTGTCAGTCTATCTGCCAGTCAATCTGTCAGTCTATCTGTCAGTCTATCTGTCAGTCTATCTGCCAGTCTATTTGTCAGTCTATCTGCCAGTCAATCTGTCAGTCTATCTGTCAGTCTACCAGTCAGTCTATCTATCAGTCTATCTGTCAGTCTACCAGTCAGTCTATCTGTCAGTCTATCTGTCAGTCTATCTGCCAGTCTATCTGCCAGTCTATTTGTCAGTCTATCTGTCAGTCTATCTGTCAGTCTATTTGTCAGTCTATCTGTCAGTCTATCTGTCAGTCTATCTGCCAGTCTATCTGTCAGTCTATTTGTCAGTCTATCTGTCAGTCTATCTGTCAGTCTATCTGTCAGTCTATCTGTCAGTCTACCAGTCAGTCTATCTGTCAGTCTATC
>OZ024742.1:339982190-339984690 GCA_964016885.1 Eledone cirrhosa | reverse complement strand
TGAGATCTGGGGACGCTGGTGTCCAGATAAGATGTTCAACTTCACTAGAATGTTCCTCGTGCCATTCAGTAACAACTTTAGCTGTGTGAATTGGTGCATTATCATCCTGAAAGATTGCGTTTCCCTCCGGAAACAGTTCCGCAACCATAGGATGAATTTGATCAGATAAAATGCTTTAATAGTCTTGACTATTAATTCTACCATGAAGGGAAACAATTGGGCCGGCGGATTTCCAAGATATAGCCCCGCCAGATCATCACAGATCCTCCTCAATGTTTAACAGTTGGAAGAAGGCAGTCTGGGTCAAATGTTTCTTTTGGCTGTCTCCACACGTATACTCGGCCGGTGGTCGGAAATAAGGTAAAGGATGACTTGTCCGAGAAAATAACATTCTTCCACTGCTCTAGGGACCAATTATGTAGGTTTTTTACTCCACTCTAAACGATTTGCAACGTTTGTTTTTGAAAGTAGTGGTTTCATGATTGCAGCCCTCCCGTGAAATGGATTTATACAGCTCCCGGCGAACAGTTTTTGTGGAAACTGGGTTCTCGAGGTGGTCATTAAGCTCTGCAGTAATTTTGGGAGCTGTACTTTTGTGATCCTTTCTAACAATTCGCGTATGAGTCCGACGGCCCCTATCTGAAAGTTTTGGTTTTCTTCCGGAGTTTTGTTTCGACGAGGAGGTTTTTCCCTCTTTCACACATTTCGGCTGTTTTCGTTACGCTAGCGCCTGCCATACGAACACCAACAATTTGACCTCTTTGAAAGTCCGATAGATCTGTCATTTTAATGAATTTTAATTACTTTTTTCTGATGATATCTGAAAAGAAACAGCAATTTTAACAAAACATATTAATCAACACTAATAATAAATCAACAAACATAAAAATAAACAAGCTTTTGACGGTTTTATAGATATTTCAAAATTATGATGCTATGATTCTAGGTGATTCCATTATGTTGTCCAAACCCTGTATATATATGTCTGTGTCTGTCTGTTTGTGGGCGCACGCGTATATATGTATGTGTGTGTGCGCGCGCGTGTGTGTATGTGTTTCTGCGTTTGTGCGTGTGTGTGTGTGTGTGTGATAAAAAGAAAGCAGAGGAAACGTTTCCTTTGTCTTTCAATTGCTGATACTATCTTCCTCACAGTGTACAGAACCCGATAAGAAAGCAGCCCACTAACAATTCTTCTAAACCATTGCCCTTGTATTGGTTTTTATTTTCTCCGAAAGGATGAAAGGCAATGTTGACTTTGGCAGCATAGAACTCAAACCGCAATGAGCCAGAAAAAATCCCGAAATATTTAAACTAACTCTGTAACTCAATCACCTAAAACTAACCCTAACCCTAATCCTAACCCACATTCCTTTAAGCCCATTGGACGCTAACTACCTTAACTTTTTGATCCCCTTCCTCTCTAGGTGGTACTTGAAGATGTCCACACGGACCTGGTTCAAATAAAAAAACAACCTTATTCACAACCCTCTTAAAATCACGTAACTTCTACAGTAACCAAGCAAGGGAAAGAACTAGTCTGCCTTACATTTTAAGGGGAAGAAGCTGGTAGATTTCCCACGATGCATTTTGTTAATAGCTAGACCCGTTTTATGTGTGATAGCATGTGCCTCAAAAATCATAAAAGCACGAAAGAAGAAGTGGGCTGACTCCCCTCCCCTCACCGACATCAAAAATTGGTTCAAAACCTTCATCATGATTCCCTCCACTTAGCCTCAATAGAATCCAGAGTTGACTCCGCTGGTTCTATTGTCCACCAGATAAAACAAAGAAATGAAATTGACAGCTTTACTGGCCTCCTACGAGATTACATCACATAGGATGTTTCTCGTGTACTTTCTTGGTAGGGACCTAAGTCCTATCAAAGGTGGCAACATGAATTGAAACGTCTTGCTTAATAAAACAGCCCCCATAACCCTCTCAGGAATAAGTGGGTGAAGAAGAAGAAGAAGAAGAAGAAGAAGAAGAAGAAGAAGAAGAAGAAGAAGAGGTAACGTGGTTTTCCTTTATTATTGGGCAGGGTGTTTCGAAGAAGACCAACAGTCAACTATGCAGTACTCTCTTCACAACATTGATTTTGTCCAAAGGAAAGGCAAAGGTTGCTATACTTTAACACCAGTGTGGCCGTAACTCATATATATACTCAATAGAGTATCTATACATATATATAAAACTGGAGCTGTCTGTCTGTGTGTCTTCATTGTCAAAGTCTATACAAATCCACATTTCTACTCCGATTGACTTCAAACTTGCATTTATATATTCCTTGCGGTCTAGAGATATTAATTGCAGCTTTTATTTTTCAATTTCTGTTGTTAAAGGGGTGTTAGCCGCCGGTTATCGATCTCCGCCGCGCCCTTATAATATCTGTCTGTATGTCTGTATGTCTGCATAACGACATTCTGACGAACACAACATTACTGACGACGCGCATGTATATATACATCTACACATATATATATATATATAGATATATATATAT
>OZ024742.1:339969690-339979690 GCA_964016885.1 Eledone cirrhosa | reverse complement strand
GTATGTATATATATATATATATATATATATATATATATATATATATATATATATATATATATATATAGCACATATATATATATGTTTGTATGTATATATATACATATATATATATATAGCAGATATATATATATGTTTGTATGTATATATATACATATATATATATATAGCAGATATATATATATGTTTGTATGTATATATATATATATATATATATATATATAAAGAGTAGATTGAAATAGTGTCTTGTGCCAGGACACAACGACGGCTTGTTTCGGGAATCGAACAGCACTCTAACCAACAAGACTTATATAATTATATAATTTATACATTTATATAATTATAGTTCCTACTTTTTGGCCCAAGGGCAGCAACTTGAAGCGGTGTGTGTGTGTGGTAAGTCAATTAAATCGATCTCTGTATTTAAATGATAGTTTATATTATCGACCACGGAAGGATGAGAGGTAAAAATAACAACGGCGGGACTTGAACACAGAACGTAGAAACATGTTAAACACCACAAAACATTTTGGATAGAAGAAGAAGAAGAAGAAGAAGAAGAAGAAGAAGAAGAAGTCATTTTGTTCGACGCTCCACCAATTATGCCTTTCTCATAATAATTGTTTCTACACTTCTCTAAGAACATATTTTTGGGATCTAATATTTTTCTGGAATTCAAGATCCCTGCCTAATAATTGTTTCTACGTTTGGCACAAGGCCAGCAATTATCCCAGTGTATTACTGGTACTTTATTTTATCGAACCCGTAAGAATGAAAGGCAAAGTTAACCTCGGCGGGATTTGAACCTAGAATGGCAAGGGGCGTAACTCTATGCGTCAAAGCACAGGCATGAATACTGTGTATGAAGGCTGTGGTGTGAGAGAGAGGAGGAGAGACAGAGATATAGTGAGAGGGATAGAGGGAGGAAAGAAAGACGAAGAAGGGGGGGTAGGAGGGTGCCGTGAATATTTAATATGGAGTCGTTGAAAGGTTTGTTGTTTTTTACACTAGAGGGCGGTGTAGATTGAACTAAATAGTTTATTTATAAATGATACATGAGCGTCGGAAACAAATATGGTGGTGGTGGTGGTGGTGGTGGTGGTGATGATGATGCTGGTGGTGGTGGTGATGGTGGTGGTGGTGGTGGTGGTGGTGGTGATGGTGATGATGGTGGTTGTGGTGGTGGTGAGAATGAATATGTTGATGATGATGATAATGGCAGTGGTGATGCTGCTTGTGATGGTTATGATGATCATGATGATGAGGAGGAGGAGGAAGAGGAAGCGGAGTAGGAGAAGGAAGAGGAACACCACAACCACCCACAACAACAGCAATAACAACACCATCAACACCAAAACCACCACCACAAGCAGCAACAACAACAACAACAACAGCAACAATAAAAGCACCATCAACACCATTACCACCACCACCACCACCATCAAACCCACCAAGAAATGAGCACCACCACCAACAATAACAGCAATAAAACCAACACCCTCACATTCACCACCACCACCACCACCGCCATCAATATCACCAGTAACAACAATAATAAAACCATCGCCACCAACACCAGCAACACCATCACAAACCCCCACCCACCCAACCACCACCACCACCACTACCAACACCACCACCTCCAGTAACAACAACAACAGTATCATCAATATTGTAATAACAATACTACAAGAGAACAACATATGTGTTATGAGAAATATGTCCTCGACAAAGTTTAAATATTATTCTATGCATGTCTAAATTGTGAAATTGCTACACAGCCCTATATTGTGGCTGTGCTTGGGATACTAATGAGACTGGCTCTAGAGTTCGGTAGCTCTACATACACTGGCATACACATACACACACTGACATACACACATACACACTGACATACACACATTCACACATACACACTGACATAGACTGACATACACACACACATACACTGACATACACACATACACATACGTATTGACACACACAGGCATACACACACGCGCGCGCAGACACATATACATTTATATATATATATATATATATATATATATATATATATGCGTGCATTTATTTATCAATCATATATCAATACATGTATGTTTGCATACACACACGCACACGCATCCACACACACAGACACAGACACACACACACACACACACATACATGTATATATATATATATATATATATATATATATATATATATATGTGTGTGTGTGCATGTGTGTGTGTGTGTGTGTCTGTGTGTGTGTGTGGGTGTGTGGGTGTATAAATATAAAAGGTAAACAGAAATAACAACACAATCGGTACAGTATATGGAAGGGATATATTAGGTTAACGCTTGATATAGCAGGAAGAGGGTCTTAACGTTTCGGACGCTAGTCCTTCATCAGAAGAAAGAATGAGAAATAAAATAGATTAAGGGGACGGGTGTGTGTGTGTGTGTGTGTATATATTTGTGTATCGTCATCATCATCATCATCATCATCATCACCGTGTTAATTGAACAAGTACTTTCATGCTTTCGCAATCTTCAGGTTCACATTGTGTGGTGACAGTCAAGTTTGCTATTTTCAAATGTTGAAAATTGCAAACTTGACTGTCACCACACAATCGGAACCTGAAGATTGAGAAAGCATGAAAGTACTTGTTCAATTAACACTTAACATTTAATATACCATACTATTTCATTCTAATACCATTATAAATTTTAAAGGATTGTAAATAAAACGAGTAAATCAGACAAAGTTGGAATTCCTTTTATTAATATAGATCTTCTATACACAATCATACACACCCGTGTATATTTATCTCTATATATATATATATATATATATATATATATATATATATATATATATATATATATATATATATATATATTCATTCAAAATATTAACAAAAATAGAACTTCATTTTATTATACATATGTCAAAGGTACTGAGCTAACTTAACTATTTGTTGAGTGCTTCCATCTATGGTAAAACTAATTCTAATAGAACTTCATTGTGATCAACTATATTTTATTATACATATTTCAGAGGTACTGAGCTAACTTAACCAAATTCTGTTGAGTGCTTCCAATCTATTGTATAACTAATTCTTTGATGTATTCATCGAACCTTGTTTAACCTTTAAATATATATATATATACACACATATATATATATATATATATATATATATATATATATATATATATATATATATATATATATAAATATATATATATATATATATATATACAGGTCTATTGATTTTTCCCTGGATTTCACTAAATTCTGTGGATGAATTTATATCCTGATTCTCTTTTGAAATGAGTTTGAATTATTTTTCCTAAATCTTACGTTAACTACTTTTCCCATCTTGACGTTATAGTCGCATATATGTTATAGAATGCTGTTAGCTTCTCGCTAAAACAATCTCTATACCTCTCATTTATATATATATACATATATATATAAACATATATATATATACACACACATATATATATATATATATATATATATATATGTATATATATATATATATATATATATATATATATATATGTGTGTGTGTGTATATATATATGTATATATATATATATATATATATATATATATATATATATATATATATATATATATATATATATATGTATATATAGGAGGTCAAATCCTATGTGGTTATGGCGGAGGCTCGATTTAAGGAATGCTTCCTGAACCATCAGTCGACCTTTAGGTACCCGGACAAACGATCATCCACGAAAATCGCGAGCCACATATGGTCCCTCAAGGACTCAGGTATAGACTACTCCATTCTATGGAAAGCCATCACTAAGTCCAATCCATACGCAAGAGGCAATCCGTCTTGTGGACTGTGTATTGAAGAAAGAATAAATATTCTAATGAGATTACGCAATAGTGATTGCCTAAATTCAAGGAATGAAATATTCTCCCGTTGTCCACATGTTTGGAAACACCTCTTGCATAACTACAAAGCTCCAGATTGAATAAGAGCAACATTCTAATACGTATTCATCCCCCCCCCCCCCCCCCCCGCGCCCCTCCCCTCTCTCTCTATATATATCGCCCATCCCCTCAATCTATCTTATTTCTCATTCTTTCTCCCGATGAAGGACTAGCGTCCGAAACGTTAAGACCTCTTCCTGCTATATCAAGCGTTAATATATCCCTTCCATATACTGTACCGACTGTGTTGTTATTTCTGTTTACCTTTGACATATATATATATATATATATATATAGCGAGAAAGAGAGAGAGAGAGAGAGAGAGAGATAGAGAGAGAGAGAGAGAGAGAGAGAGAGAACATGTACATTTTGCTAGGATGTTAAGTAAACATAAATAACAAACCTGATATGGCGCCGTCGTAGTAACTGGCTTTAATATCTATGTGTAGGGCAGTAGATTGGCAGTATCGGTAGGAGGGTCAGACGCCATGCTAGGGCAGTGGATTGGCAGTATCGGTAGAGGGTCAGACGCCATGATAGGGCAGTAGATTGGCAGTAGGGGTAGGAGGGTCGGACGCCATGATAGGGCAGTAGATTGGCAGTATCGGTAGGAGGGTCGGACGCCATGATAGGGCAGTAGATTGGCAGTATCGGTAGAGGGTCGGACGCCATGATAGGGCAGTAGATTGGCAGTATCGGTAGAGGGTCGGACGCCATAATAGGGCAGTGGATTGTCAGTATCGGTAGAGGGTCGGACGCCATGATAGGGCAGTGGATTGGCAGTATCGGTAGAGGGTCGGACGCCATTCTAGGGCAGTGGATTGGCAGTATCGGTAGAGGGTCGGACGCCATACTAGGGCAGTGGATTGGCAGTATCGGTAGGAGGGTCGGACGCCATGCTAGGGCAGTAGATTGGCAGTATCGGTAGAGGGTCGGATGCCATGCTAGGGCAGTGGATTGGCAGTATCGGTAGAGGGTCGGACGCCATGATAGAGCAGTGGATTGGCAGTATCGGTAGGAGGGTCGGACGCCATGATAGGGCAGTGGATTGGCAGTATCGGTAGAGGGTCGGACGCCATGCTAGGGCAGTAGATTGGCAGTATCGGTAGAGGGTCGGACGCCATGATAGGGCAGTGGATTGGCAGTATCGGTAGAGGGTCGGACGCCATGCTAGGGCAGTAGATTGGCAGTATCGGTAGGAGGGTCGGACGCCATGATAGGACAGTAGATTGGCAGTATCGGTAGAGGGTCGGACGCCATGCTAGGGCAGTAGATTGGCAGCATCGGTAGAGGGTCGGACGCCATGCTAGGGCAGTAGATTGGCAGTATCGGTAGAGGGTCGGACGCCATGCTAGGGCAGTAGATTGGCAGTATCGGTAGAGGGTCGGACGCCATGCTAGGGCAGTAGATTGGCAGTATCGGTAGAGGATTGGACGCCATGCTAGGGCAGTAGATTGGCAGTATCGGTAGAGGGTCGGACGCCATGATAGGGCAGTGGATTGGCAGTATCGGTAGAGGGTCGGACGCCATGCTAGGGCAGTAGATTGGCAGTATCGGTAGGAGGGTCGGACGCCATGATAGGACAGTAGATTGGCAGTATCGGTAGAGAGTCGGACGCCATGCTAGGGCAGTAGATTGGCAGCATCGGTAGAGGGTCGGACGCCATGCTAGGGCAGTAGATTGGCAGTATCGGTAGAGGGTCGGACGCCATGCTAGGGCAGTAGATTGGCAGTATCGGTAGAGGGTCGGACGCCATGCTAGGGCAGTAGATTGGCAGTATCGGTAGAGGATTGGACGCCATGCTAGGGCAGTAGATTGGCAGTATCGGTAGAGGGTCGGACGCCATGCTAGGGCAGTAGATTGGCAGTATCGGTAGAGGGTCGGACGCCATGCTAGGGCAGTAGATTGGCAGTATCGGTAGAGGATTGGACGCCATGCTAGGGCAGTAGATTGGCAGTATCGGTAGAGGGTCGGACGCCATGCTAGGGCAGTAGATTGGCAGTATCGGTAGAGGGTCGGACGCCATGCTAGGGCAGTAGATTGGCAGTATCGGTAGGAGGGTCGGACGCCATGCTAGGGCAGTGGATTGGCAGTATCGGTAGGAGGGTCGGACGCCATGCTAGGGCAGTAGATTGGCAGTATCGGTAGAGAGTCGGACGCCATGATAGGGCAGTGGATTGGCAGTATCGGTAGGAGGGTCGGACGCCGTGATAGGGCAGTGGATTGGCAGTATCGGTAGAGGGTCGGACGCCATGATAGGGCAGTGGATTGGCAGTATCGGTAGGAGGGTCGGACGCCATGATAGGGCAGTAGATTGGCAGTATCGGTAGAGGGTCGGACGCCATGATAGGGCAGTGGAATTGCAGTATCGGTAGAGGGTCGGACGCCATGCTTTGATCTGAGTTCAAATTCTGCCGAGGTTAACTTTGCCTTTCATCCTAACAGGGTCGATAAAATAAAGTACCAGTAATGCACTGGGGTCGACGTAATCGACTTTCCCTTTCCCCAAAAATGCTGGCCTTGTGCCTATATAAGAAAATAATAATTAGGTGTGTGTGTGTTTTTGTGTGTATTGTGTGTGTTTCTCTGTGTGTGTGTGTGTGTGTGTGTGTCTGTGTTTCTGTGTCTGTGTGTGTGTGTGTGTGTGTGTGTGTGTGTGTGTGTGTGTGTGTGTCTGTGTTTCTGTGTGTGTGTGTGTCTGTGTTTCTGTGTGTGTGTGTGTCTGTGTTTCTGTGTGTGTGTGTGTGTGTGTGTTTCTGTGTGTGTGTCTGTGTGCGTGTCTGTGTGTTTTCTGATTTGGGTTTAATTTTTTTCTACTATTTATTCCTTCAAAGATATCCAAATATTTTCAGAAAATCAATAAAGAAGAATTATCAACTAATGTTTTCTTATTTAATTTTGTTTCATGGACTAAATTTTAATGTGTTTGGATGGCTCCTACTTGTAAATGAAGAAAAAGTACCGTAGTTGGTTGACCGATGTAAAAGTTAGATTCATGAAATTTATAAGATGTTATGTTCATATTGAAATATATATTTTGCATTCAAATAAAAAAAAAATGTTCGCTCTACATGGCTGAATATAATAAATGTAATCTGAATTTTTCAAATATAAATAATAACATTCGATTCGTTTGCAATTATGCAAACAAGCCTCATTTTTAAAGCCATGTCAGTAGAATGAGCCCTTCATTCTGGCTCTTGTGTTGGCATGTAAACAGAACTGCAGGCACTAATGTTTCTGGGTATCACCCTTCATCAGTACAGCTCACTGTTCACCTGCTAACTCTCAGAGCTAGTGAAAATATATGCTATTTTCTAAAATATACAGTGACTGATTTTACATTGGTTATCTGAAATAAGTCCTGAGATTTGTTAATTCCTGGTTTCGAGTTGATAAGGTTTTTTTCCTTCTAATGTTGTTTGAATGTATATTCTGTGTTATACTTTGGGAAGGCATATGCTGTCAATTAAAACACACGCAATTAGCTGTTTTTATTTCGGGTTTATTATTAATGAAGTAATTAATCCATCAAACAGTTAGTTAATCAGCGAATTAATTAATTATAAAAGTTCTTCCGTCACGGTACACGACTTCAACGATGACTCAACTCTTTCAATCAGCTCTTCATCTCCACTTCAAATTTATTCCATCATTTTAAGCTCTGTCTACAGAGTTTGTTATGATACACAGATTCTTCTTCTTCTTCTTCTTCTTCTTCTCCTTCTACTTCTACTTCTCCTTCTACTTCTACTTCTCATTCCTCTTCTTCTTCTTATCCTTCTCCTTCCTCTTCTTCTTCTCCTTCTTCTTCTCCTTCTTCTCCTTCTTCTTCTCCTTCTTCTACTTCTTCTTCTTCTTCTTCTTCTTCTTCTTCTTCTACTTTTCCTTCTTCTTCTCTTCCTTCTCCTCCTTCTTCTTCTTCTTCTTCTCCTTCTCCTTCTACTTCTTCTTCTTCTTCGCCCACCTATTACTGAGAGCGTCGTGGAGACAGAGTCCTTCCAGCGAGTCCTGTCAGTAGCAGCCATCTCCAACTGATCCGGCTGGATCCCAGGCTAGGCCAGCCGAGCTCACGGATGTTATCCGACCATCTTGCTGTCCTATTCTCCTTGTATTTTTCTACTAAACTGTTAGGGTACCAATTATTAAATGAAATTAGTCCCCACGGAGGAATTACTGGTTTAAGGATTCTTTATTGGAAGAAACATTAAGGTATCATCTATTAAGGGATTTGATTAGAAATGATTTAAATGTATGACACACATACGCAAACATGCAGATATATATATATATATATATATATATATATATATATATATATATTGTTATGCTTTTGGAGGGTCATGTTGCCAATAAGAAACACACGCACCAGTTGCTTTCACTCCAATTTATTATAAATTAAATTTATAAATTTAAGAATTTATAAATTTCCGGTTCGTTGGTTGGTGCCACAACCGGACGGTTGTTCATATATTGTCAAAGTTTATTCGTCACACATTCTGTGACCTCTTCAGTGACTGGGGATTCTTTTCTTTGTTTTTGTGTCTCTCCTTTGTTCTGTCCTACGCCATCTTCTTTTTGTGTATGTTCACACAAAAAAACAAGATGTGTGTTCACACACAAAAACAAGATGGCGTAGGACAGAATAAAGGAGAGGCACAAAAACAAAGAAAAGAATCCCCAGTCACTGAAGAGGTCTCAGAATGTGTGACGAAAGAACTTTGACAATATATGAACAACTGTCCGGTTGTGGAACCAACCAACCAACCAACCGGAAATTTATAAATTCTTAAATTTATAAATTTAATTTATAATAAATTGGAGTGAAAGCAACTGGTGCGTGTGTTTCTTATTGGCAAAATGACCCTCCCAAAGCATAACAATATCGGTTTCAACACACGTTTTCAGATAAAGAATCTTGCTAAACAAATTCAGAAACGAAATATATATATATATATATATATATATATATATATATATATATATATTATAGACAGATAGATGGATATAGATAAATTTCTTTATTAGCCACAAGGGCACAAAAGAAGGGGACAAATACAAATGGGGAGTTTACATACAGGTATATGAAAATAAAACTATTAATAAAATAACAAATAACAATTGAAATCCCCAATAGCAGGGAGGCGTTACACAGGGGTTGTACACACCCCGAAAAAAAGTACAACCCTCATCTCCAGGATCACCAAGAGTGAGTACTCCTTTCCTCTCTTCCTCTTTTTCCTCAACCTACAGGCTTATATAGAGAGAAGGCCCAACCACTCGGGCCATCTTTGCCACATTCACCCACCTTTTATAAAATTTTCTGGGGTACAGCACCTCTCTCTCCATCCTGATTCTTCTTCCAAAATGATATTTGAAAAAACGAATCAGTTGCTCGCCGGAGAGAAAGGTGTCTTATCTCAGCCCTTTTAATCTCGTCCACCATATAACCTCTTTCACCATAGCCATAACACATAGGAAAACCGCCTCTCCCTCGTTTTTGAAGGAGGGTGGCGGTTTGATCATGACAATGGACTCGGTGGTCAACTGGATTGGTCCCACCCGCGACAATAGTCGTTCTACATAGCCCCACAGGTCGGTAAAGTCCGGGCAGTGTACAAATACGTGCGCGACGGTTTCCTCGTCGCGCATGCATCTCGGACAGATCTTTTTCGAAGAGTCCCTACCCGGGCGCCCGTGTCTGTAGAGCTTGTCTCGAACTGGTAGATCTCCTCGGTAGCTCTGCCAGGCCAGGGACTTTGGGAAGTTGTCCATTGGTCCCGAGCGGAAGGTCCTACCGAACAGACTGGCCAATTCGTCCTCCTCTACGCCTAGAGTTTCTCCGAGCGTGTCGTCGCACTTGCTGCGGACCAACCCTCTATAGAATATTGAAGTGGAGTCTCCACTGATCGCTGGGCCCGTTTGCCAGAGGACTGTAAGCGCCTGAGCACATTCGATGTGCCAGCCACCCATTTTCCTCGGTCTTTGCTTGACCCAGGACTGCAGCTCGGTCAGCGAGACGTCGTGGGAAGGCTCGCCTCA
>OZ024742.1:339947190-339952190 GCA_964016885.1 Eledone cirrhosa | reverse complement strand
TGAAACAGATCACGTTGGATTTGTACGTGTGTTATATAGTTATAGAGGTATTTATTTACGCTTTAATTTGTATTTTTAATTATTGTGTCTATACTCTGCATTTCATAGGTTATAGATTCCATACAGTGGTGGTTTTTCCTGTTTTATTGATAGCGCACTGTATCTCTCTCTAGCTTTTCAACATATTGTCTTTTAAAGACGTCAGGATTTCCTCTCCTTTGAGCACATTATTTACAGGGAACGGCGAGAGTCTATGGCTCCGTTAATGTATCGTCATATATATATATATATATATATATATATATATATATATATATATATGTGTGTGTAGGATGTGAGTTTTATTGTAGCACAATAAAGTAATGTAAATATCGGATAAGTAGCACTCAACAGTTTATACGACTGGAGTATAAATAATATAAGATCAAAAGATGGTTAAAAGAGTTCCATGTATTTTATTATGCGCATTTCAAAAACAAATATCAACATGGGATGATATTTGCGTTCTCATCAGATAAAATAGGGAGACATGATATGAAGCTTAAAAAACACTTGCGAGTATGAAAAATAAAATAAGATGGATATATGAGATTGGGAAAAAAAGAAGGAAAGGTAAGGAAAAGGTAAGGAAGAGGAAGAAAGAAAATAAAGGATGACGGGGGAGGAGTATAAGAAGGAAGGATGAGAGAGGAAGAGAAATGAGTGAGTGAGAGAGAGAGAGAGAGAGATAACATTTAATACTGAGAAACACTGTCTCACAGAGAGAAATTTAAAAAAAACCGTTGTAAGATAATACATAATTTAAAAACAATTTTGAAATTAAAAGTTAATGAGGTTTATGAATGGTGATGTTTATGATTAAAGAAAAAGGAATTAAGAATAGTATTTATTTAAGGTTTATATATTGAAGGGTTTAATAATATGTATTATTAAAATAAAAAAATATTCAGGAGATAAGGTGAATGAAGAAGAGATTAAATGAATTATGAATTTAGAGGAATTAGTTAGGGTCTAAGTTTGTTTCTATGTATTGTAATAGGAAAAGGTAAATAATAGCTTTAATACGAGCACGGAAGGAGAGAAGAAAGAAGAAAATTTAAGGAAGAAAAATATATAACATCAAAAAAATATATATATGTTTACAAAATTTACTAATGGTAATATTAGTATATATTAAAAATATAGTTTGTATGGCCAAGAATATAAGGAAAATGCTATAGTGAGTAATAATATGAATTAAGAAGTAATTGGGAAGGAAAAGTTACAGATTAAAGATTAGAAATTAAAAAAGAAAAAAGGAAAAAAGGAAAAAAAAAAAAAGGAAAAAAGGAAAAAAGAAGAAAAATAGGGGACATTGAATGAGTAAATTGTATAATATAATATACTGAAATAAGGTAGAAAGATGGATATATTTGTAAAATATATAAAAGTGTTTGAGAAAAGAAGATTTTAAACTAATTAGGTAGTGAGATATTAGTTGTATACTTTATGGAAAGTTCTATGGGATTTATGCAAGCAGAGCGAAAATAATTCCGTACGTTTATTTATTATAGAATTAAGATGGTTTGATGGCTAGAATTATAGATGGTGGTGATGGTCGTGGTGGTGGTGGTGGTGATGGTGGTGGTGGTGGTGGTGGTGGTGGTGGTGGTGATGGTGATGGTAGAAGTGGTGGTGATGGTGGTGGGGCTGTGGTGATGATTGTGGTGGTGGTGGTGGTGGTGGTGGTGGTTGTGTTGGTGGTGATGGTGATGGTGATGGTGATGGTGGAGGGGCTGTGGTAATGGTGGTGGTGGTGATGGTGGTGGTGATGGTGGTGGTGGTGGTGGTGGTGGTGGTGGTGGTGGTGGTGATTGTAAAGATGATGATGATTACTATGACAATGGTGGTGGTTATGATGACGGTGATGGTGGTGGTTGTGGTGGTATTGGTGGTGGTGGTGGTGGTGATGGTGGTTGTGGTGAAGAGGAGGATGACTACCGTGACAAATCGTGATGTTGATGGAGATGACTACTGAGACATTGCTGATGATGATGGTGATGACTAGTGTGACAATGGTGATGATGACTAGTGTGATAATGGTGATGGTGATGACTAGTGTGACAATGGTGATGGTGATGACTAGTGTGACAATGGTGATGATGACTAGTGTGACAATGGTGATGGTGATGACTAGTGTGACAATGGTGATGATGACTAGTGTGACAATGGTGATGGTGATGACTAGTGTGACAATGGTGATGATGACTAGTGTGATAATGGTGATGGTGATGACTAGTGTGACAATGGTGATGGTGATGACTAGTGTGACAATGGTGATGATGACTAGTGTGACAATGGTGATGGTGATGACTAGTGTGACAATGGTGATGATGACTAGTGTGACAATAGTGATGGTGATGACTAGTGTGACAATGGCGATGGTGATGACCAGTGTGACAATGGTGATGATGACTAGTGTGACAATAGTGATGGTGATGACTAGTGTGACAATGGCGATGGTGATGACCAGTGTGACAATGGTGATGATGACTAGTGTGACAATGGCGATGGTGATGACCAGTGTGACAATGGAGATGATGACTAGTGTGACAATGGTGATGGTGATGACTAGTGTGACAATGGTGATGGTGATGACTAGTGTGACAATGGTGATGATGACTAGTGTGATAATGGTGATGGTGATGACTAGTGTGACAATGGTGATGGTGATGACTAGTGTGACAATGGTGATGATGACTAGTGTGACAATGGTGATGGTGATGGCTAGTGTGACAATGGTGATGATGACTAGTGTGACAATGGTGATGGTGATGACCAGTGTGACAATAGTGATGATGACTAGTGTGACAATAGTGATGATGACTAGTGTGACAATGGTGATGGTGATGACTAGTGTGACAATGGTGATGGTGATGACTAGTGTGACAATGGTGATGATGACTAGTGTGACAATGGCGATGGTGATGACCAGTGTGACAATGGTGATGATGACTAGTGTTACAATGGTGATGGTGATGACTAGTGTGACAATAGTGATGGTGATGACTAGTGTGACAATGGCGATGGTGATGACCAGTGTGACAATGGTGATGATGACTAGTGTGACAATGGTGATGGTGATGACTAGTGTGACAATGGTGATGGTGATGACTAGTGTGACAATGGTGATGATGACTAGTGTGACAATGGTGATGGTGATGACTAGTGTGACAATGGTGAAGATGACTAGTGTGACAATGGTGATGGTGATGACTAGTGTGACAATGGTGATGATGACTAGTGTGACAATGGCGATGGTGATGACCAGTGTGACAATGGTGATGATGACTAGTGTTACAATGGTGATGATGATGACTAGTGTGACAATGGTGATGGTGATGACTAGTGTGACAATGGTGATGATGACTAGTGTGACAATGGCGATGGTGATGACCAGTGTGACAATGGTGATGATGACTAGTGTTACAATGGTGATGGTGATGACTAGTGTGACAATGGTGATGGTGATGACCAGTGTGACAATGGTGATGATGACTAGTGTGACAATGGCGATGGTGATGACCAGTGTGACAATGGTGATGATGACTAGTGTGACAATGGTGATGGTGATGACTAGTGTGACAATGGTGATGATGACTAGTGTGACAATGGTGATGGTGATGACTAGTGTGACAATGGCGATGGTGATGACTAGTGTGACAATGGTGATAGTGATGACTAGTGAGACAATGGTGATGATGACTAGTGTGACAATGGTGATGGTGAAGACTAGTGTGACAATGGTGATGATGACTAGTGTGACAATGGTGATGGTGATGACTAGTGTGACAATGGTGATGATGACTAGTGTGACAATGGTGATGGTGATGACTAGTGAGACAATGGTGATGGTGATGACTAGCGTGACAATGGTGATGACTAGTGTGACAATGGTGACGGTGATGACTAGTGTGACAATGGGGATGATGACTAGTGACAATGGTGATGGTGATGACTAGTGAGACAATGGTGTTGCTGATGATAACTAGTGTAACAATGGTGATGGTGATGACTAGTGAGACAATGGTGATGGTGATGACTAGTGTGACAATGGTGATGGTGATGACTAGTGTGACACTGGTGATGGTGATGACTAGTGTGACAATTGTGATGACTAGTGATACAATGGTGATGGTGATGACTAGTGTGACAATGGTGATGATGACTAGTGTGACAATGGTGATGATGACTAGTGTGACAATGGTGATGGTGATGACTAGTGAGACAATGGTGATGGTGATGACTAGTGTGACAATGGTGATGATGACTAGTGTGACAATGATGATGGTGATGACTAGTGAGACAATGGTGATGATGACTAGTGTGACAATGGTGACGGTGATGACTAGTGAGACAATGGTGATGGTGATGACTAGTGTGACAATGGTGATGATGACTATTGTGACAATAGTGATGGTGATGACTAATGAGACAATGGTGATGATGACTAGTGTGACAAAGGTGATGACTAGTGAGACAATGGTGATGGTGATGACTAGTGTGACAAAGGTGATGACTAGTGTGACAATGGTGATGATGACTAGTGTGACAATGGTGATGGTGGTGACTAGTGTGACAATGGTGATGGTGAAGACTAGTGTGACAATGGTGATGGTGATGACTAGTGAGACAATGGTGATGGTGATGACTAGTGATACAATGGTGATGGTGATGACTAGTGTGACAATGGTGATGATGACTAGTGTGACAATGGTGATGGTGATGACTAGTGAGACAATGGTGATGATGACTAGTGTGACAAAGGTGATGACTAGTGAGACAATGGTGATGGTGATGACTAGTGTGACAATGGTGATGGTGATGACTAGTGTGACAACGGTGATGATGACTAGTGTGACAATGTTGATGGTGATGACTAGTGTGACAATGGTGATGGTGAAGACTAGTGTGAAAATGGTGATGGTGATGACTAGTGAGACAATGGTGATGGTGATGAC
>OZ024742.1:339912190-339939690 GCA_964016885.1 Eledone cirrhosa | reverse complement strand
CAATGAAACAAATTATAAAACCAGAACATACATACATACAGATTTCTGTTTATTTGCCACTAGGGCACAAAAGAAAGGGACATGTACATGGGTGGGGGGAGTTTACATAAAAATCGAGTAAGAAAAATATAACAAACAAAATAATAACAAGAAGGTCCTCAATAGGGAGGGATCGTTTTGGGGTCACACACACCCCCGAAAAAAAGTGTGCGACCCTTCTCCACGGGAGCACAAAGAGAGAGTGCTCCCTTCTTTCTGTTCCACCTACAGGCTGAGGTAGAGAGAAGGCCCATTCACACGGGCCATTCTCGCAACTTTCACCCACCTTTCATAAAACTGGCTGGAGTGGAGCACCTCTCTCTCCATCCTGATCCTTCTTCCGAAATGGTATCGGAAAAAAAGGACCAGTTGTTGGCCGGAGAGAAAGGTGTCCGACCTCAGCCCTTTCAGACGCGTCCACCATATAGCCTCTTTTACCATGGCTATTACACAGAGGAAGACCGCCTCTCCTTCATTTTTGAAGGGGGGAGGCGGCTTGATCGTTACAATGGACTCGGTGGTCAACCTAATTGGTCCCACCCGTGACAGCAGTTGTTCGACATAGCCCCACAGATCGGCAACGCCCGGGCAGTGCACCAATGCGTGCGCGACGGTTTCCTCGTCGCGCACGCATCTGGGACAGATCTTTTTCGAGGGGTCCCTACCCGGGCGCCCGTGTCTGTAGAGCTTATCCCGAACGGGCAGAGCCCCTCGGTAGCACTGCCAGGCCAAGGACTTCTGGAAGTTGTCCATAGGTCCCGGGCCGAAAGTCCTACCGAATAGACTGGCCAGTTCGTCCTCCTCCATGCCTAGGGCTTCTCCGAGGGCGTCGTCGCACCCGCTAACCACCAGCCCTCTATAGAATGACGAGGTGGAGTCTCCGTCGATAGCCGGGTCCGCCTGCCAGAGAGCCGTGAGCGCCTGGGCACACTCGGTGTGCCAGTCGCCCAGTTTTCTCGGTCTTTGCTTGACCCAGGACTGCAGCTCGGTGAGCGAGACGAGCCTCGGGAAGGCTCGCCTCACAAACGGGGCCCACACCGGTTGACCGGTGAGGAATACGTGGAGGTGCCTTAGCCTCAATGCGTGTTTACGCATTTTTAGCCACGGCATCCCCAGCCCTCCTTTCAAAGGGTGTTGACAGCAGATGGATCTCCTCACTAGAGGAGACCTCTTCTTCCAAAGGAAATAAAAGAGGGCGCGCTCCATTTTGGCGAGGATCTCACCCGGGCAAGGCACGACAGTCAAGCGGTAATAGATGACGGACGCTATGTAAGCGTTCGCCATCTCCGCCCGACCTTTTAGGGATAGTTTGCACTCGGCCCACTTCTGGGTCAGTGCAAACACCCTATTCGTCACCTCACCCCAGTTTTTCTCCACCTGGAGGTCCGGTCCGAACCAGACCCCAAGCAACTTCACCGGGCCCTCCGTCCACCGTCCGACGATACCGTCGCACGACATCGCTTTGCCCCTCCACTCGCCGAGTTGCAAAGCGACTGACTTGTCCCGGTTCAGCTTAGCCCCTGTCAACCTTTCGTACTCCTCTAGTAAGGTGCCGATCGCCTCGATTTCCGAGGCGGTCGACACCATTACTGTTACGTCATCGGCGTAGGCCGACACCGCTTTGCGCAATCCCGGTTCCAAAGGGATGCCCTGCAACAACTCCAACTTCCGCAGTAATGGCTCGAGAGTCAATACATACAGAAGGGAGGAGAGAGGGCACCCCTGTCGGATGGAGCGGGTGATTTCGAACGGCTCCGAAAGGTAGCCGTTCACCTTGACTCTAGAGCAGATGCGGCTGCTGTGCATGGCAGTGATCCAGCCCCTGAAAACGGGTCCGAACCCAGCCGCCGCTAGCACCGCATCCAGGTAACCATGGTCCACCCTATCGAACGCTTTAGACTGATCTAAATTTATCAGGGCCCCACCAAAGCCGGGTTCGTTCCCAACCCTCTCTATGATGTATCGCATGAGGTGGAGGTTGTCGTGGATGGACCTGGACGGGATAGCGCATGTCTGCGCATCTCCCACCAGGCCCCCCACGACAAGCGCCAACCTCTTCGCTAACACCTTCGCCAAAATCTTTAACTCTGCATTTAGAAGAGTTATGGGCCTAAAATTACTAATGTCATCCCCCTTGTTCTCGTCCTTCCTCACTAGCGAGACTACGCCCTTGGTCACAGAACAGGGAATTCTCCCGTTCTGTTGCCAGTTGCAGTAGACCGCCTCGAGGAGATCGGGGAACAAGTCCGGCATATTAATATATAGTTCGTAGGGCAGACCATAGAGTCCTGGAGATTTGCGTTTGCCGCATAGGCTCAGCACGTCCCCTATTTCAGCAGCTGAGATCGGCCCGTCGCAGGACCTCGCCTCCCTGTCCGAAAGACGCGGCAGACCGTCGAGGTATGGACCGAAATCCACATCTCCAACCGGCTCCCCGCCCCTCCCGAACAATTGGGCAAAGTGCCTTTGAAAGGCCTCGCACATTTGCTTAGGTTCAAGGATCAGCCGTTCATCCTGGTCTCGCAAAGACCGGATAGTGGATTTAATCCCACTTTTCGCTTCTGTCACGCGGGCCCAGCTAACAGCTTTGGTCCCCTCGTTTCCCAGAGCACGTATTTTGCTTCGGACAACGCAGCCTTCGTGTTTCGCGTCGAAGAACTGGTTCAAGACCGTTCTCGACGCTTGCACTCTGGCCACGTTGCCGCTTCTCATTGCCTCTTCAACATTAACTACCAACTCCCTTTCCTTCCTATTTCTATCTGAGGCTAACTCCTTACTAACTCCTATTGAAACTACTCTAATCTCTCTTTTTAGAGAGCCCCACCACCTGTTGTTGACGATGGCGCCCGTCAACTGCTCCTTAACTAAGGTTCTAATCCGGTCCCTGTAAGCTCTACTTGCCGGTAAGGACAAGTTGAGCTTCCAGTAACCGGGCCCCTGCCTATGCGTTCTATCAAGATGGACTACGCAGGTCACTAACTTGTGGTCTGAATAGCCCACCATGAGCATTGCTGGACAACTTAAAAAGTCCCTATCCTTAATTCTAACTAAGAACCTATCTAGGTACGATCTAGATTGACCACTGTTATTTGACCAGGTCCAGGTTGGTACAGTCGGAAAATCTAGTCGGTATCTATCGGCCAGGTCGAATCGGCCGATTAACCCCTTAAGGCTGTTACACCCCCCTCTATCGGGACATGCCCCTACATAGTCCCAACGTGCATCTAGGATACCATTCCAGTCCCCCACTAAAAGCAAGGAGCTGGACGTCCCTAGAAAAGTCTCCAGACGATGGAAGAAGTCCGACCGCATTGCCCCAAAAGGGGCGTATACGGCGACAAGCCTAAAAGCTTCGCCTTCTCCATTGCCAAGGTCCAGAATCACGAGTCGACCCTCCGGGTCCAAGTGTACCGTCTGTGTAAAGAGACCCAGATGTTTTTGCAGCAGAACGACAACCCCACCCCCACCCCCACCTCCGGGCTGACAGAGAGATGCGTGCATCTCAAAGTCATCAAAGGTGGGGGTTAGCTGTCGCATGCTGCTGATCCGGGCCTCGCAAATAACCATCACATTTACGCATTGTGACCTGAGGTCACTTAGAAGTTTAGCTTGCTTCCAAGGTGAGCCCAGGCCACGCGCATTTAGCAACCTACTCTTAAGACAGCCATGTTGGTGGCAAAGAAAGAAGCACTTACCTCTCTGCGTCCCGGGGTTCGGGTCGCTCAGTTTCCATGGGGCTGGTGGCGTGGTTGATGGGTGGTGTGGTGGTTTGTGGTGGTGTGGGGGTATTGGTGTGTGGAGGGGTTGGGATCTTTGGAGTTGTGTGGGTGTTTGAGGAGGGGAGGGGAAAACCTTTCAGGAGGACGCGGTTGAGTGGCCTGGTGCAGGGTGGGCCCACGTCCTCAGGGTACATGTCTTTTAAAGTTTTGAAAATGTCAAGTGGGATTTTCACCATTTTCAGGTTAGGGAGCCCCATTGCCGTTACGAAATTCGGCCCTTCGGTTTGTATCGAAGGGTTGGTTTCTATTTTTAAAGTTAGGTTTTCATTGTTTTTGTTTATGTATGTGTAGAGTTTTTGTGTTGTTGTGTTTGTTTTTGCTAGTTGTTGTTGAGTGAGTTTGCGTTTTATTGTCTGTGTTGTGTTGTCAGGTGGGGTTATTTTTGTTTGTGTGGTGTGTGTACGTTTTTTTCTTTTTACTTTTTGGAAGGGAGCCCCCTCGTCTTCCGACGATATGAGCTCCTCTTCCGTATTGGAGGGGAGGGGTATATCTCCGGGTTGTGTATGAACTGTTTTGTATTTGTGTTCTGTGGGGTGGGGCTGGGTGGGACCGTGTTTTGGGTTGTTTTCTTGAGCTGTTGTTGATGTTGTTGTTGTTGTTGTGGTGGTGGTGTTGTTGGTTTTTGTTGTTCTGGTGGTGATGGTAGTGTATTTTGTTGTTTTTGTGATGGTGGTGCTGGTTGTTTTTGTTGTTGTTGTGGTGTTTGTAGCAGTGGTTTTTTTGTTGTTAGTAGAGGGCAGGCCGTCCTCAGGTGACCTCTGCCAGCGCAGTGGTAACATGAGGGTCTCCTGCCTTCCACTGTGATATTTATGTAGGTTCGCCCATCCAGTAGGACTCGGTCGGGTATTCCGGAGATTCTCTCAGGTGTCATCTGTAAGAGAACCTCCAGACTTTTCCCCCCGAACAGTCCACTGGTGGACTCCCCTGCTGAAATTAGTATGTCCTTATCTAGGTCGGTAAATCCTGTTAGGACGGACCAGATGTTAATTTCTGGCGTAGGGCTCCACATTCTTATCCTTTGTGTTCTTCTTCCTTTATATGTGGGGAAGAAGGTGTATTGTGGTGACACTATAGGTGCCACCGAATATTTCTGAGCCAGCATTTCGTCCTTCATTCGGACCATAATGCTGGCATACAGCTTTCCTTTTTGAATAAAGAGTATATCATTTTTAATTTCTTTCAGAACCAGCTCGATTTGACTTTCGGTCAATTGCGCTGGCTTTCTCGTTTCGTTGGTTATGGTTCTGAAGCTTACGGTATTCTTGTAAATCTGTTGACGCACTTCTTCTGGGGAGTTGATCGTACAAGAACCATCCTCCCCAAAAGATACGTATTTTCTAGCCTCTAGCAAATTCTCCTTGGCGTTCGTGATGTCAATGGCTTTGTATTCCGTGGCTCTCCTGAGTGTTTGGGCAAAAGAAATGTTGTCTTTGTTTGTTGTTGTAATGTTGTTGGTTTCCTTATTTGTGGTGTTATTTTTTTCTTGAAAATTAATTTTTTCATTTGAATTGAAATTCTTTTTTTCATTGGAGAGGAGGGGTTGTTCAACAGTTTGAACTGTTGTTCCCTCTTTCCCGCTTGTTTTTTTGGTCGGCGTGGCGTTCGCTTCCAATATGGCGATATCGTTTTCGACGATATCGTTATCAACGATATCGATAAACATTTCTGAAATATTTATTTTTCACCCCAAAAGGGGTGAAAATATATTTACCCGACGTCTAGAGTCCCAGACTAGGGGTTACAGTTAATTATACAAAAGAATTCAAAAAAATCCACTCACAAAATTAGCAGGTAAAAATCCAAATCACGGAGCGATACGAAACACGTCTACTATCCTCAGACAGACAGACAGACAGACAGGCAGACTGATCGCCTGACAGACTGACAGACATATATATATGTGTATATATAAATTAGACAAATTTCTGTTTATTTGCCACGAGGGCACAAAAGAAAGGGACATGTACATGGGGGGGGGGGATTTTACATAAAAATCGAGTAAGAAAAATATAACAAACAAAATAATAACAAGAAGGTCCTCAATAGGGAGGGATCGTTTTGGGGTCACACACACCCCCGAAAAAAATGTGCAACCCTTCTCCACGGGAGCACAAAGAGAAGGTGCTCCCTTCTTCCTTTTCCACCTACAGGCTGAGGTAGAGAGAAGGCCCATTCACACGGGCCATTCTCGCAACTTTCACCCACCTTTCATAAAACTGGCTGGAGTGGAGCACCTCTCTCACCATCCTGATCCTTCTTCCGAAATGGTATCGGAAGAAAAGGACCAGTTGTTGGCCAGAAAGAAAGGTGTCCGACCTCAGCCCTTTCAGACGCGTCCACCATATAACCTCTTTTACCATGGCTATTACACAGAGGTAGACCGCCTCTCCTTCATTTTTGAAGGGGGGAGGCGGCTTGATCGTTACAATCGAATCGGTGGTCAACCTAATTGGTCCCACCCGTTACAGCAGTTGTTCGACATAGCCCCACAGATCGGCATCGCCCGGGCAGTGCACCAATGCGTGCGCGAGGATCTCACCCGGGTAAGGCACGACAGTCAAGCGGTAATAGATGACGGACGCTATGTAAGCGTTCGCCACCTCTGCCCGACCTTTCAGGGATAGTTTGCACTCGGCCCACTTCTGGGTCAGTGCAAACACCCTATTCGTCACCTCACCCCAGTTTTTCTCCACCTGGAGGTCCGGTTCGAACCAGACCCCAAGCAACTTCACCGGGCCCTCCGTCCACCGTCCGACGATACCGTCGGACGACATCGCTTTGCCCCTCCACTCGCCGAGTTTCAAAGCAACTGACTTGTCCCGGTTCAGCTTAGCCCCTGTCAACCTTTCGTACACCTCCGGTAAGGTGCCGATTGCCTCGATTTCCGCGGTGGTCGACACCATTACTGTTACGTCATAGGCGTAGGCCGACACCGCTTTGCGCAATCCCGGTTCCAAAGGGATGCCCTGCAACAACTCCAACTTCCGCAGTAGTGGCTCGAGAGCCAATACGTACAGAAGGGAAGAGAGAGGTCACCCCTGTCGGATGGAGCGGGTGATTTCGAACGGCTCCGAGAGGTAGCCGTTCACCTTGACTCTAGAGCAGATGCGGCTGCTGTGCATGGCAGTGATCCAGCCCCTGAAAACGGGTCCGAACCCAGCCGCCGCTAGCACCGCATCCAGGTAACCATGGTCCACCCTATCGAACGCTTTAGACTGATCTAAATTTATCAGGGCCCCACCAAAGCCGGGTTCGTTCCCAACCCTCTCTATGATGTATCGCATGAGGTGGAGGTTGTCGTGGATGGACCTGGACGGGATAGCGCATGTCTGCTCATCTCCCACCAGGCCCCCCACGACAAGCGCCAACCTCTTCGCTAACACCTTGGCCAAAATCTTTAACTCTGCATTTAGAAGAGTTATGGGCCTAAAATTACTAATGTCATCCCCCTTGTTCTCGTCCTTCCTCACTAGCGAGACTACGCCCTTGGTCACAGAACAGCGATTTCTCCCGTTCTGTTGCCAGTTGCAGTAGACCGCCTCGAGGAGATCGGGGAACAAGTCCGGCATATTAATATATAGTTCGTAGGGCAGACCATCGAGCCCTGGAGATTTGCGTTTGCCGCATAGGCTCAGCACGTCCCCTATTTCAGCAGCTGAGATCGGTCCGTCGCAGGACCTCGCCTCTTTGTCCGAAAGACGCGGCAGGCCGTCGAGGTATGGACCGAAATCCACATCTTCAACCGGCCCCCCACCCCTCCCGAACAATCGGGCAAAGTGCCTTTGAAAGGCCTCGCACATTTGCTTAGGTTCAAGGATCACCCGTCCATCCTGGTCTCGCAAAGACCGGATAGTGGATCTAATCCCACTTTTCGCTTCTGTCACGCGGGCCCAGCTAACAGCTTTGGTCCCCTCGTTTACCAGAGAACGTATTTTGCTTCGGACAACGCAGCCTTCGTGTTTCGCGTCGAAGAACTGGTTCAAGGCCGTTCTCGACGCTTGCACTCTGGCCACGTTGCCGCTTCTCATTGCCTCTTCAACATTAACTACCAACTCCCTTTCCTTCCTATTTCTATCTGAGGCTAACTCCTTACTAACTGCTATTGAAACTACCCTAATCTCTCTTTTTAGAGAGCCCCACCACCTGCTGTTGACGATGGCGCCCGTCAACCGCTCCTTAACGAAGGTTCTAATCCGGTCCCTGTAAGCTCTACTTGCCGGTAAGGACAAGTTGAGCTTCCAGTAACCGGGTCCCTGCCTATGCGTTCTATCAAGGTGGACTACGCAGGTCACTAACTTGTGGTCTGAATAGCCCACCATGAGCATTTCTGGACAACTTTAAAAGTCCCTATCCTTAATTCTAACTAAGAACCTATCTAGGTACGATCTAGATTGACCACTGTTATTTGACCAAGTCCAGGTTGGCACAGTCGGAAAATCTAGTCGATATCTATCGGCCAGGTCAAATCGGCCGATTAACCCCTTGAGGCTGTTACACCCCCCTCTATCGGGACATGCCCCTACATAGTCCCAACGTGCATCTAGGATACCATTCCAGTCCCCCACTAAAAGCAAGGAGCGGGTCGTCCCTAAAAAAGTCTCCAGACGATGGAAAAAGTCCGACCGCATTGCCCCAAAAGGGGCGTATACGGCGACAAGCCTAAAAGCTTCGCCTTCACCACTGCCAAGGTCCAGAACCACGAGTCGACCCTCCGGGTCCAAGTGTACCGTCTGTGTAGCGAGACCCAGATGTTTTTGCAGCAGAACGACAACCCCACCCCCACCCCCACCTCCGGGCTGACAGAGAGATGCGTGCATCTCAAAGTCATCAAAGGTGGGGGCTAGCTGTCGCACGCTGCTGATCCGGGCCTCACAAATAGCCATCACATTTATACATTGTGACCTGAGGTCATTTAGAAGTTTAGCTTGCTTCCAAGGTGAGCCCAGGCCACGCGCATTTAGACAACCTACTCTTAACACAGCCATGTTGGTGGCAAAGAAAGAGGCACTTACCTCTCTGCGTCCCGGGGTCCGGGCTGCTCAGTTTCCATGGGGTTGGTGGAGGGGGGGTGGGGGGGGTGGGGTATTTGTGTGTGGAGAGGTTGGGGTGTTTGGAATTGTGTGGGTGTTTGAGGAGGGGAGGGGAAAACCTTTCAGGAGGACGCGGTTGAGTGGCCTGGTGTAGGGTGGCCCCACGTCCTCAGGGTAAATGTTTTTCAATGTTTTGAAAATGTCAAGTGGGACTTTCACCATTTTCAGGTTAGGGAGTCCCATTGCCATTGCAAAATTCGGCCCTTCGGTTTGTACCGAAGGGTTGTTGTCTATTTTTTCTGTTACGTTTTTATTGTTTTTGTTTATGTATGTGTAGAGTTTTTGTGTTGTGTTTGTTTTTGCTTGTTGTTCTTGAGTCAGTTTGCGTTTTGTTGTCTGTGTTGTGTTGTCAGGTGGGGTTATTTTTGTTTGTGTGTGTACGTTTTTTCCTTTTCAGTTTTGGAAGGGAGCCCCCTCGCCTTCCGACGATATGAACTCCTCTTCCGTATTGGAGGGGAGGGGTATATTTCCGGGTTGTGTATGAACTGCGTGTGTTTTTGTATTTGTGTTCTGTGGGGAGGGGCTGGGTGGGACCGTGTTTTGGGTTGTTTTCTTGAGCTGTTGTTGATGTTGTTGTTGTGGTGGTGGTGGTGGTGGAGGTGGTGTTGTTGGTTTTTGTTGTCGTTGTGGTGGTGATGGTAGTGTATTTTGTTGTTTTTGTGGTGGTGGTGCTGGTTGTTTTTGTTGTTGTTGTGGTGTTTGTAGCAGTGGTTTTTTTGTTGTTAGTAGAGGGCAGGCCGTCCTCAGGTGACCTCTGCCAGCGCAGTGGTAACATGAGTGTCTCCTGCCTTCCACCGTAATATTGATAAAGGTTCGCCCATCCAGTAGGACTCGGTCGGGTATTCCGGCGATTCTCTCAGGTGTCATCTGTAAGAGAACCTCCAGACTTTTCCCCCCGAACAGTCCACTGGTGGACTCCCCTGCTGATATAAGGATGTCCTTTTCTCGGTCCGTAAATCCTGTCAGGACGGACCAGATGTTTACTTCTGGCGTTGAGCTCCACATTCTTAGTCTCTGAGTTCTTCCTTTATACGTGGGGAAGAAGGTGTATTGTGGTGACACTATAGGTGCCACCGAACATTTTTAAGCCAGCATTTCGTCCTTCATTCGGACCATAATGCTGGCATACAGCTGTCCTCTTTCAATAAAGAGTATGTCTTCTTTTATGTCTTTCAGCACCAGCTTAATTTGACTTTCTGTCAATTGAGCTGGCTTTCTTGTTGTGTTGGATATCGTCCTGAAGGTTATGGTATTCCTATATACCTGTTGACGAACTTCTCTGGGGAGTTGATCGTAAAAGAACCATCCTCCCCAAAAGATATGTATTTTCTGGCATTTAGCAACTTCTGCTTAGCGTTTGTGATGTCTATGGGCTTGTACTCGATAGCTTTCTTGACCGTTTGGGCAAAAGAAACTTTGTTGTCTTTGTTGCTTGTTGTTGCAATGTTGTTGGTTTCATCTTTTGTTGTGTTTATTTTCTTGTTATTTTTTTCTTCAAAATTTAGGTTTTCACTCGAATTAATATTGTTTTTTTCATTCGAGAGGAGGGGCTGTTCAGCAGTTTGAATTGTTGTTCCCTCTTTCTCGCTTTTTTTGGTAGGCGTGGCGTTAGCTTCCAATATAGCTTCCTCGTTTTCAACGATATCGATGAACATTTTGAATTAAACATTTTTTCACCCCAAAAGGGGTGAAAATATATTTACCCGACGTCTACAGTCCCAGACTAGGGGTTAGAGTCAATAATAGAAAAACAATTTAAATAATACACTCACAAATAATCCAAGTAAAGATTCCAAATCGAAGAGCCGATGTGCAAGACGTCTACTATCAAAGACAGACAAATTTATGTATATATAAATTAGACAATTATCAAATTTGTGATCAACTCATTTAATAGCTGACAATATATATATATATATATATATATATATATATATATATATATATATATATATATATATTACTCTGGGGTCTTACCTCATCCGAGTGCTAAAGCTACAGACCGATTATGCATATACGCTAGCTTGGCCGTATACTAAAGCTTCGTCAATGCTGTACTAATATATATATATATATAATAATAAATTTGAAGACTAAAATCCAAAGAGGGCTCGATAAGGATAAATATATATCAAATATATAAGAACCTTACAGCAAATATTTATTCGGAAGATCCGTTAAGGGTGAAAGCAGCGATTTTTTGCTTAAACTTTAATCTGTTATTTTAATATATATATATATTAGAAAGTGAGGTTTTTTTTACAAATTGAAAAATAACCGAGGTGTCCTACACGAGTGAAAGTATAAAGAAAAAGAGATGAAACCGAAAATGCAACTGGAGTCTTATTTTAAAAAAATATATATATATTTATTTGGTTCCTTTACCGGTTTCGCAGTTCTTCTGCTTTTCAAAAGTAGAGTTGAGATGGAGGGTCTGTGGTTTTTCTCACATCTGACCCTCCATCTCAACTCTACTTTTGAAAAGCAGAAGAACTGCGAAACCGGTAAAGGAACCAAATAAATATATATATATTTTTAAAAAATAAAACTCCAGTTGCATTTTCGATTTCATCTCTTTTTCTTTATATATATATATATATATATATATATATATATATATATATATATATATATATATATATATATATAAATATATATATATATAAAATTATATAATTATATTTATAAATTTAGGAATTTATAAATTTCTGGTTGGTTGGTTGGTTCCACAACCAGATAGTTGTTTGTATATTGTCAAAGTTCTTTCGTCACACATTCTGTGACCTCACAGAATATATAATTATAATTATAGGTGAATTCCCAATGTGAAGGCGCGTGGCTTAATGGTTAGAGGATTGTGCATACAACTGAGGTTTACTCAGCTGTAGAATTGAGTTGATTCAATGTGAATATAGTTACGTTCCTTTACGTTCCAAGTTCAAATCCCGCCGAGGTTAACTTTGTCTTACGAGGTCGATAAAATGAATTATCATTAATATACTGGAGTCGATTTAATTGACATGTCCCCTCCCACTAAAAATTGTTAACCATTATGATAGGCCTAATTATATTTCTCAAACGTTATAGCCACGTTATAAATGAATAAATTAATATTTTTACCAAATATAGGTCGTATTATACAAGAAGTCTTATATACAGGACCGGCGTTACCATTATACCAACTTGATAACCACCCATAACACCGAACTCAGTGAGAATCGTTATGGAAACTTAAAGGATCACAGTTTTATACAGATTTGTATAGTTATATATATATATATATATATATATATATATATATATATATGTACTATAAAGTATGTCCATAGAATCATGTGATAATATATATACACCATTTCCTCTCCCAATTAGCATAATCAACCACACAAAAAAACAATTAAACCAGACTATAATATTAAAAAGCACCTATGAAGAAATAGTAGATAAATAAACGACAGCAATTTATTCGCGATCAACCGCTATAGAATATTTACCCAACATTTTAATAGCACGTGGAAATCGATTAAATATACCATCAACCATACACAATTAGGTATAAAATTAAAGTTAAAAGAAAAAATGCATATACACATACCAGGATTACGTTTCTAACCTTAGGGTTTCGTTCGTTTTCGGAAATATCCTATCAAGGATAAATTCTCGAGCTTCGAACTCATCAGGAAAGAATCTCACTTGGACAAAGAATTTACTGAAGTGATCCCCGCCAGAAACGAATTCAAAATGACTAAGAACTGTGACGTGGCAGTGGTCAAGTCAGAAAGAATGTGATTGGTGGCTTACGGCGAGTGGGCTGGTTGGTAGAAAGCGCAGCCCAATATTGCCCAAATTGCATCTCAACCTTATGGGAGATTATCAAATATAAAGATTTACATATACACAAACTAGACAAAGTCACAGATATATATGTTTTAGCAACCATTGACGGTGTGGCTCAATGATGAATTAATAAATTAAATAATCAGAGCAATATACTATAAAATATGTCCATAGAATCATTTGATAATATAGATACACCATTTCCTCTCCCAATTAGCATAATCAACCACACACAAAACCAATTAAACCAGACTATAAGATTAAAAGATTAAAAGATATATATATATATATACACAATATATTAACAAATGGAAACTATATTTATAAAACCATATTTATTTCATTATACATATTTCAAGGACACCAAAGAAAATTATGGTGCGCTTTCATCAGATGAAATATAATATAGATCAGTTTTATAAACAAATATTGACATACCCTTAAAGAATGCAACCATGTCGGTTGGAAGCTCCCGGATAGTGGGGTTACTAATTTTATTATTGGTCTATTATGCAAATTAGTGTCAGAAAGGTTTAAATCCCCTACATTTAAATTAAGCCGTTGGAATAGGGAAAAAAGAAAAGGAAAAGGAAAAAGAAAGAACCAAAAAAAAAACAAAAGAAAACAGAGAAAACCCTAAGTGAGAGAGTGTTGTATTAACGTAATTTTATGAGATGATGAAGCGAAAAGATAAATATATATTGGATGAATTACGCAAAGTAAATAAATAAATAAATAGTAATAACCGGAGAATTTTATCTAATGTTTAAATTTGATTAAATTATTGAGATCTATAAATTAAAAATTAAAAATTAAAAATTGAGGTCTATACATTCTTAAAAGAATATATAATTAAAAGAATATATATAGGATCGATCGACTTTCGTCAAATCGGACCGAGGAAACAATGTTTCCGTCGGTCTTTCCAGTTGCTAATACTATCTATCGGTCGCAACTCCAGGGAGAAGGAACAACGTGAAATAAAGTGTCTTGCTCAAGGACATAACGCATCACCTGGTCCACGAATCGAACTCACAACTTCAAGATTGTGAATCCAATTCTCTAACCACTCAGCCACACGCCTTCACCAGAATATATATATATATATATATATAAAGAAAAAGAGATGAAATCGAAAATGCAACTGGAGTCTTATTTTTTTTTAAAATATATATATTTATTTGGTTCCTTTACCGGTTTCGCAGTTCTTCTGCTTTTCAAAAGTAGAGTTGAGATGGAGGGTCTGTGGTTTTTCTCACGCAGAAGAACTGCGAAACCGGTAAAGGAACCAAATAAATATATATATTTTTTTAAAAAATAAGACTCCAGTTGCATTTTCGATTTCATCTCTTTTTCTTTATACTTTCACTCGTGTAGGACACCTCGGTTATTTTTCATTCTGTAAAAAAAAACCTCACTTTCTAATATATATATATATATATATGTTATTATACATAACCTTACATAAATTTATTATTAATCATCAACTAACGATTAACTATTAAATTTTTCAATTAACAATAAAACTTATAAGAAATAGCAAAATATATGTTTAAAATATAGGAATGTTCAGAGATTTTAGCGAAGAAAAATCTCTTCTTAGTAATAGCAATACGGCGTGATGGAAAATTTATTGATTTATTTGTAATTTAGATACCTCTAATCATTATATGCTATAAAAGTTAAGATGATAAAAAAAGTTAAGATTATAAGAGAACCTTATATTATTTTATAGTAAGTTATAATTTTATAAATACACCTGTTATACAGTTGTGACTGTTAAAATATAAGTTTGTTTACTATAACGTCTTAATGTTTAAAGTTTTTCATAAGAATATATCTAAAGCATAAACCGTAATATACCTTTTATATGAGTTCATTCTTAGAATGTATTCAAATTATACATTTCGATATATATATATACACAGACATACATATATGCATACATACGCACATATACATACATACATATATATATATATATATATATATATATATATATATATATATATATATATATATATATATATATATATATATATATATATATATATATATATATTTATATATATATATATATATACACACATACATATACACACATACATATACACACATACATATACACATACATATACACACACACATATATATATATATATATATATATATATATATATATATATATATATATAAATAGAAAATACATAATATAAAATAAAATATGAGTTATAATTTTAAAAGGATTATAATTTTAAAAGGAATTACAATTTTTAAAAAAGATATAATTATATAATTTTAAAAGGAATTATATTTTTAAGCAATATAATTTTTAAGCAGCACAATATAAAATATGAATTATAATTTTTTTTTATTTTTTATATCCATCAGAGGAATTAACAATAAAAAATTTTTTTAAACTTTCAGTATGTTTATCTTAATTTTTTATACCCTTTTTTTTTAAAACTTTCAGTATGTTTATCTAGAAGAATTTTCAAGGAAAATTTTAAGGAAAAAATTTTTAAGGAAAAGCTTTTTAAGGAAAAAAATTTTTTATAAGGAAAAAATTTTTTCTGAAAAAATTTTCTTCATTTAAGAGAGTTTTTGGCAGTCGTATGAAGGAATCTAATGATTTATCGATAGGTTTAATAAGATGAGTTATATATTACATTTTAAATTTATATTTAAACGTTGAATTTAATCTATGTTTGCAACAACTGAAAAGATTGTTCCTTAAATTCACAGAATCTTTGCTTTTTAATATAGAGAATATTTCCTCTATACAAAGAGCGCAATTTTCCGAAGAGGCATTAAATGGAGGAGCTTTGGAAATAATATTCCAAAGTAAAGAATAGTTAATGTTCTTTAATTTTAGGTCCCATAGTAAGCTAGATAGAGAAGTTGAAGATTTTTTATTTATATTCGTAAAAGAGCATTTATGGTTATTAAAGCGGGATTTAAAGTCTGTGGAAGTAGAACCTACATAATTAAATGAATTTAAATTAGTTTTTACATTACAATTATATACTATATTTTTAGCTAAACAATTGTTATTTAACGGACAGTTAGATTCATTTCTACAGTTACATTTATCAAAATTCAAGTGGTATTCTGGTTAGGTTTTAAGTTTCTATTATTAATTCTATTAATATTCTGCGATAAATTACTGGTGGTTGAATAAGTCAATTTTATAGTATGTCTATTAAATATTGAGTAATATCTATGTGTTCGAGGGAAGCATTTGTCAAGAGCTTTAAAAAATAGTTTAGCAATAGGAGTTTTAATATTTAATGAGAAAATTACGTTAATACAATACTCTCTCTCTTTCTCTTTCTTTTCTTTTGTTTTTCTTTGGTACTTTCTTTTTCCTTTTCTTTTTCTTTTTTCCCTATTCCAACGGCTTAATTTAAATGTAGGGGATTTAAACCTTTCCGACACTAATTTGCATAATAGACCAATAATAAAATTAGTAACCCCACTATCCGGGAGCTTCCAACCGACATCGTTGCATTCTTTAAGGGTATGTCAATATTTGTTTATAAAACTGATCAATATTATATTTTATCTGATGAAAGTGCATCATAATTTGCTTTGGTGTCCTTGAAATATGTATAATGAAATAAATATGGTTTTATAAATATAGTTTCCATTTGTTAATATATTGTATTTTTACTCCAAAAATTTGTTGAGTACTTTATATCAGATATAAAAATATTTGCTTGTTGTATCCCAACAAATTAAATATAACATCTACATATATATATATATATATATATATATATATATATATATATATATATATATATATATATATATATATATATATATATATTGTAGTGACCTACATTCCGCGGGCTCACATACATTCTCTATGCGTGATTTGGCTCAGTTCAGCCAATCAACGCCAGTAGAAGAGGATGTATCCCTACGCGCCCGGAGAAAAAAAATTCCCCGCGAAGATTTGAAGAATCTCGCTCTTGTACCAGAAACTTCGAGCCAGCAACACGCATAATGTAACGGTGAGATATTGCACCCTAGCCTCGCCGGCTTAACGGCGCAATGGCACATTCCCTTTTGTAACCTCTTTTTATCCGTAACTTCAACCATATAAGTTAACAAACATTGTTTGTACTACATCAAAAATAAACATACATTTCATCTCTAATTACTGCTGTTGAAATCATTATTATGTTACTCGTGTCTCAATAACATCTATAATCCATGCTGCTGGAATTGGCGACCTGACGAAAGGAATATTGTAAATAGATGGTAAATAGATCGAGGGACCTTCCCATACGTCTATGTCGACAAGATAATCCAACGAGGATACTATCACTTACCACACTGGCAACTAACGACCTTCAATCATCTACCCTGTTAAAGTGCCGACCACGACTACTTAATAACTAAAACTGCTAAAATATATATATATATATATAATTAAAGAGTGAAGAATAACATGGTAGGCTGTACAAAAAGGGTTTATTTACAGTATTAACAATTGTTTCATTGATCAGGTGAGTCTAAAGGCCGCTGATCTCGCCAACTCGCTACCTAACTAAGGAAACCTCTTGTTGAGTCAAACAACGCCGTACGTTAAAACTTTCTATAGAACAGGGTATTCACAACCTCTAACTGGATTACCTAAAACGCTAACTTGTTATCCCATATATATATATATATATATATATATATATATATATATATATATATATATACGTTATTCCGGGTTGAATCGGAGGTAACCACAGTAAGTAAGGTACTCAATACATTGCAGAGTATAAAGGTTTTAATATAGATGAGATTCTACAGGACTAGAACTGTTCACATTCTTTAGAAATCATCAGGAATCCTGATGATTTCTAAAGAATGAAACAGTTCTAGTCCTGTAGAATCTCATCTATATTAAAACCTAATATATATATATATATATATATATATATATATATATATATATATATATATATAATAGTTAAAACAGAAAACAAAAACAAAAGGAAGAGTGCAGTACAAAGTGTTAGTATTAGGTTCACGCTTGAATATATATATATGTTTATATTCTCTCTCCCCCTCTCCCTCTCTCTCTCTCTCTATATATATATATATGTATATATATATATATATATATATACATATATATATATATATATATATTTATATGCATATATATATATACCGTAAGGTCGTGAGTTCAATTCCCAGTGACGTGCTAAGCCTATATATTACGTTGCTCCAGTCAACTCAGCTGGCAACAATGAGTTATATCCCTAATTGAAAGGGTCAACCATGTATCACCGTAGATCACGCTGAATCTCTCTGACAACTACGTTAGTGGTACAGTATATCGGAAATGCTCAGCAACTTGCACGTTAATTTCACGAGCAGTTTGTTCGGTTGTTGAAGCAACTGGGACAATCATCGCCCAAACCGACTGAGATCCATCTACCAATATTTGTGTAAGTGCGAGCATTTATATGTGTATAGATATGTTGATGTATTTCTTATGTATGTATGTGTATGTAGAGGGTGTACGTGGTGTATGTGTGTGAGCGTGTGTGTATGTGTACATGTATATGAATGTTTGTGTGCGTCTCAGTCTATGTATGTGTGTGTAATGTGTTTGTAAAGGGTGTGTGTGTGTATTTACATATATATGAATGTTTGTGTGTCTCTCTCTGTCTATGTATGTATGTGTGTATGCGTGTATTTGTACATATATATGAATGTTTGTGTGTCTATATGTCTATGTATGTGTGTGTGTGCGTGTATTTGTACATATATATAAATGTTTGTGTGTGTCTCTATGTATGTGGATGTGAATGTGAGTGTGTGTGTGTGTGCGTATTTATACATATGTGTGTATATGTGTGTGTATTTCTCTGTATTTCAATGTATGTGTCCGGTCGTAAATGAACATGTGTGGTATATGTGTGTGTGTGTATTTGTACACGTATATGCATGTTTGTATGTATATTTCTCTCTATGTACATATATGTGTGTATGTGTATATATATATATATATATATATATATTTATATATATATATATATGTCTGCAATGTATACGCCAGGGTATATGTAAGCATGTGTATCGTGTGTGTGTGTGGGAATGTGTGTGTGTGTGTGCGTGAATGTGTGTGTGTGTATGTGTGAATGTGTGTGTGTGAATGTGTGTGTGTGAATGTGTGTATGTGTTTGTGTGTGTGTGAATGTGTGTGTGTGTGAATGTGTGTGTGTGTGTGTCAACGTGTGTGTGTGTGTGCGTGAATGTGTGTGTCAATGTATGTGTGTGTGTGCGTGAATGTGTGTGTATGTGAATGTGTGTGTGAGCGTGTGTGTGTTTGTATGTGAATGCGCGTGTGTGTGTGAATGTGTGTGTGTGTGTGAATATGTGTGTGAACGTGTGTGTGTTTGTATGTGAATGTGTGTGTGTGTGTGTGTGTGTATAATTGTAAGGTTAAATTCGTTTCATGCTCTACTGACAGGTTTACGCCAATAATCACACTATCGCTTTCACTCTCCCCTCTCTCTCTCTCTACCCCTCCTTCCCTATCTCCCCCCTCCCTCTCTGTCCCTCTCTCTCCTTCTCTCTCCTTCTCTCTCCCTCCCTCTCCATATTTATCACAAACACACACATGCACATTTATATATATATATATATATATATATATACCCACACACATGCACATTTATATATATATATATATATATATGTACACACACACACATATATATATATATATATATATATATATATACACACACACATATATATATATATATATACACAGTATATATATATATATATATATATATATATATATATATAATCGATGTCCTTCAAATCCTCCACAGCTATGAAAATGATCTAAAGTCCTTGTGATTAAAGCCTGATCAATGATCACTGTTGCCTTGGTTACAAGAATAATTATAATTACAATACCATTTGTTGTCTTCCCTGAGGAGTTTGGTAACTTCTGTGGAAGAAGACATCAACTCTTTCTTATCACACACATATACACACATATATACACACATATATATACATATATATATACACACATATATACACATATACACACATATACACACATATATACACATATACACACATATATACACACATATATACACATATACACACATATATATACACACATATATACACATATATATACACATATGTATACACATATACACACATATACGCACATATACACACATATATACACATATACACACATATACACACATATACACACCTATACATATATATATATATATATATATATACACGAATATACATATATATACATATATATACACATATACACGCATATATACATATATACACGCATTTGCGCATATACACATATACACAGATATATACTCATACACACATATATATATACATATATACATATATGCACACATATACGTACATATACACACACGTATATATATATATATATATATATATATATATATATATATATAGATATATACACACATATATACACATATACAAACATATACACATATACACACATTCACACACGTATGGAAACATATACATACACATATGCACATAGACACACATATATACATATATACACACAAATATACACAACCATACCTGCATATTACATAGACACATATCCACACACATACATACACATATACATACATATATACACATATACATATATACATACATATATACACACATACATATATAAACACCTACACACATACATATATATATATATACACACACATACATACTCATGTCATATAGAAGATACACAAATCATATGCACATACACACACAAACAGATACACACATTCACACAAACACACACACTATATATATATATATATATAGTGTGTGTATGTGTGTGTGTGTGAATGTGTGTATATGATTTGTGTATCTTCTATATGACATGAGTATGTATGTATGTATGTATGTATGTATGTATGTGTATATATATATGTATGTATGTATGTATGTATGTATGTATGTATGTATGTATGTATGTATGTATGTATGTATGTGTGTATGTATGTATGTGTGTAGGTGTTTATGTATGTATGTGTGTATATATGTATGTATATATGTATATGTGTATATGTATATGTGTATATACAGAAAGACAGGCACATCATAAGCACCTGTATACACGTTTCGAATACTCCTAACACAAACGCATACAAACATACATCACACACACAAATGCATACAAACACACACACAAACACAAACATAACACACACACATATTGCTCACAGCCACATACATAGATACATACACGCATGCCACTGACATACTCACACGTTCAGATGATGTGGAGGGGAGTGAAGAAGCGGTAGGTGAGAGGGAGAGATAGAGGGAGGTATAGGGGGAAGAGAGAGAGGAATGAGACAGAAGATGAGGGTCAGAGAGGAAGGGGAAGGAAGAGGGGGAGAAAAAGAGAGGGAGGAGTGATGGTTTGAAAGGGGAGAGGAAGGTGGGCAGAGAGCAGGGTGAGGAGAGAGAGAGAAATAGATAGGGAGCAGGAAGGAAGGGGGAGGAAGGTGTAGAGAAAAGAAAGAAAGAAAGAAAGAAAGAAAGAAAGAAAGAAAGAGGAAGGAAGGCAAAAAGGAGAACAAGAAGAAAGTGAAAGGAGGATTAAAGAAGAAAGAGAGAGGGGGGAGAGAGTAAAGAAGAAAGAGGGAGGAAGGATAAGGGGAGAAAGAGGGAAAGAGAGAGTAAAGAAGAAAGAGTGAGGAAGGAGGAGGGAAGGAGAGGGAAGGAGAGGGAAGGAGAGGGAAGGAGGAGGGAAGGAGAGAGTAAAGAAGAAAGAGGGAGGAAGGAGAGAGTAAAGAAGAAAGAGGGAGGAATGAGAGAGTAAAGGAGAAAGAGGGAGGAAGGAGAGAGTAAAGGAGAAAGAGGGAGGAAGGAGAGTGTAAAGGAGAAAGAGGGAGGAATGAGAGAGTAAAGGAGAAAGAGGGAGGAATGAGAGAGTAAAGGAGAAAGAGGGAGGAAGGAGAGAGTAAAGGAGAAAGAGGGAGGAAGGAGAGTGTAAAGGAGAAAGAGGGAGGAAGGAGAGTGTAAAGGAGAAAGAGGGAGGAAGGAGGAGGGAGAAGGAGGGAAGGAGAGGGGGAGATATTCTCCACAGAAGAAATAGGATCATAAATGGCGGCTTGATTCTTGTAGTCATAAATACGGGTTACTTGATGGCGGGTTCGATCCCCGGGGGCGGCTTTTTAATAAATATTACGACGAGGAATAATGTGGGGATCAATTACCTCACAGTAAACCTTCAACACTTGGATTTGGAAGGTTGTGGGGGGGGGGTCTGTGTGTGTGGGGGGGGGGGGGGTCTGTGTGTGTTCCACTGTATCTGTGTGAGTGTGTATGGATGGTGTACACGTTCAATGTATAAGTGTATATATATATATATATATATATGTATGTATACACACACACACGTACACACATGCACACACACACACACACACACACACACATATATATATATATACATATACATACATGCATGTATGTATATGCACACAAGTATGCATACGCCATCAATATGCACACACGTATTAACACACACACAGACACAGTCAAACACACACACACACACAAATATATATATCCATTCATATATATATATGCATATATATATATATATATATATATATAAATATATAAATATATATATATATATATATATAAATATATAAATATATATATATATATATATAAATATATATATATATAAATATATATATATATATATATATATATATATATATATATATATATATATATATATATATATATATATATATATATCAATGGATAGGGAGACGGACAACAACAGAGATGAGGGGGGAGTAATCAATGGATATCTAGGTAGGAAGTTCCTAGTAAGGGGGGGGGGGGGGGGTTATAGATACAACGTTACCTTTCAACCTTCCGATAAACTGCTGGCCTTCTGCCTGAATTAGATATCGTTATTATCATTATATTTGTTATTATTAATATTGACCAAACATTAAGGGTGTTTAGCGAGGATATTGAGATGGAATTTGGGATAGGTAAATGTAGTATTGTTGAAATTGTAAGGGAGAATAAGATCACTTTAGAAGTGACGGAGAGGGCTATAAATACCAGGGAATACTGCAGAGTGATAAGGTAATTAGCAAAGAGATGAAAAGTAAAATCACACAGGAGTATTTCAAGAGAGTCATGTGCATCATATGATCACAGCTTAATGCTGGGAACACGATAACGGCAATGAACTCCAGAGCTGTGTCTATAATAAGATATGGTGCTGAGGTCGTCGACTGGACGGTTGATTAACTGAAAAATATAGATAGAAAAACAAGATGCTGAATATACATCGAGGCTTATACCCTCGAGGTGACGTTGACCGACTCTATGGGAAAATAGCAGAAAGTGGGCAAGTGGTGAGGAGATAGTTTCAGTGGAGAAAGACAGCTTGAGTAAGTATCTAGGAAAAAATAAAGAGAAATTGTTAAAGGAGGTCATAAAAGAAGGAATCTGTGATGGAAAGGGAGACTCACATAAAAGAAAGTTGAAATAGCCAGAGAACGTAAAACCAGATTTGAAGTGAAACCATTACACTCAGCCTATGTAGAAAACACAAGAGCTGTCAGAAATGATAATGACGGACATAGGTACGATGAGGTCCCTTGATAAAGGTGACAGGGGGTTTAATTATGGCAGCCCAGGACCAGGAAATAAGAACTAATTGGATCAAAGTTAATGTGGACAAGGTGATCATATGACCACTGTGTAGGATGTGTGGTAAGGTAAATGAGACAATTAGCTCATGATAAAGTGGCAGCAATAATACATTGATGATCATGTAAACTTTTGGGTTCAACTGTGACAAAAGAGACGAAAGTGCTGGAAAATGATGGTGTCAAAATTCTGTGGGATTTTACAATACAAACTGAACCAAATATTGGTCACAACAAACCGGACATAGCACTGATACTCAAGAAAAGAAATGTTTTATTATAGATGTGGCATGACCTTCTGACACGAGAATAAAAGATAAAGAAAAAAGAGAAGAAAAACTACTACAACGATCTCAAATATGAAGTTATGAAGGTATGGAGGGGTGAAGTAAATAAGGTAATACTGGTACCAGTAATTATAGGAGTCCTGGGATGTATAACAGACAATCTTACAAAAAATTGCAATAAATTGGATTTGATCTTGGTATAGAGTCTGTAGAAAAGGCATGCCTACTTGGTTGTGCCAGAATAATTAGAAAAGTGATGGATACCACATAGAAGAGTAAAAAGCAAATCTTATCTTAAACCCCGAGATAAAGCCTGATTGTAAGGTGAAAAATACCGGTGTTTAACATCAACAATGTGTAATTTATAAAAATGACATGTAATAACCACCTCTTTCCTGATAAAGGGCTAACGTCCGATACGTTGAGACTTTTCCTTTTCTTGCAAGCGTGAATCTAACACGATTTTGTATAATCTGTGTTTTAATCTTGATCGATACTTTCAATGCCTTTGCGTATTTCTTCTTAATCCTGCAAAAGAGCCCCAAACTCACAAAAACTGACCAGTGACCAGTCAAGATGAGAAAATACTCATCAAGGGAAAATCAGCTCAGAATTTAATCAAAAATTAAAAAAGTAAGATAAATTAATATCAATGAACCCAGAGAAATAAAATAGAAAGGAAAAGAAAATAGGGTTATACCATATATTTCATTTTTTAATCCAAAGATCAAAGAAATCTACAGAAACGTATAAAGAAACCTATCTATTCACTAAACAAATATTGACGGATGCAAAGCTGTATACCGTATTTAAAGATCCTAAAGTTAGAACTTGCAACCAATCAAACTGTGGAGTACACTTACATGTGGGTGAAATTGACGATTAATTTATAAGCCAACCGAAAATATATATATATACACATATATATATATATGAACGTATATATATGTATATATATATAATCATTAGAACATCTGACTGACAAAATGACAAGTCAGTTAATCATATTTGTGGCCTCCCCACAGGCCCGGCGGACAGAATGGAGAAAGCGTTTCTCCGGAGGACAGCAAGGGAGACGCGCTGGTATAGCCATTCCAACTCGCGAGGCTCACACTTGCGGCTGGCCAGCTCAGCGCCTATGGTGGTGAGTATTGGGGTAGCCCTAGGGCCTAGGACACCAGAAGTCTCCACTGCTAAGGGTACAACCGCAAACCTATCGGAGAGCGACCGGTATTTGAAGAGTTTGGCCTCCTCAGCCCGACGTGCAGCAGAACCTGGGTGTATCAGAAGCTCGCGAATTTCACTTCAAAAAAAGGATTTATTTTCAAGATTAACGACGACTTTTCGTGTAACTTATACAGTTAAATATATTTTTTAACATGTATAGGTGGCTATAACACTACATTAGTCAACAATCCTGCCACTCCGATAACAGAAAACCGCCAACAATTTAAGGAATCGAACACCAGACAATTTCATCTGGGTCAACACAGAGTTACGGGGGTAAACAGTGCTGAATTTCAATGTTTTTTCATTTTATGCAGTTGTTCGACATCAGAACAGCAACGCATGAATAAGGAAACGTACTTAATAACTAAATACAAACCAAACTCGTTCTACATTATCTCGCATAAAATTACAATTATAGTCAGAGCAGAATTGCATCCCTTGTCATAATCCGTATTCTTGTCATAAGCTTCAACAAGGACACAGACAGTTCTGTCCATTGTATTAGAAAAAAACTTAATTGATACACAGCAACATGTGGAAAATATACGAGGGAGCTTCAAAAAGTTCGTGGAAAAAGGACAATTGGAAAAAAGCGGTTTAAGTTACGATGTTTATTTTTCAACATATGCTTCATCGAGGTCAAATCACTTCTGCAAGCGTTGATACCAGGCTTTAAGTCAATCTGTGTAAAACTGAGGACCATATGATTTAAACCATGTCAAAGCCGCTTTTTTTACATTTTCAACTGGAGATCATCTTCAACCTCATCTCTTCCACTCCTAAAACGACTTATCCATTTGCAGGTTGTTGATTTCTTTGGAACATTGTCCCCATAAACTTGCTCCAGAATATCAATGATTTGGCTGCCTTTTCACCCTAGATTCACCATGAATTTCATGTTTTGATGGAGACCATATTGCTCGAGCGGGAGCTGACATCCGACAGGCGCCACCCCATTACAACATGCATTTAAGTGTTCATGTTAGAACATGCTATGAGACGTTAGTACGAGAACGTACAGGTGCATTGAGATCAAAATCCCTCCTTATGAGTTTTAGCTATGTACTTTTTCCACGAACGTCTTGAAGCCCCCTCGTATTCACCATGACATGCAACAATGTGGGAAATATACTCACTACCAAATCAAATCAAAATAAAATTTTCAAAATCTACACAGCGGAACGGGTTAGTACAAAACTAATTCAATAATCATGACTATTTATGAAAACTTTCGTGTAAATTTACATGTATGGTAAATTTGCATAATTGCATGTATATATAAAAACATTAGGTGCATCTCCAATATATATATATATACAGGGTGGCCCTTAAAATGTATACACATATATATTAGAATGCTGTTAAAGTGTTTAAATTTTTTGAGACATCCTTTATATATATATATATTTATTTTATATATTTTATTATTTTTATTTTTATTTGTATATATATATATATATATGTGTGTGTGTGTGTGTGTATTTTTGTATATATGTAAATATATATATATATATATATATATATATATATATATATATATAGCGGCGATGAATTAGTTTAGCGAGGTTTTTTATATGAAATCGTGTGTCGAAACAGATATTGTTATACTTGGGGAGGGTCATATTTGCGTAATATTGTCAGAATTAATAACAGAACACACTCACTGTTTGGTTGGTGTTCGCTTCTCGCTGTCTTTTATATCTGCGATCTAACTTACTCGGTCCTCAATGTTGCCATTGACTGACCGACGGTCAAAAATAATACAGATACAATATAGACACAAACACATATATATAGTTTACATAATTTACATAAATCTTTATATATATATATATATATATATATAAGCGCTTGTATGTATATGTGTGCGTGTATGTGGATGTATGTATATGCATCTATGTCTAGAAGGATTTGTACACAAACACACACAGACACATATATATATGTAAGTATGTATACGTACATACATATATGTATACAGACGTACAGTAGTATGTATATATATACATACATGCACACATATATATATGTACGTATGGGTTTACCGAACATTTATTATAATGTTCGGTTTGTTTGTAAGTAAACAAACAGCCCAAATTACGACGTACAGTGTTCGGCAACCATCGTTGCCCTTTTGTTCAACACTGACACAGAAACGATGAACTAGTTTCAAGCTTATTAGCTATCGTCAGCATCGTATACCTTCCTGTCAGATGATTGAACGTTTGAAAGTATATACTTTCCTTATGCATATTAATGGCTGAGCAGCCTGATTTGACAGGAAGGTATACGATGCTGACAATAGCTAATAAGCTTGAAACTAGTTCATCGTTCCTTTGTCAGTGTTGAACAAAAGGGCGACGATGGTTGCCGAGCACTGTACGGTGTAAATCGGCTGTTTACAAACAAACCGAACATTATAATAAATGTTCGGTAAACCCATACGTACATATATATATGTATGCCTGTATGTATATATAT
>OZ024742.1:339892190-339909690 GCA_964016885.1 Eledone cirrhosa | reverse complement strand
TGCAGGCATAACAGACCAGATATTATGATATGGGACAGGGAGAAGAAAATATGCACAGTAGTGGAAATTAGCTGCCCAGCAGATGCCAATATAATATCAAAGATTAGTGAAAAGGAGAAATATTTATGCAAAACTGATGAGAAATCTGCAGATACTCCACCCTGATTACACCTTCAGATTTATGCCTGTGATTATTGGGGCACGGGGATATGTTGGTAGTGCCTCAATACAAATCTTGAGAAGCTAGGCTTCACAGGAACAAAAAGAACACAACTAGTTAGGAAATTACAAGTACGATACATTAGTGGAACAGTAAAAATATGTAAAACATTCCAAACATTTTGCATCTAATAACTGCATATACACATGTACAGATACAAAGCATATACACATGCACACATACAACTCAAAACATACACATCCACACATACAATAACATCCATATCTACACATGCATGCATACATACATATCTACCTAGTTGATGTGTAAATTCCAATGAGAGAGTCTTGTGTCTATGTTAGAAACCGACTCTCTCTCTATTGGTAAAACTTTGTTAAATTATAACATCAGAAGAACATCAATACATACATACATACATACATACATACATACATACATACATACATACATACATACATACATACATACATACATACATACATGGTGGTTGCCAACTCGTTTTCGAGTACGGCCACTACTTTATATCCATGTAGGAGCGCCCCTACCGATGCGCTGAACGAGTGTGACTTTTTAGTCCAGCCAGCGACTTGAAATCTCTGGTACAAACACTACACTTGTGACAATTATTGACACATAGTGCTGAGCCCTTGGTACCATGTGACAAGTGCAGAGAGGTCTCCAGATATAAAGCAATGCCTGTGCCGTGAAGCTTTTATAGTGAGCAAAGGCACTGCACAAAGCCAGTCCCACTCTCTTAACCAAGATGATATTTACCAAAAAGAAGAACAAGTCAACATCATTTGATACCATCAGGGTTGCAGGTGTTATATCAGAGTTTTCCTTCTCCTAGAATTCTGCCTTGACAAAGGCTAAGGGGTCATCTCTCCCGGTTATTTTTTATGGCCATTGACTCTTAAGAGCTCCTTTGCCCTTTGACAGGTTTTGTTTTTAGTCCTGCAGGATGTCCAAAGTCACCCTCCTCACCAAGAAACCTTGGTGGGGTTGCCAGTTTAGTCGCCAACGACCCGACCATACATACATACATACATTTATACATACATACATACATACATACATACATACATACATACATACATACATACATACATTTATATATACATGATGGCTGCAACTTAATTCAGAGTAATGCCATCGTTTGATACTTAAAGCATGAGAATCACGGACGTGGCTTTTTACTCCTGCTAGGGACTTGCCTATGGCCAGCAATACCATGCATCGCAAAAAATGTCACATATCAGGCGATGACTGTGCTTGAGGCTTTTTTAAGTGGGGAAAGGTTTTGCAGGGGACCAATCCCCTCTCACTAAACATCATTGGATGCAAACGAAGTTCCCAGTTTTATATGAAAGTGACCTTCTCCTAGAAAGATGTCTTAATGAAAACTAGGTCTCTCACTTAACTACCCCACACCCCACCATTGGATGGCAGTTGACTCTCCTAAATTCTTCTGCCCTTTGACGGATGTGGTTTTTCATCCCGCAAGTTGTCCAAAATCACCATCTAAGATTAGTGGAGTAGCCGGTTTAGTTGATCCGATCCTGCACAGGTTATACTGAGCTACATGTTACCAGTAGCGCTGAAGAGTGACCAGACATACATACATGATGATGGCTGGCCCCTCGTTATCGAGTATGGCCATTGCACGATATAACATTCTAAATAATGATCAATTAATTAATTAATCAATACTATGGTGCAATGCCTGTGCGTGAAATTTTTTTTAAAGTGAGGAAAGACTTTGCACTGAGCCAACCCCACTCTCTGAGCGACAGTAGCTATAACTCGAAAAGAAGAAAAGATCAACATCATCGGTAACTATTGAGCCGCAGGTTTTATGTCGGGTCACGCTTGAGTCTTACTCGTAACATGTAACCCAGTACAACCTGTCGCATGGTCGGGTTGTCGGCGACTAAACCGGCAACCCCACCAAGTTGGTGAGGGCGGTGATTTTGGACACCCTGCAGCACATACATACATTGTGGCACTCCGTCAGTGACGACGACGAGTATTTCTGTTGATAGCATCAACAGAACAGCAAAATCCTGAAATTAACGTGCAAGTAGTTGATATCGATTTAATAACAAACTACGTTTTGGCGCCATCTTCAGTATTACTGTCGCCTTATTGTTAATGTTCTCGTTGTTGTTGTTGTTATTGTTGTTGTCATTGTTTTTATTGTTGTTGTTTTTGTTATTGTTGTCGACGTCATTGTCGTTGTTGTTGTTATTGTTGTTGTTATTGTTTTTGTTGTCGTTGTTGTTGTTGTTGTCGTTGTTTTTTGCTATTGTTGTTGTCGTCGTGGTTTTCATTGTTATTGTTGTCGTTCTTGTTGTTTTTTTTGTTATTGTTGTTGTTGTTGTTGTTGTTGTTGTTGTCGTTATCGTTGTTGTTGTTGTTAGTGCTGCTGCTGCTGCTATAATTGATGATAAATTAAATTAACTGTGATTGATTTGTAAAATTCAAGAAGACTAACAGCGATTTAAAAGAAAAACCGGACATGTTTTTTCTCCCCCACCTTCTCCCTCTCTCTCTCTCTCTCTCTCTCTCTCTCTGTCTCTCTCTCTCTCTCTCACTCGCTCTCTCCTTCTCTCTATCTATCTATCTATCTGTATTTATCTATCTATCTCTTACTGTCTCTGTCTTTCTCTCTCTCTGTTTGCTTCTCTCTCTCCCTCTCTGTCACTCTCTCTGTCTTTCTATCTCTCTGTTTGTCTCTCTGCCACTCTCTCTATCGATCCATCTTTCAATTTGTCTCCACCTCAGACTCTGTCTCTTTTCCCCCTTTCTTTCTCTCTGTCTCTCTGTACCCCTTCTCCTCTCTTTCTTCTCTGTCTATCTCACTTTCTCTGTCTATTTCTCTCTTCCCCTCCACTTCTCTATGTGTCATCTCTATCTCTGTTTGTCCTTTTCCATCTCTCTCTCTCTCTCTCTCTCTCTCTCTCTCTCTCTCTCCCCCCTCTCTGCCCGTATATCTACTTCCTCTCTGCATCTCTTTCTCTGGATTTGAACATCGTTTGCTCTTCCGTCTATTTTAAGTTATAAAATACACTACGTATCGACAGTCGATCAACTTTCGTCAAATCGGACCGAGGAAAGAATGTTTCCATTGGTCTTTCCCCTTGCTAATACTATCTATCGGTCGCAACTCCAGGTAGAAAGAGCAACGTGAAATAAAGTGTCTTGCTCAAGGAGATAACGCATCACCCGGTCCAGGAATCGAACTCACAACCTCACAATTGCGAATCCAATTCTCTAACCACTCAGCCACAAGCCTTCACTACATATATATTCTGGTCACATGTCTGGAAGTATAATACATTTAACAGTCTCATCGATGTCTACGTATTTATTGATTTCTAACATATGTTTCAACATTAGTAGGGAACGGGCTAGTCGGGTATATCGATCACAGTATTTCACTCTTTCTTTATTATACTGACATCCTCTCTTCCCACCTCTGAAGTAGGAAAGGAAAAGTATATATTACAAAATTCTAGACAAGGAAATGTTTCCCTGTGTTTTGTACGTTATATAGTATGGCCCCAGCACAGTCAAATAGGTTACTTTATAGTTATGACTTCCAGGGTTCGATTACAAAGCGTGGAATTTCGGGTAAGTGTCTTTACAACAGCCTTGGGTGAAAGTGACATCCAAACGAGTGTCCTCCACCTCAAACTAACTTACCCTCCACTTCAGGGTCCCGGCCGACAGGATGGAGAATATACTGTCCCCGAGGACAGCGAGGGAAACGCGCTGGATCAGACACTTCACCTTGCAGGACTCGCACCTGCGGGCGGCCGGCCAACTCCGCTCAACAGTGAGTATGGGTATGATCCGGTGAACCAAGAACGCCGGAAGTCTTCACTGCTACAGGCTCGGCCACAAACCTATCAGAGAGTGGTCAATACTTGGATATATGTTGCCTCAAGATGTAAAGTAGTCTGAAAATGCATATAAACCTGTCAGGAGAGTCGGAACATTTTATAATCCGACGCTCTAACGACTCTGCCAATTCACTGCTAATTCACTCTATACGACAGCACAACACTTCTCCATTGATCAGTAAACATTTAATCGAAAGTATTTATGAAGTAGGAAATAGTTATATTGTTCTCAGAGTGTGATGTGTGGTAACAAATTGACAGAATTTTTAGAGCGTCGGAAAGAATACCAAGCGGTATTCGGAACCAGTTAACTCCGCTCTTCTCGTAACTCCGAGTATAGTTCAACGTTGCCTTTCACCCATTCGAAATAGATAAATAAAGTAGCGTTCCATTACGGAGTGGGGGTAGGACATTTGTTTTTCTGTATATCTTAATTCGGTTCTTATATTCTCTGGAAGAAACTAACTCTGGTCAAATCTGTGTTGCAATAGACTCTACCAAGATCCGACATTTATATGTCGCAACACCTGTACACCCCACTAGAAGGTGAGTGTTCAAAGAATATGTAATTTCTGGCTGTTATTTTTCATCAGTTGAATGACTACAAAACATTTCCATCGCTGGTTTAAGTCGGAGTAAATTATTTTGAGAGGTCAACTTTGCCATTCAACCATTCAAGGTCGATATAAAAAGGTACGAGTCTAGTACTGGGGTCGATTCTTCTTTTATATCTTTCTCTCTTCCGTTTTCTCTCACTCTCTTTCTTTGGAATAAATCTGTTGTATTCACTATAAATAACAATCAAGTAATCCCTGGAGATGGAAAAAAGGAACAGATACTCTGTTTCCTGGAATATGTTATCTGATTTTCTAAACTATTATTTATAGTATAACAGTCGATCGACTTTCATCAAATCGGACCGAGGAAACAATGTTTCCGTTGGTCTTTCCAATTGCTAATACTATCTATCTGTCGCAACTCCAGGTAGAAGGAGCAATGCGAAATAAAGTGTCTTGTTCAAGGACATAAGACATCACCCGGTCCGGGAATCGAATTCACAACCTCACGATTGCGAATTCAATTCTCTAACCACTCATCCACACGCCTTCACTCTCTATATATTCTGGTAACATGTCTGGAAGTATAATACGTTTAACAGTCTCATTGATGTCTACGTATTTATTGATTTCTAACATATCTAATTCACTAACTACTTAGCCACGCGTCTTCATTCTCAGCCACGCGCCTTCATTTATAGTGATCAACTATAAATATAGTCGCTTGCGTTGGGACGACTACATTTCAAATATATAGATACGATATATTTAAAACTCAACGTTCGGTGAATGGCTAGACATGGAAACTTCCGTAATATATATCAACAACATGACGATCCAGCTGTGACTCATTTAGAGAAGAGATTTAAATGCAATTAAGAATGCATGGAATAGAGTGGCGAGGGGTAGAGTCCGTTTACAAATGTACATATCTATTGAAGTAATGCTTATTGAAGTACAATAATTTTGTAATTAAATATGCTAATAAATTAGCTCTCCCCCTTACATCTAGACATCTAGACATCTGTAATTAAATATGCAGATAGATTTACGTCTATATAAAATTAGGTTTATAAATCAGAAAGAAAGAGAAATATATACATAAATATGAATATATGTATGTATACATGTATGTATATATTTATGTATATATGTATGTATGTGTGTATATATATATATATATATATACATATGTATATATGTAGATATATATGTATATATATATGTATATATATATATGATTATATATGTGTATATATATGTATATATATATATATATATGTATATATATATATATATGTACATATATATATGTACATATATATATATGTACATATATATATATATATATATATATATATATATATATATATGTATATATATATATATATATGTATATATATATATGTATATATATATATATATATATATATGTATATATATATATATATATGTATATATATATATGTATATATATATATATATATATATATATATATATATATATATATATATATATGTTTATATATATATATATATATATATATATATATATATATATATATATATAATGTCTGCCAATTCATAATACTTTAAAACAATATGTTCAAAGGCAAGTATGTGTATATATATATATATATATATATAGAGAGAGAGAGAGAGAGAGAGTGTGTGTGTGTGTGTGTGTATGTGTGTGTGTGTGTGTGTGTGTGTGTGTGTGTGTGTGTGTGTGTGTGGAAGAGGGTGGGATGGGGGAGAGATGAATGGATGAGATGTTACTAGTTAAAAACATTAAGACCGCTGTTCAAATTAATACACTATTATTAAGGAAAGTACACTTTAGATATTATTATAAAAATTATCTGCCCTACGGTTAAGCTTTAAACCTTTCGATAACTTAACGGTGGAGCAAGGAGTATATATAATAATAATTTAATAATTATAATATATATATATATATATATATATATATATATATATATATAGGAAAATGTTAAAGACCCGACCGCAGAGCTCGAGCTGTTTCGACGGCTATTTCTTGACTAAATTAGACTTATAGCGTGGTAATAAATAACCGAACTTTTGAAGGGGTAATTCCTTATATGGGAGATTGTAGTTGTCAAAAGGATTGCTCAAAATTTCTTGTAAATACAATTAATTCTTTCATGGCAGTGGGTTGGGGGTGGCTGAACTTGCCTGTGGAACAATAAGGGAGTGGGTGGAGCCGGTCAAGCGCTGAAAGTGAATTCTATACAGCAAATTCTTAGGAGTGTGTATGAAATTAGACTAGCTAGAAAGCAGGCGAAAAAAGAATTCTGGAGGAATATGAGAGTGGGACGTTATAGAATTAAAATGTTAATAAATTGAAATTAAAAATAATAATAAATAAAAATAATAATAATATTAAAAAATTAAATAATAAAAAAAATATAAATATAATTTTAAAAAACTAGAGTCTAAAACAGCTGCTATAATTTTAGCTGGTATTGCTTTTTCGGGCAATGCTATATATAATTTACTGGGGTGGGACTACTGAGGCTACAAAATCCCGATGGGCTGCCTCTCCCATAAATGGAATTACCCCTTGAAAAGTTCGGCTATTTATTACCACGCTAAAAATCAGAGCGGGCCCGTTCACTCTGACCAGACTCGCCACTTTCACCCACCTTTCAACAAACTTACTAGAAGACAGCACTTGCCTCTCCACCCTGATTTTCCTCTTCAAGTGAATCTTGAAAAAGTTAATCAGGGATTGGCGGGGGAGGAAAGTGTCCGTCTTCAACCCTTCCAACATTGTCCACCACACAATCTCTTTCGCCATGGCCACCAGGCAGATGAAAACTTCCTGCCCTTCCTCCTCTTTAAAGGAGAATGACGGCGCTATCTGCACAATAGACACAGACGATAACCGGATCCATCCTACACGCGACAGCAGCTGTTCGACATAGATCCACAAGTCAGCAATCCTCAGGCACTGAACGAGTGCGTGCAGGACGGTCTCGTCGCCCTGCGCGCATCTCGGACAGGCTCGGCTGACAGCACCTCCGTGCCTGTAGAGCTTATCCCGAACTGGGAACGCTCCCCGGTAGCACTGCCAGGCCAGAGATTTCTTGAAGTTGTCCGTAGGCCCCAGTCTTAAAGTTCTCTTGAAGAGAGCGAACAGCTGATCCTCTTCGAGCACGTCATCGCTCTTTCTCTCCACTAGCCCTCTATAGAACGCCGAGGTGGATATTCCACCGATACTAGTGCCCAGCTGGTAGAGGGTGGTGAGCGCTTGGAGACATTCCAGTTTCCAAGCGCTAGCCCTCGGTCTTTTCCTGATCCAGGACTGCAGCTCCGTCAAGGAGACGAGCTGGGGAAAAGCGCGTCTGGTAAACGGCGACCACACCTGTTCACCGTCAAGGAAGCACCAGAGATGTCGCAGTCTCAGCGCATGCTTGCGCATCTTCAGCTACGGCATGCCTAGTCCTCCACGCAACGGGTGTTGACAGCAAATGGATCGTCTGACCATGGGAGCACGTCGCTTCCACAAAAAGCGGAAGAGAAGGCGTTCCATTTTGGTCAGAGTTTGGCGGGGATAAGGTACGACGGTCAGGCGGTAGCAGATAACGGACGCTATGTACGCATTCGCCACCTCCGCCCGACCTTTCAGAGACAGCCTCCTCTCGGCCTGTTTCTGGGTGAGAGAAGCCTCCCTGCTCGTCACCTCGCTGCAGTTTTTCTCCATCTGGAGATCCGGACCGAACCAGACCCCGAGCAATTTAACTGGTCCTTCCGTCCAGCGCCCCACGACGCTGTCGGACGACATGGACCTGCCTCTCCAGGTGCCGAGTTGCAAGCCCACAGACTTTTCCTGGTTTATCTTTGCTCCTGTCACCGCTTCGTATTCCTTGAGATCGGTGCTGAGCATCTGGACGTGTTTGGTGCTCGACACCACCACGGTGACATCGTCGGCGTAAGCTGACACGGATCTCCCGCATCCCAGTTCGCGTGGGACCCCCCTCATCGTCTCCAATTTGTGTAGTAAAGGCTCGATGGCCAGTATGTACAAGAGGGACGAGAGGGGGCAACTCTGGCAGACCGAGTGCATGAAAGGCTGCAACAGGTGACCATTCACCCTCACAATAGAGCAGATGTCGCTGTGCATAACAGCGATCCATCCCCTAAAAACGGGCCCGAAGCCGGTCGCCTCGAGGACCGCAGCCAGGTACCGATTATCGACCCTATCAAATGCTTTAGATTGATCCAAGTTGATCAGGGCCCCACTCGTGCCAGGTTCCTTCACCACCCTCTCTTATGCATCGCATGAGATGGAGGTTGTCGTGGATGGATCTGTCCGGTATGGCGCATGTCTGCGCGTCTCCCACCAGATCACCGACGACAAGCGCCAATCTCTTTGCTAATACCGTGGCCCAAATCTTAAACTCTGCGTTTAGCAGAGTTATGGGCCTGAAGTTGTCTATAACGGCCCCCTTGTTCGGGTCTTTTCTCAGAAGCGCCACCGCTCCCCGGCTCACAAAACTGGGAATGTTCCTGTTCTGCTGCCAGTTGCAGTAGACATCTGCCAAGAGGTCGCCGAACAGGTCTCGCATATACGCATAAAGCTCGTAGGGCAGACCATCCGAACATGGCGATTTACCCTTCGTACAGTCTGAGATCGCGCCCCGTATTTCACCTGCTATTATCGGCTTTTTGCAGCACTGCGCTGCGGTCGTCGAGAGCTGCGCCAGTCCGTCGAGGTATGCACCGAAGTCCATACTCCGATCAGGCCCGACGCCGCTCCCGAACAATTGAACAAAGTGCTGTTGAAAAGCCGCACACATTTGCTCGGGTTCGAGCAACATGCGCCCATTTTGATCAGGCAAAAACCGAATTGTAGACTTGTTGCCACGTCACGCCTCCATCACCTGGGCCCATTGAACGCCTTTCGTCCCCTATGTCTTAGAGCACGCGTTCTAGCTCTGAAAACGCAGCCTTCATGCTTTGCGTTGTAGAATTGGTCGAGTGTAAATCTCGCCGCTAGCACGTCGGTTGTGATGCCTGTCCTAAACGCCTCTTCTAGCTTTCTAACTAACTCTCCCTCTACTCTATTTTCCTCTATCACTACTCCTTTGCTAAACCTTATCGATTCTACTCTAATAGCCCTTTTCAGGGTAAACCACCACCTGTTGTTGACGATCGCACCCGTCAACGCACGCTTAACTAATTCGCTAATCCGGTCTCTGTAAGCTTTGCGCGCCGGGAACGACGCGTTCAGCTTCCAGTAGCCGGGCCCTTGCCTATGGAGTCTATCTAAGTCAACTTCACATATCTCAAATTTGTGGTCCGTGTAGTCGACTACTTTCATTTGTGGACAACCTACACTAGCCTTATCTGTTTCCCTACAGAATACTCTATCTAAATACGATCTGGATGACCCGATGCGGTTTGCTCATGTCCACATTGGCACATTCGGATAATCCAGTCTATACCTCTCAGACAGTTCAAAACGTCTGAGCAGGTTTTGGGGGCTTTTACACCCTCCTGCCCTGTCTACTAGCCCCACATAATCCCAGCGTGCATCTAAGATACCGTTCCAGTCGCCCTCTAACACTAAAGGGCCGGAAGTTCTAAGAAAGGTCTCTAGACGTCTGAAGAAATCTGGCCGTCCTTGGCGCGTAGACGGCTACTAGCCTGAAAGCATTGCCTTCGCTGCCAGTCACGTCCAACACCACCGACTTACCTTCTGGGTCCAGGAAGATGGCCCGTATGGCGAGATCCAAGCCCCTCCGAAAAAGCACAGCAAACCCTCCCCCCGATCCTGGACGGCTGGGAGATGCGTATACATCGTAGCCGCCGAAGATCGGTGCGAAGGCTCGTGCTTCGGAGATTCTGGTCTCGCTGATGGCCAGCACATCTATGTTTAGTGACCTGAGGTCGTTGAGCAGGTGACCCTGCTTCCAAGATGACCCCAGGCCACGTACATTTATACTGCCTATTGTAAGTACGGCCATGTTGGATGAGAAACGGGGTAAGTGAGAAAGGATCACTTACCTTGATCGTGTGGTGAAGGGACAGTAGAACCGTCCCTTTGGCTGGTCATGGGTGTTTCCAAGAGGATGTCGGTGTATATCCTCTTGGTAACCGACCCTCTGAAGTCTCCAACTGCTTTGGGGAATTTTTGCTTTAAAAGTTTGTAATGTTCTATTGAGATTTCAATGATGCTTATGTTTGTCGGGAGAGTTCTTGGTGTTGGTGGGGTGTAGTAGATTTTTTTTTCTTTTGTGATGTCTGTGTGCTGCTTTATGTGTTGTAGGAGTTCTTTATTTGCCATGTTTATGGCTGTGTACATTTTTTGGGGGGAGGGTCGATTTTGTTGCTATTTTCTTGTTGTTGGTGGCGATGCTTGTGGTGATGATGGTGATGGTGGTGGTATTGCTACAAGTCTCCTTGCAGCCTTTACCCCTCTTTGTCTGCCTTCGCTTTTGGAGGGTGAAGCTAAGGTTTTTTTCTTTTTTCTTTTTTTGTGGCAGACCGTTTGCCACTTCCCTACCGCCTCACACTCCATGTCGAACCCCGCGGCGTCTGGGAGGGGCATGAGCTCCTCTGCTGTTGTGGTGGTAGTGGAGCCCGCTCCGGCGATTTTTCCGCCGGCGTAGCTACTGCGACTGTTGGTGTTGCAGCCACTTCTGCCGCTGCTTTAGTTGTCCGTGGCTTTGGTATGGGTGCCACGGACGTTGCCATCCTACTCACCATGGAATGGTCTTCTGCCTCTGTTGCCTGCCCTGCTCTTGGTAGCAGCGGATCAGGCGTCGGAAGGAGGAGGGCTCTCTTCTTGCATATCTTCTGCGGGCAGAAGGCCCTGAGGTGACCCTTCTGCCCACAGAGATAGCATTTTGGGCGCCTTCCTCCCACACTTATATGGAATTGGAGCCCTTCTTGGAGGTCTATGAGATCTAGGATGGCCTCGATGCACTCATGGTCAGTCTGTGTTAGCATTTGCATGCCTATTCCTGACCAGTTCTCTCTTCCTATTCTCTGTATTTGCAGTATGGAGGTCTTCTCCTCTATTCCAGCCAGTACAGACGCGGCAAGCCAAGGTATGGGCTGGTCGGGCTGGACCTGGGTCACTTTGACCCTCACAATTTTCTGCCCGGAGTAGGAGGGTACCAAGACTATCTCCTCACTCTTTAGGGTTTCCAAAGAGTGAGACTTTGCCTCTTGAGGGGTGGCGAAAAGTACGTCTACTGTGGCGTACAAGGCCCGATGTAACATTTTACTTACGGTGCGGTAAGTCACCGTGCGCAGTTGCTGGTCTTTGAAGAAATCGGGTGGAGGTTTCAGAGAAACTCTATTGTCATTTCTAGTCACCATGGCTCTTGCGACTGCCATTTCCTCTTCCGTGACTAACACTGTCTCTATATTTTGGGCCACACCTGCGAAAGAAGTGGCCCCTTTTTCAGCGGCACCATTATTGCTACCGCTACTGCTGCTACTGGTCTTGTTGTTGGTGCTCTTGCTGTTGCTACTGCTACAAACGGTGTTGTAGGTGTTGTTGCTGTTATCACTGTTGTAGTTGGTTGTGTTTTTGGAGCCACCGTTGTTGTTGTTTTCGGTGGAATTTATATTGTTGCTGTTGGTGTTGTCATTGTTTATTTTCTTGTTAGTGTTGTTAATATCGTTGTTGCATTTGTTGTCATTTTTTTCTGTTGTCTGTATTTTGGTTGTTGCTGTTATTGTAGTTGGTGTGGTCATTTTAAAAAAATTAGTGTTCTCAGTGTTGTCTTTGTTCACTGTTCACGTTGTTTGTGGTGGTGTCTGTTGTATGAATTTCACTAGCCCTCCTCTCAGCTTTTACGCCGTTGTCAGACGACACCAGACATATTGCTGGGGGGCGTGGCTCAGCCTTGTTTTTTTTTTAAACAATTTTTTTTAAAGTAAAATGTTCAAATATTTGGGCCAAAAGTCCCAAATATGTTACTTTCCCCTTCACAGGGCAAAGTCTAAGGGCTTATATCCCTTACACAACAAGAAATATTTAACAACAAATAATTTTAACAGGCAAATAAAATGACTTACTGGGAGCGAGCAAAAAGCGTCCGAACAGACCGATAATAATAATAATAATAATAATAATAATAATAATAATAATGATTTCTTTATTAACCACAAGGGTTTACATAAAGTATACATTAAGGACAGTACAGGACAATACAGGACGGTACAAATGGGCATTTCTGCGTGTAAAAAACAAAAACAGAGGATGTAACAAAAAAATAACAATGAAAAATTCCCCAATAGGGGGGAGACTTCGGAGGGACATTTGTGGAGAAAGCCCAGTAAAAGGCCACAGTGACCCTGACCACCAAGGCAAGTGCCCTCTCCCAGTTTTCCACCTTTAATTTACATATACGTACTCAGAGTAGGCCCATTCACTCCGGCCATTCTTGCTTCTCTCACCCATCTTTCAACAAAATGCTGGGAAGAGAGCACTTCCCTCTCTACTCTGATTTTCCTTTGCAAATGAAATTTGAAAAAGTCAATCAGGGCATCATCGAAGAGGTAAGTGCTCGTCTTCAGCCCTTTCAAACGTGTCCACCATACTATCTCTTTCGCCATGTCCACCAGACAGATAAAAACTGCCTGCCCTTCCCGGCTAAAGGAAGAGGGCGGGGCAATCCTCACGATGGATTCAGATGATAGCCGGATCCGTCCTACACGCGACAGCAGGTGTTCGACATAAACCCACAAGTCAGCAATTTTCGGACACTGGACGAGTGCGTGCAGGACGGTTTCGTCGCCCTGCGCGCATCTCGGACATGCCCGGCTGACGGCACCTCCATGCCTGTAGAGTTTATCCCGAAATGGCAAGGCTCCTCGGTAGCACTGCCAGGCCAGAGATTTCTGGAAGTTGTCCAATTGGTTGTTGTTCAAATTTAATTGTTTCTACTTTAGGCACAAGGCCAGCAATTACCCAGTGCATTACTGGTACTTTATTTTACCAGTAATGCACTGGGTAATTGTTCAAATTTAATGCTGTGTAGTGTGTATCGTTTTGGTTGTTTTGTTTGGTTTGCTTTTGCTGTGGGTTTGTTTCTGTTACGCTTTTTGGTGACTTTTGTGGTGTTGGTGGTGGTGGTGTTGGGGTTAATGATGGTGATGGTGTTGGTGTTTGTGGTGATGGGGTTGGTGATGCTGGTGTGGATGGTGGCATATCTGTCCTAACTTTTTTGTTTGATAATTTATTTGTTTCCCTCTGTATTTTGTTTTTGGAGGGGGAAGGAAGAGAATTTTTTCTTTTTTGGTTTCTTTTTTTCTTTTTTCCTGATACTGTTTCCCACTCCTCGTCGTCACAATCTGTCTCCAGTTGCGATAAGCCGGGGAGTGGAAAATCCTCCACAGGCGTTGGTTTTGGTTGTGGCGTGGTGGATGGTGTAGGCGCTGGTGCTAGTTCTGGCGCGTTGGGTGGTGGTGGTGGTGGTGGTGGTTTTACTACTGTTGCTGGGGTTGTTGCTCTATCCCATATCCAGACCAGTTCTCCTGCTTTTCTTTCGCTATTTCGATTATCTTTGTGTTGGCCTCGATGCCGGCTAGGACGGCAGCCATTAGCCAGGGAATTTCGATGGCCGGTGGAACGTGAGTCACCCTGATCTTCACGAATCTCTGGCCACAATAGCTTTGGACGAGTGTGAAGTCGTCACTTCTTAATGGGGCCATGGAGTGTTCTCTGGCCTCCTGTGGTGTACCAAAGAACACGTCCACGGTTCCATATTTCTGCCCACGTCTGATGTTTTTTTTTTGCCCAAACATGTCCCAAAGCTTTTTGGATTTGGGACTCGGATGCCCGTTCCACTCGGGGCGCGATTTTATGTTAATCGTCCGATAAGACACGGTGCATAGGCGCCGATGCACCATTTTATTAGGGGGAGGGGGGGCTGATCCTGTACCCATCTTTATTTACCATTCTCTTAGCTTCATCTAATTCCTCCTGAGTTACCTGGATTGTTTCGCACTTTTTTGCTACTCTACCAAAAGACTGAGTGGTTTTCTTATTCACATTGTTGTTGTTGCTGTTGTTGTTATCGTTATTTTTGATATTGTTATTTTTAGTTTCAGTGGTGTTCGGTGTGGAAGAGTCGATTCTGGGTGAATCCATTTCGATGTCACGAGATAATTTTTTTTTTTTTGTTTCCGTTGTCGCTGTGGTGGTGGTGGCGGTGGCGGCTTCAACACCTGCAGTCATTGGTAATGACGGGAAATGAATGTCTGCATGAGACATATTTAAATTATTGCTACTGCTTATATTTTTTTAGTGTTCGCAAACGTAGTAATATTTACAATGGTGGTGTTGGTGTGAGGTGTTAGTTTGTGAGGAAGGCTGTCAGCCTGGTGTAGCTGTGAGTCGTCCATGTTTTTTTCAAACTAATTTTTTGTTTGATAATTATAAAAGTTTAAATTTTGGGCTCAAGGGCCCAATCTTTTTGAGTGTCCTTTTCCGAAAGCAAATTATTTGACCTTATAAACACTTAACAACAAAAATTTCCATAAATGGCAATTTGAAACAACTGAAAACAACAAGCCTTTGCGGAGCTCACGGTGATACGATTTCCTACGTAGGTCGCCAATAATAATAATAATAATAATAATAATAATAATAATTAATTGACAAGGAGGAGGCTAGCTTACTGTGTAGGATCTGTGGATGGAGAGAGGAGACTGTGGTTCACATCGTATCCGAGTGTAAACACCTAGCCCAGACTCACTATAAGGGCTGGAGACATGATGTGATGGGCAGGGTGATCCACTGGCACCTATGCAAAGTAAACAATTTACCACATTCTGAGAAGTGGTATGAGCATAAGCCAGAGTCGGTGATAGAAAACGATCAGGTGAAGGTGCTATGGGATTTTAGGATACAGACGGACAAGAAACTGGAACACAATAGACCTGACCTGGTGGTTTTGGACAAGGAATAAAGATCGTGCCTGATTGTAGATGTAGCCTGCCCATTTAACACGAGAGTGCAAGAAAAGAAGAGGGAGAAAATTAACCGATACCAGGATTTAAAGTGGGAGGTAAAAAGGATTTGGAACTGCCATGAAGTCATGGTCGTCCCGATTGTCATAGGCGTACTAGGTACTATCTCAAAGAGTTTTCAAGGATGGTTTAAGAAGATTAATACAGCCCCGCTTTGTGGGACACTTCAAAAGGCATGCTTGCTGGGAACAGCAAGAACCCTCCGATACGTCCTGAATATCTGAGGCTGCAGGTAGCAGCTTGATATTCATTTCAACAAACTTTCCAGTTAAATAACATCAATGACTGAGACTCAAAGAACAATAATAATAATAATAATAATAATAATAATAATAATAATAATAATAATAATAATAATAATGCTTTCTTTATTAACCACAAGGGTTTACATAAAGTAGACATTAAGGACAGTACATGACAATACAGGACGGTACAAATGGGCATTTCTGCGTGTAAAAGACAAGAAACAGAGGATCTAATAATAGAACAATGAAAAAATTCCCTAATAGGGGGAGACTTCGGAGGGACATTCGTGGAGAAAGCCCATTAAAAAGCCACAGTGACCCTGACCACCAGGGCAAGTGCCCTCTCCCAGTTTTCCACCTTCAATTTACAGACACATACTCATAATAATAATAATTCGAGATCCACAGACATGGAACTGGTTGAAAAGAGGAGACCTTCAAAAGGCTACAGAAGGAATGTTAATGGCTGCGCAAGAGCAGGCCCTCAAAACGAAGTGGTTGAAACACCATATTTACAAGGAGGAGGCTAGCCCACTGTGCAGGATCTGTGGAGAGAGAGGGGAGACTGTGGCTCACATTGTATGCCGAGTGTAAACACCTAGCCCAGACTCACTATAAGGGCTGGAGACATGATGTGATGGGCAGGGTGATCCACTGGCACCTATGCAAAGTAAACAATTTACCACATTCTGAGAAGTGGTATGAGCATAAGCCAGAGTCGGTGATAGAAAACGATCAGGTGAAGGTGCTATGGGATTTTAGGATACAGACGGACAAGAAACTGGAACACAATAGACCTGACCTGGTGGTTTTGGACAAGGAAAAAAGATCGTGCCTGATTGTGAATGTGGCCTGCCCATTCGACACGAGATTGCAAGAGAAGAAGAGGGAGAAAATTAACCGATACCAGGACTAAAAGTGGGAGGTAAAAAGGATTTGGAACTGCCATGAAGTCAAAGTGGTCCCGATTGTCATAGGCGCACGAGGTACTATCTCAAAAAGTTTCCAGGGATGGTTAAAGAAAATTGGCCCCGCCACGCTTTTTGGAACACTTCAAAAGGCATGCTTGCTGGGAACAGTCCTGAATATCTGAGGCTGCAGGTAGTGGCTTGATATTCATTTCAACAAACTTTCCAGTTAAATAACATCAATGACTGAGACTCAAAGAACAATAATAATAAATAATAATGATTTCTTTATTGGCCACAAGGGCTAACATACAGGACGATACAAAGGGGGTTTTGGCCGTGTAAAAAAGTTATCACAAGATAGAAATTAAAAAAATTCAAACAACAAAAATTCCCCAAAAAGTGGGAAACGTCCGAGGGTCACTCGTGGCGAAAACAACACAAAAGACTACGGCCACCCTGACCAACAGGGCAATCGCCCTCTCTGTTTTGCCTCTCCTCCGTCTACATACGCAGAGCGGGCCCGTTCACTCGGACCAGACTCGTCACTTTTACCCACCTTTCAACAAACTTACTAGGTTCGATCTCTATCGATCTGGCCGACTCTAGAATCAAAAGCTAGTCGGACCTCTGTTGTAGTAATGAGGTCCGATTAGCTTTTGATTCTAGAGTCGGGCCAGATCGATAC
>OZ024742.1:339877190-339879690 GCA_964016885.1 Eledone cirrhosa | reverse complement strand
TGCTTGGTTGGTTGGTTAGGTGGTTGGCTGGCTGGATGGTTGGTTGGTTGGCTGGTTTGTTGGTTGGTTGGTTAGGTGGTTGGCTGGCTGGTGGTTGGTTGGTTGGTTGGCTGGTTGGTTGGTTGGCTGGTTGGTTGGTTAGGTGGTTGGCTGACTGGATGGTTGGTTGGTTGGCTGGTTGGTTGCCTGGTTAGGTGGTTGGCTGGCTAGTGGGTTGGCTGGATGGTTGGTTGGTTGGTTGGTTGGCTGGTTGGTTAGGTGGTTGGCTGGCTGGTTGGTTGGATGGTTGGTTGGTTGGCTGGTTGGATAGTGGGTTGGCTGGTTAGGTGTTTGGCTGGCTGGTTTACTGGTAGGTTGGCTGGATGGATGGATGGTTGGTTGGTTGGCTGTTTGGTTAGGTGGTTGGCTGGCTGGGTGGTTGGTTGGTTGGCTGGTTGTTTAGTTGGTTGGTTGGCTGGTTGGGTGGTTGGTTGGTTGGCTAGTTGGGTGGTTGGGTGGTTGGTTGGCTGGTTTGTTGGTTGGTTGGCTGGATGGTGGACGGTTGGTTGGTTGGTTGGCTGATTGGTTGGATGGTTGGTTGGCTGGTGGTTTGGCTGGCTGGATGGTTGTTTGGTTGGCTGGTTGGTTGGTTGGTTGGTTGGTTAGGTGGTTGGTTGGCTGGTTGGCTGGTGGGTTGGATGGATGCTTGGTTGGCTGGTTGGCTGGATGCTTGGCTGGCTGGATGGGTGGTAGGTTGGATGGATGGTTGGTTGGCTGGCTGGATGGGTGGTTGGTTGGCTGGATGTATGGCTGGCTGGATGGGTGGTTGGTTGGCTGGATGCTTGGCTGGCTGGCTGGGTGGTTGGTTGGCTGGATGCTTGGCTGGCTGGATGGGTGGCTGGTTGGCTGGCTGGATGGCTGGTTGGCTGGCTGGATGGTTGGTTAATTAGATGGTTGGTTGGCTTGATGGTTGGTTGGTTGGATGGTTGGCTGGATGACTGGCTGGATTGGCTGGATGGTTGGCTGGATGGTTGGCTAGCTGACTGGCTGGATGGATGGTTGGCTGGATGGATGGTGGGGTGGCTAGAACAACCCTCAACTCAAGGAGCGTGTTGTGCAAGTGCTCCTTTCTTCCTTTTGCTCTCTTCCTCAACCTACAGGCTTATAAACAGAGAAGGCCCAATCACTCGGGCCATTTTCGCTTCATTCACCCACCTTTCAGTAAATTTACTGGGGTGCAGTGCCTCTCTCTCCACCCTGATTCTCCTTCTAAAGTGATACTTAAAGAATGGAATCAATTGTTGTCCGGAGAGAAAGGCATCTGTCCTCAGTCCTCTCAACCTCGTCCACCATATAACTTCTTTCACCATAGCCACCATACAGAGGAAAACCGCCTCTCTTTCGTTTTTGAAAGAGTCTGGCGGTTTGATCCTTACTATGGACTCGGCAGTCAACTGTATTTGTCCCATACGCGACAGCAGTTGTTCTGCATAGTTCCACAGGTCGCTTACGCCCGGGCAGTGTACAATTGCGTGCAGAACTGTTTCAACGTCCTGCGCACATCTTGGACACGTCCTCTTGGAAGGATCCCTGCCAGGGCGTCCGTGCCTGTAGATCTTGTCACGAACCGGTAGAGCTCCTCGGTAGCACTGCCAGGCCAGGGACCTCTGGAAGTTGTCCATAGGTCCCGGGCGGAAAGTCCTACCAAACATACTGGTGAGCTCATCGTCTTCGACGCCCAGAGTCTCTCCGAGCACGTCGTCGCCCTTGTAACGTACAATCCCTCTATAGAATGTCGAAGTGGAGTCTCCACTGATTGCTGCGCCCGCTTGCCAGAGGACTGTGAGCGCCTGAGCGCATTCAATGTGCCAGGCGCCCATCGTTTTCGGTCTTTTCTTCACCCAGGACTGCAGCTCCGTTAGCGAGACGAGCTGTGGGAAAGCCTGTCTCACAAACGGTGCCCACACCGGTTGCCAGTCAGCCAGTCAGCATAGCTGGCTGACTGGCTGACTGGCTGACTGGCTGACTGGCTGGTTGGATCGTTGGATGGAGATCTCTAAATCAGACAAACCTCATTTCAATTAACGCCCTGGCAATTTCTCCAGTATCCGACATTTTGAAAGTATATGCCCCACAAATATGAATGAAAAGCCTTGACTTGATTATGTCATTCTATGAGTGTGGATCAAGATGAACTGTGGATCAAGGTAAATGAACTGACATGGTTGCTCGTGCCGACCTGCAATGAAATTTATGATGTTTAAGCTGTAGGTTGTTTAATCATGGAAGCATCTCAGAAAGAGTTCAGACCTTAGAAATCCAAAATATAGGGCTGCCACTGTATGATTGTGAAGCGAGAGAGAACTGCAAGTCAGTCAGATATCAGCTACATTAAGAGTCGGGCAGTTTCTCCGGGATCAAACGATCTGAAAAAACATATTAAACACATCAACGAAGAACGTTTATCCAGTAAAGAAGAAAAACAATAGGATTTAGTCAAGACAAATGTTCCTATGTGATT
>OZ024742.1:339834690-339872190 GCA_964016885.1 Eledone cirrhosa | reverse complement strand
CATATTAAGAGAGAGAGAGAGAGTGTGAGAGAGAGGAGAGAGAGAGAGAGGGGGGGATCTAGAAGGCAAGAGAGAGAGACAGCAGGAAAGAATTTTATAGAGACACGTGTATTTAATATTAGGCAACATACCGCCATAGCTCTGACACGGCCTTACATTTCATGATGTAAGGCCGTGTCAGAGCTATGGCGGTATGTTGTGGGCTTCAGCAAAACACATTATTTCACGTTGCTTCACGTATTTCAGCTGGTAAACATTTGTACCAGTAATTCAATGCTCCAGTCTTGTCATACACTGTCATGATCAATGTCAACGAGAATTATACTAGAATTGACACCAAAGTTCATATGCTGACTATGAAGGAATGATGCTAGAACTGTGAAATGCATTAATTTCAACATTTCTTATTAATAACTGCACTTTTTGTTTTTGTTTTTTTCTTCTTGTTGTTTTTTTCTGGGACTGCGAGAGCTGTGAAATCTTGTATACATTTATTTCAACTCATATTAATAACTGCATTGTGTTTTTCCAGTGACTATGTTGAAAAATAAACCACGTTTGGTCATTCCATGAGAGTATCTTGGCCAGCCTATGAACTTATAAAGTATATGAGGGTTGCATGAAAAGTTCATAGGCTTACTATGAAGAATAATGCTAGAGCTATGAAATCCTACATGGATTAAATCCAGCACTCCTTATTAATAATTGCATTGTTTTTTTATCATTTTTTTTCCAGAGACTGTGTTGAAAAATAAACCTCATATTGTCATTCCATGAGAGTATCTTGTTCAGCCTAAGAACTTTTCAACGGGCCCTCGTATTTAGAGTGTATGTATAATATCTAAACTATAATATAGTAAGGAGTGCGGGACTGCGTCCAGAATATATTTTTTTTATCCCGTTTGTAAAATAAGTTGGATTACTTTGAATAAATAATGAATGAATATTACATAATTTACCTACTAAATTTCGTTATTCTTGACTAAATATAAATCACTTTGTGGCTTATTTTAAGATTCACTTCTTTAAAATTTTCAAATGCCAACACTTCCGGTTAGCGATCGCTTAAATAAACATTCATATATTTCCGTCACTAATTTTCTCCTAATGCAGTTTATATATAATATCGTCTTTTTTTAATGTACCATGGATTACTTTACTGATTACATAAGACAGTGTAACACAGTCTTCGTTCAATTTCTGTGTATATTGTCAATTACGATTTTATTTGATGCATCATATCTACATGCATATAAACTTGCGTATAATATCAATATACACACTACACATGCTAGCAGAAAACCACTCGAGGGGTGCTTTTTCTGCTAGTATATGTAAGAAACTATAACCCTTTGTTCAGCTCACGATTGTAAAGCCGAGAACTTTATACTCGGTGGCATTTTGTGGCCTTGGACAAAATACTTTATTTTATGCTGTTCCAGTCCAGTTAAACAATGAGTTGTAACAGCAGTTCATTGTCACAAAAACTATGTCACGTTGAGAGTACACGTGTTTGTAGAATACTCAGCCATTTCACTGTTAATTTCATGTGCAGTGTCTTTCTATGCCATAGTTAGGTTGTGAGTGATAATAATGTTAAGAGAGTGTTCAGGTTTGCTTGAAACATTGTGGAATATGAAAAATAGTCAGTTTGGAAGCTTCTACAATGCAGATGGGTAAATCTTCTGGCATCGAAATCTAGTGGTAGTGGGAGAAGGAAGAGGAAACAAACGTAAATTAACGTAAAAGGTGTAAGGACGAAAGAGGAAAAAGAAAAGGAAGAATGCAGGGGTCTGTGTACCTTAGAAGATTTATTAGTCCCTATATTTCGAATTCACATCCATAAACGGGGATGGTTTCTGAAGGGAAAATAGATACGTCGTTGAACATTACTGATTGTACGATTCTGCTTAAGATTGACGGTTATTAGTTGGACTTGCGCATTCGTGGCTGTACGTTCTGATCATTGCTGCTGTAACTCTGTGCACGTGTCTTAGCCAATATCACACCAACCATAGTCCCCCTCTCTCGTGTCTGCTGTTTATTGAAGGCTCTAATTGATTTATCCAGAGAGCTTCCTTCACCCTTAGAGTGCCAATGCTACGCTCTGTTGCTAGCACTGTGACAGTGGGGGTTTTGTCCTTGTTTCTGCACTTGTCGATGTGTTTCCAGAAGGACGAGGCTCTGGTGCTGACGTGCTCTTTAATACGTATATACAGAGGTCGGATATTGCTGCTGATGTAAAATTCCTTGCACCTGTCGCATTCGATCTTGTACACGATGTATGTGCGCAAGCAACTGTCTCTGTGGTGTATCGGGCAATTGCTTAGCAACGACAGTGAAGCATCATCTTGGTGATAGCAGAGATATTAACTAGAACAAAACACCACCAAAATACCATCATATATAACTAAAATAGAAAAAAAGATTGCTGACCTACGAAAAACCATAGGATATATGACAATGCTCCTTACATGCAAACAAACACAAAAAACCTCACTCCTCACCAACAAAGAGTGAAAAATAAAATAGAGACGATGTTTGGTAACAGTAGAACCAGAACTCTTCAATATAAGCTGATCACCCTCAAACAAGAATTGAGAGCTGTTAGCGAAAAACGCCGATACCTGAAGAAGGTAGATGAAAGAAAAGTGCTTAATAAAAGATTCAGACGAAACCAAACACCAGTCTATAGAGATGTGAAGGGCAAAATAATAAGTGTCACTGAGGCCCCATCCCAGAAAGACATAGATTCTTTTTGGAGAAAAATAAGGGGTGAAAAGAAGAATTTCAACCAAGATGCACTGTGGCTAAAAGAAATCCGAAAGAACTATTGCTCCTACACTACAACAAAAACATACGAAATAAGTGAGGATACCCTTGAGACTGTGATAGGAAAACTCCAAGATAAGAAAACATCAGGAAGAGACATGATTGTCGGCTACTGATACAAAAAACTGATATTCTATCGGAGGTCTCTTACCGACCTCTACCAACAAGTTCTTAAGGGAGATACACATATACCAGAATAGTTGACATTAGCACAAACATTACTGGTCCCCAAGCACAAAGACACCCACTTGGCAAAAATCTACCGACCCATTGCATGCCAGAACCTGATGTATAAGATGTATACAGCCTGCCTGAACCTATTCCTCCAAGATAACTGTGAAAATAATAACATCATCACAGCTGGAAAGAAAGGGGTTTGGGGGATGTGCTGAACAACTCCTAATCAAGAAAACTGCGATGTCGGAGGTGCGACAACTTAGGAGGAATATGGCTACAGTCTGGCTGGACTAAAGGAAAGCTTTCGATTCTGTTCCCCATTCTTGGATGATAGAGGCCCTCCAACTTGCCAAAGTCCCAGACATTATTACCATAGCCATAGAGAGGCTGTCTTCTTCCTTGGCTACTATCCTAAGGTTAAAGACAGAGAAGGAGGACTCCATTTTCACTGATAAAATAAAATATCGCAGAGGTATATTTCAGGGAGACAGTCTCTCTGTGATATTATTCATCCTGTCATTAAACCCCTTGTCTTTTCTGCTCAAGAAATGTGAAGGATACATCATTGGCTCACGGGAGGAAAAAAATACGAACCTAACCCATAATTTCTTTGTGGATGATCTGAAACTCCATGCCAAGAACGTGGATGGGATAAAGAAAAATCTTGACTGGGTTACAACGTTCTCAAAGGATATAGGAATGGAGTTTGGCCAAGATAAATGCTCATACATGACTGTAAAGCGGGGAAAAACAACCCAATCTAGCAACATTGTCATCAATGGCCTAACTGTTTCACCGATATCTGATGAGGACTGCTACAGATACCTGGGGATAGATGAGAACATATCCTATAATGGTATCTGTAATAAAGAACGCGTAACCAGGGAATACTACACCCGATTAAGAAAATTTGGTCATCGGAACTCTCTGCGTAAAACAAAACTGGCTCACAATGTGTTTGCTGTGCCTGTCCTAACACCAACGTTTGGAATACTCAGTTGGACGATAGATGAAATCCGAGCAGTTGATGTTAGAACTCGAAAAATACTAAACAACACCGGAAACTTCCACATCAACAGTGACATAGACCGCTTTTACTTGAAACGTAAGCAGGGAGGCAGAGGCCTAACATCAGTCCAGACAGCATTTGAATGTCGCATCATATCCCTCCGACAACATCTACGAACCTCGAAGCATAGGAGCCCGTCTCTCAAACAAGTCTATCTGCATGAAATAGATAAGATCATGAGAGTTGGGAAGGAACAGTAAACATATGTAAAACATTCCAAAAATGTTGCATCTAATAACTGCATATACACATGTACAGATACTAAGCATATACGCATGCACACATATAATTCAAAATATACACATCCACACATACAATAACATCCATATCTACACATGCATTCATACATGCATATCTACCTAGTTGATGTGTAAATTCCAATGAGAGAGTCTTGTGTCTATGTTAGAAACCGACTCTCCCTCTATTGGTAAAAAGTTTGTGAAATTATAAAACCAGAACATACATACATACAAATATATATACATACATTCATACGCCATATATATATACATACATATATGCATGTATACTTACATACATACAAACATACAAATATACATGCATACATACATACATACATACATACATACATACATACATACATACATACATACATACATACATACATACATATATACATGATACATACATACATACATATGTACGTGTGTGTATGTGTTCACGTAATACATTTATCGCTACACTGATCACAGGCTTTCGGTCTTACAGGGACAAAGTACAGAGCACGACATTATACGATTTTTGACAATGTTGCACTGGAATCGACTCTAATAAAAAAACAAAAAAACAATAACAACAACAACGACAACAAAAATAACAACAACGACGACAACAACAACAACAACAACAACAACAACAACGACGACGACGACGACGACAACAACGACAACAATAAACAGGAATACGGGAGAGTATTCTATTGACCAGGTATATGAATATATGTATATGTAAGCGCTGAGTTTCTCCATTACATTCTATCTCTCTATCTACCCTATCTCTCTCACTATCTCCCTCTCTCTTGCTCCCCTTCTCTCTCTTCCTCTCCGCCCCTCTCTCTCTCTCTCTCTCTCTAAATATACATACATACATACAGGCACGCAGGCATGTACGCATGCGTGCCTGTTTGTATGAGTGCAGTGTCAGTTCACAAAGGTGATAAAACTAATATTTATACACACACGCACACATACACACACATACACACACACACACACACACACACACACATATATATATATATATATATATATATATATATATATATATATATATATATATATATATGTGTATAATATAATATAATAATATAATATATATGTGTTTACAAATATATACATATATTATAGACTAGCAGTTTAGCCTGGCGTTGCTCGGGTTTGTTCATTTGCTATGAAAAGTTACATACAGGTAAACGTGGTTTGAAAGCGAATAAGCTTATCAATTAAGTGCATAAAGCAGTTGAACCGGTTATTAAAAGTTACGAACCAATTACCATTTTGGTCAATAAATGATGGGTTAATAATCTTCCAATAGCGAATTTAGTAGACCAAAGTTGCAAGATGGTGGCCCTGATGCCGCTGGGTGTCAGATCTGTCCGCCAAGGGATACCCTACCAGGAAATAGTGTTCCAGACGGCATAGCTCCAACACCTGCACCAACATCTATAGCACCTCTTTGTAGTCGATATTGCGTGTCATCCCTTGAGGAGAGTAAGCAAAAAGTCCATTCCTGCTCCCTGCGCGGGAACAGGCAACATAAAGTTGGCCATGGAAGAAGCATGGCTCCCCCAAATGGATGCCCGCTACCGACAATGTTTGCCCTTGCGACTTGTTAATGGACATGGCAAAAAATGGTCTCACCGGGAATTGGGATTGCCGGAAATCGAACGGGATATCTGACGCCGAGGGGAAAAGGTTCATCCTTGGAATTAAAACATTCTCCCCTCTTCCGCACCTCGTTACAATGGTGGCCTTAATCAAGTGGGTGTCAGTGACTTGACGACCATGCGAGTACCGTTGCACTGCTTTGGTGGACGCAAGTTCCTTATTAGCATAATGGAACAGCTAACCCTAAGCTTAATAATGTGAGGTGGGAGCCCTGGGGGCTCAAGGAGATTTAATAACTCAACCCGATAATTAACGATATCGTCGGGGACTGATTTGAAGATGTGCTCTTTACCGGGAATCTTCTCAATCAGCTGCTCGTTAATAAAATTAACCATGGTATTTTTCGGAGCAAGGATGGCTCTTTCGCTGAGCCAATCGAGGTTTTTAAAGTTAGATGAGACATTAGGAAAAACTGCTTCCCAAAGGTCAGAAGGGCTGCTCACAATGTTGCACAGGGTGTCGATTGCTATGCCGCCCTTGTCATCCGCAGGGATCTTGCCCTCACCAAGTGCTAAAATGTTCTGTGCTGCAGACATGTTGTCACCATGCAAATGAGCACGCATATTTATGCTCAGGTACAAACTATTCACCTGGAGCCACAACATGGACGACTTAAGACAGGCACGCACTTCATCAGCTCTCGTCCATTTGGGGATGACAGGCAGCGTTTTCCGAAAACCCCCTGATAGCAGAAGGGTTACGCCACCCATAGGAGCCGTAGAATCCCTAATGTCTTTCCGGGCCCTGTCCAATGCCTCAAGGGCACCCTTGTGTGCCATTGAGCTCTCATCCCAAACAATGAGGCAACATCTTTTGAGAACCAGAGCTTTGTGTGAACTCTTGCTGATATTGCATGTTGGTGTCTCAGTTTTTACTAAATCCAAAGGGAGTTTAAAGGTTGAATGTGCTGTCCTGTCTCCCGGCAGCAAAGTAGCAGCGATCCCGGACGATGCAACGGACAACGCAACTTTTTTCTCCTGACGAATCTTAGCGAGAATCAAATTCGTTACAAAAGTTTTTCCGGTACCCCCAGGAGCGTTTTTTATTGGGGGGGATCAGGTTTTTTTTTTTTGACCTTGAGGTATAACCAGTCAGTAGTTCCTTCAAAGGCTCTGGCGGTTCCGGAAGAGGGGGCAAGGTGACCTTACCGTTTAAGCAGCACATTGCAGGTGGCTCCCCAGCCCACTTTGTAGCATTGCAGAATTGGCAATTGAAGCGCATCTCGCCTATATTTATGTCAGAGCGCATCGAGTAATTAACGTTTTGCTGATACTTGAAAGCCCGTAGGTGCAAGTAAGGGCTGTTGGGGCTCGTCACACCGCGTGCAGCTTCTCGCCGTCGACTGTTACGCTTGAACGTAGAACATTGGTCGTGTGGTTGGTGGGAAGGTCTGGCAGCAATAGCAGAAGCAACATTTGCAATGCTAATGGACCGCCCGTCTGCATCTTCAGAAGCCATGGAAGTAGTCATAGCCGCAGCGTTCGTAGGGAGGCGAGCCGTCCGTTTTTTTAAACGTTCCAAAGACCTGGAAGCAGCATTAGTCGCACCGTTTCTAGCCAGGCGCTTCGACCTTTGTTCCCGGCTCTCTGAAGCCCTGGAAGAAGCCTGGTATGAAGCCAATTTGGCTAGGCGTGCGGTGCGCTGTTGGAAACTTTCAGCGGCTCGACATTCTGCTGAACGTAAGGCTGTCTGTAAAAGTCTTGAAGCATTTTCCTGAGAGGACTCGTTTGCTATAGCAGCCTTTTGCGCCACTGCTGACGCGGTATGTCGACTGAGGCGACTTCTCTTTTTAGGTGGCATTTTATTTCCAAAAGAAAGGGTGAAAATTACTTCTACAGAAAAATTGACTTTGAAAGTCTACTGTCTGTTTATGAATATTGTTATTGTTGTTGTGATACAAATGTTAGTAAGTAAATGGGTATCGAAAAATAAAGGGTGAAAGTTACTTCAACATAAAATGTGACTTTGAAAGTATAAGGCTGATAATTGAATGTAAAAAGATTGATAAGAAAGACCCCCCCAAAAAATTTACAGTTATTTGTATGTATGTGTGTATTTTTATGTCGAAAAGAAAGGGTTAAAGTTACTTCTACAGAAAAATTTAGTTTGAAAGTGTAAGGCCGATGTGTGTGTAAATTAAGTGACAGGTATTTGTATGTATGTGTGTATATGTATGTATGTGTGTATATGTATGTAAGTATGTATGTATGTATGTATGTATGTATGTATGTATGTATGTATGTATGTATGTATGTATGTATGTATGTATTAAAGGTTGAAAGTTACTTCAACATAAAAATTGACTTTGAAAGTATAAGGCTGATAATTGAATGTAAAAAGATTGATAAGAAAGACCCCCCCAAAAAAATTTACAGGTATTTGTATGTATGTGTGTATTTTTATGTCGAAAATAAAGGGTTAAAGTTAATTATACAGAAAAATATAGTTTGAAAGTGTAAGGCCGATTGAAAAACTTAGTTTAGTAAATGAAAGTCAGCTTCGAAATGGAGCTAAAACAGACTGTGTATGCGTTGATTGATTTAAATTCCCGCTTTCCTGTTTCTATGACGTCAATCGTAACCATACCAACATATATGTGTGTGTATGCACCCACATATATGTGTGTATATGTTTTTTTTCAATGTTTCTCTTTTTCACAAACACTTATAAGAGAAGGTAGCAATTTTAAGGGGAGATGATGAAGGGAGTAGATATAGGAAACGTATATCATATGAGAGAGGAGAAATCATCGATTGTTGAAATAAATCGAGTTTTCTGTAATTGTGGCATTTTTTACCCAATAAGTTTGCCCATGACCCAAGTTAGAATATTTGTAAACATTCTCCTTAATTATTCATTCAATATTTTTGGAATTGTGAAAATGTATAAAATTGAAACATACATACAGACACAAAAATCTGCCTTTTATAGATAACTAGCAGTTTAGCCTGGCGTTGCTCGGGTTTGTTCATTTGCTATGAAAAGTTACATACAGGTAAACGTGGTTTGAAAGCGAATAAGCTTATCAATTAAGTGCATAAAGCAGTTGAACTGGTTATTAAAAGTTACGAACCAATTAGCATTTTGGTCAATCAATGATGGGTTAATAATCTTCCAATAGCGAATTTAGTAGGCCAAAGTTGCAAGATGGTGGCCCTGATACCGCTGGGTGTCAAATCTGTCTGCCATGGGATACGCTACCAGGAAATAGTGTTCCAGACGGCATAGCTCCAACACCTGCACAAACATCTATAGCACCTCTTTGTAGACGATATTGCGTGTCATCCTTTGAGGAGAGTAAGCAAAAAGTCCATTCCTGCTCCCTGCGCGGGAACAGGCAACATAAAGTTGGCCATGGGAGAAGCATGGCTCCCCCAAATGGATGCCCGCCACCGACAATTTTTGCCCTTGTGACTTGTTAATGGACATGGCAAAACATGGTCTCACCGGGAATTGGGATTGTCGGAAATCGAACGGGATATCTGACGCCGAGGGGAAAAGGTTCATCCTTGGAATGAAAACATTCTCCCCTCTTCCGGACCCGTTACAATGGTGGCCTCAATCAAGTGGGTGTCAGTGACTTGCCGACCATGCGAGTACCGTTGCACTGCTTTGGTGGACGCAAGTTCCTTATTAGCATAATGGGACAGCCAGCCCTAAGCTTAATAATGTGAGGTGGGAGCCCTGGGGCCTCAAGGAGATTTAATAACTCAACCGGGTAATTAACGATATCGTCGGGGTCTGATTTGAAGATGTGCTCATTACCGGGAATCTTCTCAATCAGCTATTCGTTAATAAAATTAACCATGGTATTTTTTGGAGCAAGGATGGCTCTTTCGCTGAGCCAATCGAGGTTTTTAAAGTTAGATGAGACATTAGGAAAAACTGTTTCCCAAAGGTCAGAAGGGCTGCTCACAATGTTGCACAGGGTATCGATTGCTATGCCGCCCTTGTCATCCGCAGGGATCTTGCTCTCACCAAGGGCTAAAATGTTCTGTGCTGCAGACATGTTGTCACCATGCAAATGAGCACGCATATTTGTGCTCAGGTACAAACTATTCACCTGGAGCCACAACATGGACGACTTAAGACAGGCACGCACTTCATCAGCTCTTGTCCATTTGGGGATGACAGGCAGCGTTTTCCGAAAATTCCCTGATGGCAGAAGGGTTACGCCACCCATAGGAGCCGTAGAATCCCTAATGTCTTTCCGGGCCCTGTCCAATGCCTCAAGGGCACCCTTGTGTGCCATTGCGCAGTCATCCCAAACAATGAGGCAACATCTTTTGAGAACCAGAGCTTTGTGTGAACTCTTGCTGATATTGTATGTTGGTGTCTCAGTTTTTACTAAATCCAAAGGGAGTTTAAAGGTTGAATGTGCTGTCCTGCCTCCCGGCAGCAAAGTAGCAGCGATCCCGGACGATGCAACGGACAACGCAACTTTTTTCTCCTGACGAATCTGAGCGAGAATCAAATTCGTTACAAAAGTTTTTCCGGTCCCCCCAGGAGCGTTTTTTACTGGGGGGATCAGGGGTTTTTTTTTTACCTTGAGGTATAACCAGTCAGTAATTCCTTCAAAGGCTCTGGCGGTTCCGGAAGAGGGGGCAAGGTGACCTTACCGTTTAAGTAGCACATTGCAGGTGGCTCCCCAGCCCACTTTGTAGCATTGCAGAATTGGCAATTGAGGCGCATCTCGCCTATATTTATGTCAGAACGCATCGAGTAATTAACGTTTTGCTGATACTTGAAAGCCCGTAGGTGCCAGTAAGGGTTGTTGGGGCTCGTCACACCGCGTGCAGCTTCTCGCCGTCGACCGTTACGCTTGAACGTAGAACATTGGTCGTGTGGTTGGTGGGAAGGTCTGGCAGCAATAGCAGAAGCAACATTTGCAATGCTAATGGACCGCCCGTCTGCATCTTCAGAAGCCATGGAAGTAGTCATAGCCGCAGCGTTCGTAGGGAGGCGAGCCGTCCGTTGTTTTAAACGTTCCAAAGACCTGGAAGCAACATTAGTCGCATCGTTTCTAGCCAGGCGCTTCGACCTTTGTTCACGGCTCTCTGAAGCCCTGGAAGAAGCCTGGTATGAAGCCATTTTGGCTAGGCGTGCGGTGCGCTGTTGGAAACTTTCAGCGGCTCGACATTCTGCTGAACGCAAGGCTATCTGTGAAAGTCTTGAAGCATTTTCCTGAGAGGACTCGTTTGCTATAGTAGCCTTTTGCGCCACTGCTGACGCGGTACGTCAACTGAGGCGACTTCTCTGTTTAGGTGGCATTTTATTTCCAAAAGAAAGGGTGAAAGTTACTTCTACAGAAAAATTGACTTTGAAACTCTACACTCTGTTTATGAATATTGTTATTGTTGTTGTGATACAAATGTTAGTAAGTAAATGGGTATCGAAAAATAAAGGGTGAAAGTTACTTCAACATAAAAATTGACTTTGAAAGTATAAGGCTGATAATTGAATGTAAAAAGATTGATAAGAAAGGCCCCCCAAAAAAATTTACAGGTATTTGTATGTATGTGTGCATTTTTATGTCGAAAATAAAGGGTTAAAGTTACTTATACAGAAAAATATAGTTTGAAAGTGTAAGGCCGATTGAAAAACTTACAGTTTAGTAAATGAAAGTCAGCTTCGAAATGGAGTTTGAACGCCCTAATACAAACACACACACATATATCCAACTTTTAGTGTGTCTGTTTGTTTCTCTCTCTCTCCCTCTTTATCATTATATCTCTCTTGAACATTATATGCTCTTGTTATTTCTAAAACAAACTGTGTATGCGTTGATTGGTTGAAATTCCCGCGTTCCTGTTTCTCTGACGTCAATCGTAACCATACCAACATATATGTGTGTGTATGCACCCACATATATGTGTGTATATGTTTTTTTTCAATGTTTCTCTTTTTCACAAACACTTATAAGAGAAGGTAGCAATTTTAAGGGGAGGTGATGAAGGGAGTAGATATAGGAAACGTATATCTTATGAGAGAGGAGAAATCATCGATTGTTGAAATAAATCGATTTTTCCGTAATTGTGGCATTTTTTACCCAATAAGTTCGCCCATGACGCAAGTTAGAATATTTGTAAACATTCTGCTTAATTATTCATTCAATATTTTTGGAATTGTGTAAATGTATAAAATTGAAACATACATACAGACACAAAAATCTGCCTTTTATAGATAATGATGATGATATATAGCTATATATATATATATATACAAGTTAATATAAATTAATATATATGATAAACACAAATACCAACATATAAGTGTTTGTATTGTAAATGACTAAGTTAGCTAGATTGAAAAATACTAATTATAATAATACAGTTTGCCTGTCTCGATTTAAAATAATAAATCAATAAAAATAAACCATATTGGCAAATGGCCGTGGTACTTGGACAAATTTAAATTTCAAAATCCAAACCTGTTCCGTAGATAAGTTTAAACTTCAAAATCCAAATAAGTTTCGATAAATGAAAAAGTTAAAAATACCATATTCAGATCTCATCAGCAAGTACCCTCAAAAATTGGTATGTTTCACTTCAAAATATTTAAGACTGATCAACGCACATGGTTTCTCAGTGTCTAGCTACCGCATACTCGTGCTGCTAGAAATAACAGCCGTTTTTATGGGGCTAAAATTAGCTCGACAGAAAGAGCCGTGATACTATGAATAAAGAGTTCTAAACTCAAACATTCTTTACAATGAAATAGCTCAAAGAAATAAGTATTTCTGAGCCGTGTAATACAAGTTAATATAAATTAATATATATGATAAACACAAATACCAACATATATGTGTTTGTATTGTAAATGACTAAGTTAGCTAGATTGAAAAATACTAATTATAATAATACAGTTTGCCTGTCTCGATTTAAAATAATAAATCAATAAAAACAAACCATATTGGCAAATGGCCGTGGTACTTGGACAAATTTAAATTTCAAAATCCAAACCTATTCCGTAGATAAGTTTAAACTTCAAAATCCAAATAAGTTTCGATAAATGAAAAAGTGAAAAAATACCATATTCAGATCTCATCAGCAAGTACCCTGAAAAATTGGTATGTTTCACTTCAAATTATTTAAGAAGACTGATCAACGCACATGGTTTCTCAGTGTCTAGCTACGTATTACACGGCTCAGAAATACTTCTTTCTTTGAGCTATTTCATTGTAAAGGACTGTTTGAGTTTAGAACTCTTTATTTATAGTATATATACATATATATATATATATATATGTATATATATATATATATATATATGTATATATATATATATACAAATAAAATAATGAGTTATTAACTCATATGGATACCCTGCAATTAACACAGTAAATTAGAAGTAAACACAGTAAATCCTGTGTCTAAAATTACGAGGGTGGATTACACCACAAATGTTACATATAATTTAACCTGAATCATATGGGATGTTACAAGATTTTTTACAAGATTTCTCATACATACTATATCAATAACAATTTCATCTCCCGGACAGACTAAAGATTTACCTGTTTCGCATCTGAATAAATCGTGTTTGTAACGAGTAATCCATAGGCATTTCGCATGCGAGAAATAAGATTAAATGATACACAACACCTATAACGAGAAACTCACTAAAGTTTACACCTCGTGCGTTGAAAGTCATATGCGGTGCGAGTGGTTATGCTAGAAATAATAGCCTATTTACACTCATTTTTATAAGCTCAACAGATAAGGAGCCGAAATACAAATAAAATATAGAGTTATTAACTCATATGGATACCCTGCAATTAACAAGCTCAAAGTATAAATACTGAGCATTATAATTTAGTCTGTCCGGGAGATGAAATTTTTATTGATATGGTATGTATGAGAAATCTTATAAGAAATCTTGTAACATCCCATATCATTCAGGTTAAATTATATGTAACATTGTGTTTACTTCTACACATATTAATATATATATATATATATATATATATATATATATACTAGCAGAATGGCCCGGCGTTGCTCGGGCTTCTAAACATGTTTATCCCTCCTTTCTGAACCAGTACAGAGAAGTACGGAATACTTCGGCCTGGGGATGGTGTCTACATTTTGTGCTTAGGCAAATAATTTTCCATTAAGATTTTTCAAAAGCATATAATTGCGTTCCCTCTCTTTTTTGTTGTTGTTTTTGCTGCTGTTGGTGTGATAGCAGCCGTTGGTCGCACTACTAAGACAGTCTCGTCCTTCTTCCGCCAATCGTGTATATCCCCTTCTCCCTCGTCTACCTAAACAATGATTATAGCACCTCCTTGTACACAATGTTCCTTGTTCTTCCGTGTCGGGCATATGCAAAGAGATTTGTCTTGCTTCCCACTCTTGAGCAGACAAACGTATAGCTGCCCGTGTGAAAAACATGACTCTTCCAAAAGAAGACCAGCAACAGCTAGGGTCTGACCCTGGGATTTGTTGATAGACATTGCAAAGATGACACGGTTCGGTGAATGGTTCGTTGGTTGTCTGTTTCAAGTGCTCTTCTGGTGGCAGTACGTTGAGTATCTTGCTACCGTCGAATAGCAGATTCCACTGACGATTCGTTTGCCCGCCTTGTTCTTTTTCTTACCGCTTTCGCAGTATTTCGACCAATGGAGTATCTTTCGTGGCATGACCTAAAAGCAGGACAAAGTACAATAAGACTAACTGGTAGAGTAAGGAGTAAACTCGTCAGTGATGCATGTGATTTTCGAACCGTTACTATGTAATTGCTGGCCTTGTGCCAAAAGTAGTGGGACTTTTTGGGTGGCATATCGGCAGTAACAATGACGATAAGCCGTCTGTGCTTTCGTGAAATAAATAAGTTTGTTTATATTTTGTTTTTGTGTATGCAAAAATATCTGTACACGATATATATATATATATATATATATATATATATATATATATATATATATATATATATATATATATATATATATATATATATAAGAATTAAAATACTAGAGTGTGTTGGAGTTAAACACCCTCTTCATATTATAGAAATGACAGTATAAGATATAGCTCAATGTAATTAAACAGAGCCGAAGAATTATAAAAAATAAACCAAAGAAGCCTTCAATATATCAAAAGTCTTTATTAGCCAACAATGTTTCGTCCTATTAAGGACTCATCAGGGCAAGTAAAGCTACAAGAAGCACTATCGGCCAATACAAGCCAAAAGCTCAGAAGAATATGGAGTATACATCTATTAAAGCCTATGAATGATATTAAGGAAAAGTAGGCTAAGATTAAGAGTGAGCAGTTACAAACATAGATATAGACCAAATAGCAAGGAAGTGATTAACATGTTGAACCCACATTGTAAGTATTATATAATGCAAAACCTTGAAACACAAATGGTAATATAATTGTTTCTACTTTAGGCACAAGGCCAGCAAATACCCAGTGCATTACTGGTACTTTATTTTATCGACCCCGTAAGGATGAAAGGCAAAGTCAACCTCGGCGGGATTTGAACTCAGATCGTAAAGGGACGTAACTATGCTGGAAAGCATGGCGTCCGACCCTCTACCGATACTGCCAATCCACCGCCCTAAATGGTAATATAATGCGAGAATTACAGTACGATATAGAATATAATATAATATAATAGATGGTGATAATAAAAAGCTTAATATATGTATATATATATATATATCTATACATATATACATTAGTACAAACACAAACTAACACTTATTAAGTATTTAAATATATATATATATATTGTTTACAGTATAATATAATAAAGATAAAAATAAGAATAAACATAAAAATAAAAATAAAATATAATATATAATTCCCTGTCAGTGTGCATAAACAATATAAAAACATTATAATAACATTATAATAACAAAATTATAATATATTGGCATCAAAAGATATACAAAATTACATCATATATATAATTCAAAGTTAACAAATAGTATAAAATTTTACACAGGCTAAGAAAAAAATCATATAGAACTAAATAGTGTTGAAAAAATTGTGTTGAAAAAAATATCTATACCATTGTAACAAATACACGGAGGTCAAGACGTTTTACATTGGCATACATATTACCAAAATATCACAAGATATTACAAAATATAACAGAACCATACTTCAAATAACATATATTAAAATCTATAATACGATTACATAAAAATGATATGATATAACAACATTAATATCAAATATGAAACAGAGTCTAAGGAAATGCTTAATAAATATTTACGTGGTTGAGATACACAGACAAATATTAATGAACAGCGTGTGGTAGTAAAAAAATAAATTAAATAAACCGAAGATCGAAAAACAAAAACAAGTATATTTACTTAGGTGTCACAAGCGGTTAAGTAAAAGAAGGGATAGAAATGTAAGCGGCGAATTGACTAGAAAACCTTTTTAAATTAATTAATATTAAAAGTATTTAAAATACATATTTAGTCACTTCAAAATTGGCTATAGTTTAAGTCATCAAAAACGTACAAGTTTGAGATATTTCAATAAAATTATCAAGAATAGAGTAAAATATGTTCCGTTCAGTCGAATAATGTTATCAAATAAAAGGACTCTAAATAGAACTTTGGTAGACCAATGGGAACAGAAAGAAGAGAGGTTATGGAGGATAGGAAGGAGCATAAAAGTAAAATCAATATATTATATAATATCATAAAAGGAGCATAAATGTGAAATTTATATATAGTATAATAGAAGGGGCGGATATTAAGTGTGTAGAGGAGGAGGTACATTAGTTGAATGAGACTCCAACCACAGTATTTAATAAGATATAAACCCATAAGGTGTTAGTAGTGAAACTATAATAATGCTTAAGACGATAGATAGGGTATGGTAGCCAAAAGACTATGGAAACTAAAATCGAAAAGTTGTAAAAAAACTAATAATAATAAAGATGATGGTAATCAAAATGAACCTAAACAAAAAAGATAAGGAAATATAGCAGCTAATGGATACGATTTAAACTACCAGAACTTTTAGGTCTATAATAGAAGAAAGAATTAGAAATGGCATGTGGGCATGAAGAAAATATCTCAGTCTTTCTATTAAGCAAAACTTCCCTAGAGAAAATTATAGAGTGGGTCTCTAGGATACAGAGATTACAGAATTTAGTGTGTGTTGATAGGTTATTAGAGCGTGCTACTATACGCCAATTAAGGCTATATGGCATGCCTGCCCCTTTAAGATCCCAGATATGGTGTGCTAAAGAAGTAGAGTTCTTAAACTTAACATGCTTAAAATTAGAGATATGAGAATTAAACCTAGTTTTAAAAGTATTAGATGTGGAGCCTATATATGTGCTATTAGAAGAATCAGTCTTAACTTCACAAGCATAAACAATGTTCCTAGAGAGGCAGTGACCATTTAAAGGGCAGTTAATACTTACTCTACAGTTACACTTCCTGGTGCTATTTACCGGCTGAATAAGTGATGCATCACTTCTAGGGTTATTATAAGATAAGGTCTGCTCAGGTGGTAAGGCATTAATGGATCTATCAAGACTAGTAGTACGCAAAGAGGAGTAGCTGTCCCTAATGTTCTTATTGTTAGTGCTAGCTAAATGAGAACTAATATTAGGGGTGGTAGAGAATGATAGTTTAATTACATTTTTATTAAAAATACCATGGTATTTATTAGTAGGAGGGAAATTTTTCTCTAAGATAGAAAAGAAAGACCTAGGGATGTTAGTTAATACTTCCTGATCATATGGCGGGTTAAAATAAGTATTGAGTCTCCTCCTATTTCTATCCTTACGAACTCTACCGTTATCCAGTATCCCACTAATAGGATCAGGGTTACTACGAGGACTAGTTGAAACAACATTATTAGAAGCAGCCAAAACCCTATTGAGTCTCCTTCTGTTTCTACCTTTAGTATATCTACTGTTATCTGGAATCATATCAATAGGATTAGGGTTACTACCAGGATCAGTTGAAACAACACTATTAGAATTAGTAAAAACATTACCACTGGGTGAGCGATCAGAGTGCCTAACTTGTTCCCTAGAACTAATCCCAAAGAATACGGTAGCTTAACCTATGGATGGGTTCGGATACACCTATGGGATTTCTACGATTCTTACACCTATGGGATTTCTACGATTCTTATGCTTTCTACTCCCATTCATGGCCATATTATGGGAAATTACGTTATTATCATTATGGGTAAACGGAGACTTTCTAAGGTTGTTCTCATTATACCGTATTTTACCAGAGTAAGCAGAGTTAGCTAGGGCATTATTATAGTACTCTGCATGTGAATTAAATATTCCTATATCCTTAGAGAGTGTGGAAATTCTATTAGATGCACCGTTAATTATAGAGCTAATCATAGATTTGGGGTGGTTAGAATTGGGATTAACATAAGAGAGTATCTCATTTGGCTTATGGAAGGGTTTATAACTATTAGTGACCAAGTCCAAAGTCACATCTAAAAAGTTGACCGCTCTATCATTCCTATCAATCGTGATCGAAAGGTTAAAATTTTTTAAAAATTTATAAAATTTATAAAGTTTCTTCCTATTATGCTCAATACGTCTTGACCTCCGTGTATTTGTTACAATGGTATAGATATTATATATATATATATATACATATATATATAGAGAGAGAGAGATATTATATATATATATATATATATATATATATATGTGTGTGTGTGTGTGTGTGTGTGTGTGTGTGTGTGTGTGTGTGTGTGTGTGTGAAGGCGTGTGGCTGAGTGGTTAGAGAATTGGATTCACAATCTTGAGATTGTGAGTTCGATTCCTGGACCGGGCGATGCGTTATGTCCTTGAGCAAGACACTTTATTTCACGTTGCTCCTTCTACCTGGAGTTGCGACCGATAGATAGTATTAGAAACTGGAAAGACCGACGAAAACATTGTTTCCTCGGTCCGATTTGACGAAAGTCGATCGATCCTTTTATATATATAAATAAAATCAATCTGTGAATGCAGAAGTAAATATTTCGAAAAACGTTGCAACCGAAGGAAAACAGGAAGACGATACTTTGGTTCGTGAAGACGTTTCCTGTCCATGAATGGAAAATAGATAATACGTCAGCAATGAGAACAATTATTTTCATAATGTCGTAATACAGACAACCAGACATACAGGCAGATATTATAAGGGCGTGACGTTATAGCTATGTATCTATCTAAAAAGACAGACTAAGAAAAAGAGAGAGATCGATAAGCGGCGCCTAACCCCCTTTAACAACAGAAAATTGAAAAATAAACGCCGCAGTTAATATCTTCCACAAGGAATATTTAAATGCAAGTTTGAAGTCAATTGGAGTAGACGTCGATTTGTATAGACTTTGCAAAAATTAGGACACACACACACAGAGACAATTTCAGTTTTATATATATGTATAGACTAGCAGAAAACCACCCACCGGGTGGTTTTCTGCTAGTATATATATATATTACACACACAGAAATGTATATATATTTCTGTGTGTATATATATATTACACACACAGAAATGTATATATATTTCTGTGTGTATATATATATTACACACACAGAAATGTATATATATTTCTGTGTGTATATATATATTACACACACAGAAATGTATATATATTTCTGTGTGTATATATATATATTTCTGTGTGTGTATATATATATATATATTACACACACACAGAAATGTATATATGTTTCTGTAGCACTCCTCAATTCCCCCCTCTCTCCCTCCCGCTATCCCCCTCTTGTAGTCTGTCTCTTTCTTTCACTCTCACTCTCTATCTACGCGTGCGCAAAAAACATTCGCACGCGCGCACGTGTTTTAGCGTCTATTCACTCTCTCTCTCCCTCCCGCTTTCCCCTCTCGTAGTCTTCTCTTTCTTTCACTCTCACCCTCTCTCTACGCGTGCGCAAAAAACATTTGCACGCGCGCACGTGTTTCCACTGTCGGACAGACAGACAGAGAAATTGCTGGTTATATATTATAAGGAGATTACATATACATATGTAACTATGTATATCATCATCATCATCCCCATTATATATATATATAATATGGGCCGAAACCGAAAAAAATTTTGTTTGGCAGCTCTAATTGCGCCTTAATTTTATTCAAAAAATTGTATACTAACATATTGGAATACCAGGCACCATTGGAATCAACAATAGCAGCGTCCTGAGGGTCATTACAAAACACAAATTCGCGAGAATTAGTGTTTAAGGCTTGGAAGGTGGTAAAAAAATCCACAAAATCTTCCATTCTTTTAAAAAAAAAAATTATTTTTAATAATATTTAAATAACTGGCGGTTAGAAAAAAATATTCCTATGAAATTTTAATCATACCATTAGGTGTGAATAAGGAAATATTTTTTTATTGTCAAAACAAATGTTCAAAAGTTAAACTTCAATTTTTTGAATATTTCCAATTTGTTCATGAAATTGAACACTGGACATTGGCTGCTGGAAATGGAAATTAAATCGTATTTAATTGTATTTAAATTTCTAACACTATTTTATTATTTATATTTTTTCAATAAGAAATAAAAAAAACAACAAAAAAATTGAAGAAAAAAATTGAACAAATCAAACGTAGGTTATGGAACTGCGCAATCTGATTAATAAATTACCTCATCAGCAGCAACCTTCTTCAAATGGTCCTTATTATCAGCAGCAACAACCACAAATTCAATGGCAACCTTCTTCAAACCACATGGTGTCAAGTCAGAACCGCCTCGAACTGGTTACTTCTGGCTTGTGCAAGGTGTCTCTATAGCAACCCGCGATTCCCTCGGCCTCAGTGACCAAAGTCAGTGGAGAGGGGAAGGTAATGTTTCTATAGCACGTGTTTTAGCGTCTATTCACTCTCTCTCTCTCTCTCCCTCTCTCCCTCCCGCTATCCCCCTCTCGTACTCTGTCTGTTTCTTTCACGCTCTCTCTCTCTCTACGCACGTGTTTCCACTGTCGGACAGACAGGCAGAGAAATTGCTGGTTACATATATAAGTAGATATATATATTATAATAATAATAATTGTTTCTACTTTTGGCACAAGGCCAGCAATTCCCCAGTGTATTACTGGTACTTTATTTTATCGACCTCGTAAGGATGAAAGGCAAAGTTAACCTCGGTGGGATTTGAACTCAGAATGGCAAGGGCCGTAACTCAATGCGTCAAAGCATAATAATAATTGTTTCTACTTTTGGCACAAGGCCAGCAGTTAACCAGTGCATTACTGGTACTTTATTTTACCGAACCCGAAAGCATGAAAGGCAAAGTTAACCTCGGCGTGATTTGAACTCAGACCGTAAAGGGACGTAACTATCCTGGAAAGCAAGGCGTCCGACCCTCTACCGATACTGACAATCCACCGCCTTTACTGGTAATAATAATGGTTTCTGACTCAGACACAAGGTCAGCAATTTTGGGAGAGGGGTAAGACGATTAAATCAACCCCAGTGCATTACTGGTACTTTATTTTATCGACCCCATATAGATGAAAAGCAAGACTAACCTCGGCAAGATTTGAACTCAGAATGTAAAGGGTCGCAATTCTATGTCGCCAGCATATTGTTCGACGCCCTAACGATTAATAGTAATAATTGTTTCTACTTTTGGCACTAGGCCATCAATTACCAGTACATTACTGGTACTTTATTTTATCGACCCCGTAAGGATGAAAGGCAAAGTTAACCTCGGCGGGATTTGAACTCAGACCGCAAAGGGACGTAACTATGCTGGAAAGCATGGCGTCCGACCCTCTACCGATACTGCCAATCCACCGCCCTACCGGCGCGAATAATAATAATGATTTCTTTATTAACCACACAGGGCTCACATTAAGAAAACATTAAGGACGGTACATAATGTCACTTGACGATACAGTGTCGGGTTTTGTGTGTCAAATAATTACAATGAAACGAAGAAACGTATAAAAAATTAAAACAAAACCCAATTCTCCAGTAGGGCAAGACTTGTGAAGGCTATTCATGGTGGAAACTAACCAACCTCCACGGTGACCATGATTGCCAGAGCAAGTGCTCTCATCCCAGTGTCCTACAGGCGTATACACAGAACGGCTCTGATTACTCGACCGTGCTTGTCACTCTCATCCATGTTTCAACATCCATGGAAAGCAACATTCTTGTCTCTCCACTCTCATTTCTCTCTTCAGTGGAAATTTCAAGAGGTTAATTACAGGTTAATTAGAGGTTAGTTAGAGCCCCAACAAAGAGAAAGGTACATATATTCAACCTATTCAAGCTTCCATCACTCCACCTCTTTCGCCATGGCCACGAGGCTATCTTCACGATGGACGCAGTTGATAGTCGGATTCGTCCTACACGTGACAGCAAGTGTTCGACATAAACTCACGGCATGACGGTTTAATTACCCTAGACGCATCTTAGACTGCCTCGGTTGACGGCACTTCTGCACCCGTAGAGTTTATCTAGAACCGGCAATGTCCCACGGTCGCACTGCCAGGCCAGGCATTTCAAGAGGTTATCCATTGACCCTGGGTTGAAATTTCTCCGGAAGAGAGCGACTAGTTGATCATCTTCAACACTCAGTTTCTCCAAGAACTTTGTCGCTTTCCCCCGCCCCTAATCATCGATATAATGCCAGAGTAAAGTTTCTACCGATCTCACTGCACATCTAGTAGAGGGCTGTGAGCGCTTGAAGACATTCCAGTTTCCCAGCGCTCCCTTACGGTTTTGCTTGACCCTGGAGTTCCGTCACAGAGACGAGATCTACTTCCACCAGGGACAACACCACCATCACTATCACCACCACCATGATCACCACTACCACCACCATTACCACTACCACCACCACTACCTCCACCACCACCACTACCACCACCACCAACACCCACAACACCACTACCACCACCACCACCACCACCACCACCACCACCACCACCACCACCACCACGACCACTACCACCACCACCACCACCACCACGACCACCACCACCACTACCACCACCACAACCACGACCACCACTACCACCTCTACCATCACCACCACCACAACCACCACCACCACCACCACCACCACCACCACCACCACCACCATCACCATCACCACCACCACAACCACAACCACCACTACCACCACCACCACAACCACCACCACCACCACCACTGCAATAACAGTGGAAATGTCAAAGACCAGTTAACAGACCTTATGGTGTATTTAATTGATGAGAGTGGTGGTTGTATTGTCTAACTACACACATACAAGATGGCTGCCCCCTCGTTATCGAGTATGGCCACTGCACGTTATACCATTATTAATAATTATCCATTAATTCTATCGTGCAATGACTGTGCTTGAAGATTTTTTTTAAAGTGAGGAAAGTCTGTGCACTGAGCCAATCCCACTCTCTGAGCGACAGTAACTGTAATCCGAAAAGAAGAAAAGATCAACATCATCGGTAACTACTGAGCTGCAGGTTTTATATCGGAGTTATCCCAGTTTCCTGAGTTGCCTTCTCCTAGAAGGATGCCCTGACAAAGGCTAGGGGTCCTTCATTCCCAGTGGTTTAACCGCGCGGTACATGTGTATATACATATTTACACACTTTTGGATGGCCTTTGACACTTATGAGTTCTTCCGCCCATATATACACACATACATATATATATATATACACACTTACACGCATATATACACACATATATACACATCTACACACACATATACATACACACATACACACATATATACACATATATACACACATTGTCCTGCAGGGTGTCCAAAATCACCCTCCTAACCCAGTAAACTTGGTGGGGTTGCCGGATTAGTCGCCGACGACCCGACCATGCGACAGGTTGTACTGGGTTACATGTTACCAGTAGCACTCAAGAGTGACCCGACATATACACACATATATACACACATACACATACACACATATATACACACATACATATACACACATACACACATATATATACACACACATACACACATATATACACACATACACACATATATTCACACAAAGACACACATATATACACACATACACACACGTATACCGACATATACACACATATATACACATATAAATACACATGTATACGCACATACATATACATATATATACACAAACTTATACGTGTCTATATGTTGTTTTACTGTCTAACTACACACATACACTCTCTACCTCTCTCTCACACACACACACACACACACTCTCTCTCTATCGCGCTCAGCCACACACACACGCGTGTGTGTGTGTATTTGATGAGAGTGGTGGTTGTTTTTTTTTTGTTTTACTATCTACACTCTCATACACACATATACACACGCACTTTCTCTCTCTCTCTACCTCTCTACTTCTCTCTATCCCACCCAATACTTCTCACGCACTCTCTCACTCTCTCTCGCGAACTCACACTTTATCTCTCTCTCACTCTCCCTCTCGTATGAGAAAACTCGAACTTGTATTGAATTATATATATATATATATATATATATATATATATGTGTGTGTGTCTGTATGTGTCTGTGTATATGTGTGTGTATGTATGTGTGTGTGTGTGTGTGTGTGCATGAGTGTGTATGTGTGTGTATGGGTGCGTGTGTCTATGTATGTATATAATAGGTATAATTCGAAGTTGCAGTCGCATGTTTTGAAACAGCGAGCGAGTTTGAAAATAGAAATAGAAGCTTTCGCCGTATTTTTGACTAAAGAAATCTTAGTCTGATAGTGGGGTTTAGAACATTCTAAGAAATGGAAAACTATGAGTATTGACGTACGTATATATATATTATATATATATACGTTATAGAGGCCAGACAAAATGAAAGCAGTGGTCGTGAAGCTATCAGCCACCTGAGTAAAAAAAACGAAGTAAGCTAAACAGGGTTTTACACAATTCTTTTGTTAACCTGTTTAGCTTGCTTCGTTTTTTTGGCTCAGGTGGCTGATAGCTTCCCAACCACCGTTTTCATTTTGTCTGGGCTCTATAACGTATGTTAATTACTCTGGTCTTCTTTTAGTCCATTGAGCGCTTGTCGCATTTCTCGAAATTTGCGTTCCGCTTTGTTTTTGGCCACCACCGAAATACGATCTCGCTGAAATTATATTTGTATATATATATATATATATGTAGTAATAATAATAAATTTGAAGACTAAGATCCAAAGAGGGCAAGATAAGGATAAATATATATCAAATATATGGAGCAAATATTTATTAAAATAACAGATTAAAGTTTAAGCAAAGAATCCGTGCTTTCACCCTTAACGGGATCTTCTGAAACTAAAAAAATCACTCAGTGAACGCAGAAGTAAATATTTCGAAAACGTTGCAACCGAAGGAAAGCAGGAAGACGATGGGTGAGAGCAGCGATTCTTTGCTTAAACTTTAATCTGTTATTTTAATAAATATATATATATATATATATATATATATATATATATATATATATATATATATATATATATTATAATAATGAAATTATTGTGTACAGTGCTCAGGTGCACTACAATTGATCAAAGGTGCATGTATAGTACATAGAATAATATTCAAATGTCTGGATAATGAACAATGTATGAGCCATGAAATACATGTGTGCGTGTATATGGATGGAGGACATCAGGTGCAGTGTTGGCGAATCGCAGGAAGCATGGAGGTTTTAAAGAATGCAATGTCTCCACAGCTAACAACTGATGCAGGTAGTTTGTTCCATGCTTCAGCAACTCTGGGCATGACAAAATGTTTCCAAAAGTCATGGGAGCTGTGCTGTTTTCTGACTTTGTAGGCATGCCCATGTGTGCTAGACACATGGATATCAAAAAGGTGCTCAGGGTTGTTTTTGGCAAGATGGTTAATAATTTTGTCGGTGTTTACCAAGTCAGTTGCCAGACGTCGGAAATTCAATATATCCATGCCCAGGGAAGCAAGGCGTTCAGAGTATGGTAGGTGTCTGATGGAGGGTATTCGCTTGGTTGCACTAATATATATATATATATGTGTGTGTGTGTGTGTGTGTGTGTGTGTGTGTGTGTGTGTGTGTGTGTGTGTGTGTGTGTGTGTGTGTGTGTGTGTGTGTGTGTGTGTGTGTGTGTGTGTGTGTCACATATGCTTATTAATACTTGTTCCAGGGCCTATGCCCTATTAACTTGTATTAATTATTTTCCTTTCCTAATGTTACAAACCACACTTCTGTGTGGTGCTACTTTTAATTGTAACTTTTTACCGCCCCATAATCGGTATGTCGATATTTATTTGTTGTTGTTGATTTGTTTTGTTTTTGTTTTTTTTGCACTTTGCTTTTCTTCATCCAATGTCGGTTGTGTTTTCTTCCCGAATAGCAATCTGAGAATAGCTATTGATGCACTATGGTGAATAGTCCTGTCTTTAATGCATACGAAACTATAATGATCCACGGATGTCAGTCGATTTGTGAGAATCGCCATTCCGTTTATTCTGCTTTCTTTTGCCCCACATATATAAAGTAGGTACAGTTGTGGCTGTGTGGTTTAGAAGCTCGCTTCGAAAGCACGTGTTCCTGGGTTCGTTCCCAGAGTGTGGCACACATGGGTAAGTGTCTTTAATTATAACTCTGGATTGACCACAACCTTGTGAGGTAAACGTTGTAGTCTGACGACTCTGTGGTAACCCGTCTAAACTTTCAAAATGTGGTAAACTGGCAGAGTAACTCTCTGAACTCGCTATGTTCAAATTTCGGCGAGGTCAACTTTGCCTTTCATACATTTAAGGTCGATAAAAATGAACCAGTCAAGTACTGGGGTCAATTCTTTCTCTATATATCTTTTTTTGGAAGAAATCTGCTGTGTTTAGGCCTGGAGAGGAGATGGGTTCTGCCAGGATTTAAAATGCCCTAGAAACGCCGGATGGCAATATAGCACTCCTGGGACTCCATCAGGAGTTACGAGTCTATACATACATATATAATATACATATATATATATATATATATATATATATGTGTGTGTGTGTGTGTGTATATATATATATAAGCAGATTATAAATTTTGTAGTCGATGACAGTTGTTTCGCCATTTGGCTCGTCAACACTTTCGCATTCTTGGTATATTTTCTAACATAATTACGATACATTTTGCAAACATTGTTAACTAATTTGTGTGAAATTGATATCCGGCAATCCTGTCCTATTCACGTATCAATGATACTGGCTCATTAATCCGGCTAAACCTTTGATGATATCAGTAACATTTAAAAATATATAAATGAAATCCACATCTCACACCAATACAAGCTTATGTGACCTCCCATTGCGTTGAATCCCAGAGGAGATTTCTCGGCTGTGTTAATGTTAGGAGTTTTACTCTTTAATTAAAAGAGTCTTGTTCTTAAACAAGAGGCGGCCTCAAGACCAGAGATCGAACCCACCACCTTACGTTGAGATTCTAGTAGTCTAACCACTGAGCCATTATTATCAGTGACACAGACATTAAATGTTAGTACTTTAACAGATCGACCTAAGCCTGACATGGCTGACATATTGGGAAGACAGCCATGTCGTCACACACTAGCGATAGGAATAAAAAAACACACATGAAATATAAGTAAAACCAACAACAAACACCAACAAACACCAACAAACAACGTAATAGACGGCAACAATCGTAAGTTGCCAAACTCAACACTATCAGCAACGAATACACTTACCATAATTAACATCATTATCAGCAGCAGCAGCAGCAGCAGCACCGTTATTATCATTATCATCATCCATATCGTTATCATTTCAATCCCCCCTCATCCTCCTCCCCTTCATCATCATCTTCATCATCATCACCACTATCATCATCATCACTCATCACTATCATCATCATCATCATCATCATCATCATCATCATCATCATCATCATCATCATCCCTCATCACTACCATCATCATCATCATCACTATCATCACTCATCACTACCATCATCATCATCATCATCACTACCATCATCACGATAGTCATCATCACTTCGTTATCATCGCCACCAATTCTCATCATTCTTATCACTTAAGCCACTATCAAATTTAACTCTATTATCAACATCAACACCGCCACCACCGTCATCAACACCGCCACCACCGTCATCAACATGGCTACCACCACCACCACCACCATTCCTATCCCCAGTAGTAGCACCGTCACAGAAACAATGACTACCGCTACTAAAAGAATCCCCTCCATAGCCACTACCTCCACCGCCAGGAGCGCAACACTACTTTAAACAACCATACAAATATTACCACCATTAGTCCAACTTTTTATTAATATCACACTCCTCCCCGCTTTATCTCACACTCACCCTTCACATTTCTCCACTCCCTCACACTTATTTACTTCCTCTCAAAGTCTCCTCCTCCCCCTTCTCTCGGCCTTACTGCCAACAGAGTGTCTATCATGTTCTTCACTTTAAATGTCATCTATGGTATGTGGACCGTGGTGGCTGGAGAGATGATATAACGGTCGATATCAGAACATCTAAACACCACCACCACCACCACCACTACACTACCACACCACCACCACCACCTCGACACTACCACACCACCACCACCACCTCGACACTACCACACCACCACAACCACCTCGACACTACCACACCACCACCACCACCTCGACACTACCACACCACCACAACCACCTCGACACTACCACACCACCACCACCACCTCGACACTACCACACCACCACCACCACCTCGACACTACCACACCACCACCACCACCTCGACACTACCACACCACCACCACCACCTCGACACTACCACACCACCACCACCACCACTACACTACCACACCACCACCACCACCTCGACACTACCACACCACCACCACCACCTCGACACTACCACACCACCACCACCACCTCGACACTACCACACCACCACCACCACCTCGACACTACCACACCACCACAACCACCTCGACACTACCACACCACCACCACCACCTCGACACTACCACACCACCACCACCACCTCGACACTACCACACCACCACCACCACCTCGACACTGCCACACCACCACCACCACCTCGACACTACCACACCACCACCACCACCACTACACTACCACACCACCTCGACACTACCACACCACCACCACCACCTCGACACTACCACACCACCACCACCACCTCGACACTACCACACCAGCACCACCACCTCGACACTACCACACCACCACCACCACCACTACACTACCACACCACCACCACCACCTCGACACTACCACACCACCACCACCACCTCGACACTACCACACCACCACCACCACCACTACACTACCACACCACCACCACCACCTCGACACTACCACACCACCACCACCACCTCGACACTACCACACCAGCACCACCACCTCGACACTACCACACCACCACCACCACCTCGACACTACCACACCACCACCACCACCACTACACTACCACACCACCACCACCACTGACACCTCTACACTCCGTCACTACCACCACTACACTACCACCACTAACACCTCTACACTCCCTCACCACCACCACTACACTCCCACCAGTAACACCTCTACACTCCCTCACCACCACCACTACACTCCCACCAGTAACACCTCTACACTCCCTCACCACCACCACTACACTACCACCACTAACACCTCTACACTCCTCACCAGCACCACTACACTACCATGACTACCACCTCTACACTCCTCACCACCACCACTACACTACCACCACAAACACCTCTACGCTCCCTCACCACCACGACTACACTACCACCACTAACACCACTACACTCCCTCACCACCACCACTACACTACCACCACTAACACCACTACACTCCCTCACCACCACCACTACACTACCACCACTAACACCTCTACACTCCTCACCACCACCACTACACTACCACCACTAACACCTCTACACTCCTCACCACCACCACTACACTACCACCACTAACACCTCTTCACTCCTCACCACCACCACTACACTACCACCACTAACACCTCTACACTCCTCACCACCACCACTACACTACCACCACTAACACCTCTACACTCCCTCACCACCACCACTACACTACCACCACTAACACCTCTACACTCCCTCACCACCACCACTACCCTCCCAACACTAACACCTCTACACTCCCTCACCACCACCACTATACTCCCACCACTAACACCTCTACGCTCCCTCACCACCACCACTACACTACCACCACTAACACCTCTACATTCCTCACCACCACCACTACACTCCCACCACTGACACCTCTACACTCCCTCACCACCACCACTACACTACCATGACTAACACCTCTACACTCCTCACCACCACCACTACACTACCACCACTAACACCTCTACACTCCCTCACCACCAACACTACACAACCACCACTAACACCTCTAGACTCCTCACCACCACCAGTACACTACCACCACTAACACCTCTACACTCCCTCACCAACACCACTACACTCCCACTACTAACACCTCTACACTCCCTCACCACCACCACTACACTACAACCACTAACAACTCTACACTCCCTCACCACCACCACTCCTCACCACCACTAACACTTCTACACTCCCTCACCACCACCCCTACACCACCATCTATAACACCTCTACACTCCCTCACCACCACCACTACACTACCACCACTAACACCTCTACACTCCTCACCACCACCACTACACTACCACCACTAACACCTCTACACTCCCTCACCACCACCACTACACTACCACCACTAACACCTCTACACTCCTCACCACCACCACTACACTACAACCACTAACACCTCTACACTCCCTCACCACCACCACTACACTACCACCACTAACACCTCTACACTCCTCACCACCACCACTACACTACCACCACTAATACCTCTACACTCCCTCACCACCACCACTACACTACCACCACTAACACCTCTACACTCCTCACCACCACCACTGCACTACAACCACTAACACCTCTACACTCCCTCACCACCACCACTACACTACCACCACTAACACCTCTACACTCCCTCACCACCACCACTACACTACCACCACTAACACCTCTACACTCCTCACCACCACCACTACACTACAACCACTAACACCTCTACACTCCCTCACCACCACCACTACACTACCACCACTAACACCTCTACACTCCTCACCACCACCACTACACTACAACCACTAACACCTCTACACTCCCTCACCACCACCCCTACACTACCACCACTAACACCTCTACACTCCCTCACCACCACCACTACACTACCACCACTAACACCTCTACACTCCCTCACCACCACCACTACACTACCACCACTAACACCTCTACACTCCCTCACCACCACCACTACACTACCACCACTAACACCTCTACACTCCCTCACCACCACCACTACACTACCACCACTAACACCTCTACACTCCTCACCACCACCACTACACTACAACCACTAACACCTCTACACTCCCTCACCACCACCACTGCACTACCACCACTAACACCTCTACACTCCCTCACCACCACCACTACACTACCACCACTAACACCTCTACACTCCCTCACCACCACCACTACACTACCACCACTAACACCTCTACACTCCTCACCACCACCACTACACTCCTCACCACCACCACTGCACTCCTCACCACCACCACTACACTACCACCAGTAACACCTCTACACTCCCTCACCACCACCACTACACTACCACCACTAACACCTCTACACTCCTCACCACCACCACTACACTCCTCACCACCACCACTGCACTCCTCACCACCACCACTACACTACCACCAGTAACACCTCTACACTCCCTCACCACCACCACTACACTACCAACACTAACACCTCTACACACCTTACCACCACCACTACACTACCACCACTAACAGCTCTACACTCCTCACCACCACCACTACACTCCTCACCACCACCACTGCACTCCTCACCACCACCACTACACTACCACCACTAACACCTCTACACTCCTCACCACCACCACTACACTCCTCACCACCACCACTACACTACCACCACTAACACCTCTACACTCCTCACCACCACCACTACACTCCTCACCACCACCACTGCACTCCTCACCACCACCACTACACTACCACCACTAACAGCTCTACACTCCTCACCACCACCACTACACTACCACCACTAACAGCTCTACACTCCTCACCACCACCACTACACTCCTCACCACCACCACTACACTACCACCACTAACACCTCTACACTCCTCACCACCACCACTACACTCCTCACCACCACCACTACACTCCTCACCACCACCACTACACTACCACCACTAACACCTCTACACTCCTCACCACCACCACTACACTCCTCACCACCACCACTGCACTCCTCACCACCACCACTACACTACCACCACTAACACCTCTACACTCCTCACCACCACCACTACACTACCACCACTAACAGCTCTACACTCCTCACCACCACCACTACACTCCCACCACTAACACCTCTACACTCCCTCACCACCACCACTACACTACCACCACTAACACCTCTACACTCCTGACCACCACCACTACACTACCACCAGTAACACCTCTACACTCCCTCACCACCACCACTACACTACCACCACTAACACCTCTACACTCCCTCACCACCACCACTACACTACCACCACTAACAGCTCTACACTCCTCACCACCACCACTACACTACCACCACTAACACCTCTACACTCCCTCACCGCCACCACTACACTACCACCACTAACACCTCTACACTCCTCACCACCACTACACTACCACCACTAACACCTCTACACTCCTCACCACCACCACTACACTACCACCACTAACACCTCTACACTACTCACCACCACCACTACACTACCACCACTAACACCTCTACACTCCCTCACCACCACCACTACACTACCACCACTAACACCTCTACACTCCTCACTACCACCACTACACTCCCACCACTAACACCTCTACACTCCCTCACCACCACCACTACACTCCCACCACTAACACCTCTACACTCCCTCACCACCACCACTACACTACCACCACTAACACATCTACACTCCCTCACCACCACCACTACACTCCCACCACAAACACCTCTACGCTCCCTCACCACCACGACTACACTACCACCACTAACACCACTATACTCCCTCACCACCACCACTACACTACCACCACTAACACCTCTACACTCCTCATCACCACCACTACACTACCACCACTAACAGCTCTACACTCCTCACCACCACCACTACACTACCACCACTAACACCTCTACACTCCTCACCACCACCACTACACTACCACCACTAACACCTCTACACTCCCTCACCACCACCACTACACTACCACCACTAACACCTCTTCACTCCTCACCACCACCACTACACTACCACCACTAACACCTCTACACTCCCTCACCACCACCACTACACTACCACCACTAACACCTCTTCACTCCTCACCACCACCACTACACTACCACCACTAACACCTCTACACTCCCTCACCACCACCACTACACTACCACCACTAACACCTCTTCACTCCTCACCACCACCACTACACTACCACCACTAACACCTCTACACTCCCTCACCACCACCACTACACTCCCACCACTAACACCTCTACGCTCCCTCACCACCACCACTACACTACCACCACTAACACCTCTACATTCCTCACCACCACCACTACACTACCACCACCACCACCACTACACTCCCACCACTGACACCTCTACACTCCCTCACCACCACCACTACACTACCATGACTAACACCTCTACACTCCTCACCACCACCACTACACTACCACCACTAACAGCTCTACACTCCCTCACCACCACCACTACACTACCACCACTAACACCTCTACACTCCTCACCACCACCACTACACTACCACCAGTAACACCACTACACTCCCTCACCACCACCACTGCACTAACACCTCTACACTCCTCACCACCACCACTACACTCCCTCACCACCACCACTGCACTACCACCACTAACACCTCTACACTCCTCACCACCACCACTACACTACCACCACTAACACCTCTACACTCCTCACCACCACCACTACACTACCACCAGTAACACCACTACACTCCCTCACCACCACCACTACACTACCACCACTAACACCTCTACACTCCCTCACCACCACCACTACACTACCACCACTAACACCTCTACACTCCCTCACCACCACCACTACACTACCCCCACTAACACCTCTACACTCCCTCACCACCACCACTACACTACAACCACTAACACCTCTACACTCCCTCACCACCACCACTACACTACCACCACTAACACCTCTACACTCCCTCACCACCACCACTACACTACAACCACTAACACCTCTACACTCCCTCACCACCACCACTACACTACCACCACTAACACCTCTACACTCCCTCACCACCACCACTACACTACGACCACTAACACCTCTACACTCCCTCACCACCACCACTACACTACCACCAGTAACACCACTACACTCCCTCACCACCACCACTACACTACCACCACTAACACCTCTACACTCCCTCACCACCACCACTACACTACCCCCACTAACACCTCTACACTCCCTCACCACCACCACTACACTACCACCACTAACACCTCTACACTCCCTCACCACCACCACTACATTCCCACCACTAACACCTCTACACTCCCTCACCACCACCACTACACTACCACCACTAACACCTCTACACTCCCTCACCACCACCACTACACTACCACCACTAACACCTCTACACTCCCTCACCACCACCACTACACTACCACCACTAACACCTCTACACTCCTCACCACCACCACTACACTACCACCACTAACACCTCTACACTCCCTCACCACCACCACTACACTACCACCACTAACACCTCTACACTCTCTCACCACCACCACTACACTACCACCACTAACACCTCTACACTCCTCACCACCACCACTACACTACCACCACTAACACCTCTACACTCCCTCACCACCACCACTACACTACCACCACTAACACCTCTACACTCCCTCACCACCACCACTACACTACCACCACTAACACCTCTACACTCCTCACCACCACCACTACACTACCACCACTAACACCTCTACACTTCCTCACCACCACCACTACACTACCACCACTAACACCTCTACACTCCTCACCACCACCACTACACTACCACCAGTAACACCTCTACACTCTCTCACCACCACCACTACACTCCTCACCACCACCACTACACTACCACCAGTAACACCTCTACACTCCTCACCACCACCACTACACTACCACCAGTAACACCTCTACACTCTCTCACCACCACCACTACACTCCTCACCACCACCACTACACTACCACCAGTAACACCTCTACACTCCTCACCACCACCACTACACTCCTCACCACCACCACTACACTACCACCAGTAACACCTCTACACTCTCTCACCACCACCACTACACTCCTCACCACCACCACTACACTACCACCACTAACACCTCTACACTCCCTCACCACCACCACTACACTCCCTCACCACCACCACTACACTACCACCAGTAACACCTCTACACTCCTCACCACCACCACTACACTACCACCACTAACACCTCTACACTCCTCACCACCACCACTACACTACCACCAGTAACACCTCTACACTCCTCACCACCACCACTACACTACCACCACTAACACCTCTACACTCTCTCACCACCACCACTACACTCCTCACCACCACCACTACACTACCACCACTAACACCTCTACACTCCCTCACCACCACCACTACACTACCACCACTAACACCTCTACACTCTCTCACCACCACCACTACACTCCTCACCACCACCACTACACTACCACCACTAACACCTCTACACTCCCTCACCACCACCACTACATTCCCACCACTAACACCTCTACACTCCCTCACCACCACCACTACACTACCACCAGTAACACCTCTACACTCTCTCACCACCACCACTACACTCCTCACCACCACCACTACACTACCACCAGTAACACCTCTACACTCCTCACCACCACCACTACACTACCACCACTAACACCTCTACACTCCTCACCACCACCACTACACTACCACCAGTAACACCTCTACACTCCTCACCACCACCACTACACTACCACCAGTAACACCTCTACACTCCTCACCACCACCACTACACTCCTCACCACCACCACTACACTACCACCACTAACACCTCTACACTCCTCACCACCACCACTACACTACCACCACTAACACCTCTACACTCCTCACCACCACCACTACACTACCACCACTAACACCTCTACACTCCCTCACCACCACCACTACATTCCCACCACTAACACCTCTACACTCCCTCACCACCACCACTACACTACCACCACTAACACCTCTACACTCCCTCACCACCACCACTACATTCCCACCACTAACACCTCTACACTCCCTCACCACCACCACTACACTACCACCACTAACACCTCTACACTCCTCACCACCACCACTACACTACCACCACTAACACCTCTACACTCCCTCACCACCACCACTACACTACCACCACTAACACCACTACACTCCTCACCACCACCACTACACTACCACCACTAACACCTCTACACTCTCTCACCACCACCACTACACTCCTCACCACCACCACTGCACTCCTCACCACCACCACTACACTACCACCACTAACACCACTACACTCCTCACCACCACCACTACACTAGCACCCGTAACACCTCTACACTCCTCACCACCACCACTACACTACCACCACTAACACCTCTACACTCCCTCACCACCACCACTACACTAGCACCCGTAACACCTCTACACTCCTCACCACCACCACTACACTACCACCACTAACACCTCTACACTCTCTCACCACCACCACTGCACTCCTCACCACCACCACTGCACTCCTCACCACCACCACTACACTACCACCACTAACACCTCTACACTCTCTCACCACCACCACTACACTCCTCACCACCACCACTGCACTCCTCACCACCACCACTACACTACCACCACTAACACCACTACACTCCTCACCACCACCACTACACTAGCACCCGTAACACCTCTACACTCCTCACCACCACCACTACACTACCACCACTAACACCTCTACACTCCTCACCACCACCACTACACTACCACCACTAACACCTCTACACTCCCTCACCACCACCACTACACTAGCACCCGTAACACCTCTACACTCCTCACCACCACCACTACACTACCACCACTAACACCTCTACACTCCCTCACCACCACCACTACACTAGCACCCGTAACACCTCAACACTCCTCACCACCACCACTACACTACCACCACTAACACCTCTACACTCCTCACCACCACCACTACACTACCACCACTAACACCTCTACACTCCCTCACCACCACCACTACACTACCACCA
>OZ024742.1:339827190-339829690 GCA_964016885.1 Eledone cirrhosa | reverse complement strand
TGGTCAACCCTATCGAAAGCCTTAGACTGATTCAAGTTTATCAGGGCCCCACCGATGCCGGGTTTACACCCAACCCTCTCTACGATGTATCGCAGGAGGTGGAGGTTGTCGTCTATGGACCTGGTCGGGATTGCGCATGTCTGCGCTTCTCCCACCAGGTTTTTGACGACAAGTGCCAGCCTCTTTGCCAACACCTTGGCCAAAATCTGTAACTCTGTGTTTAGCAGAGTTATGGGCCGGAAGTTGCCTATGTCATCCCTCTTATTCTCGTCCTTCCTGACTAGCGTGACTACGCCCCTGATCACAGAACTGGGAATTCTCTCGTTCTGCTGCCAGTTGCAGTAGACCGCTTCCAGGAGACCGGAGAATAAGTCCGGCATTTCTACGTAAAATTCGTTGGGTAGACCGTCGAGACCTGGAGATTTGCTTTTGCCGCATTGGCTCAGCGCGTCTCCTATCTCAGCGGCTGAAATCGGCATTTCGCACAACTTCGCCTCGCTGTCCGAGAATCGTGGCAGGCCGTCGAGGTATGGACTGAAATCCATAGCCTCTCCCGGCGCGCCACGCTGCCCGAACAGCTGAGCAAAGTGCCGCTGAAAGGCCGCGCACATCTTCTTCGACTCACGTATCACGCGTCCGTCTTGTTCCTTAAAAGACCGAATCGTGGACTTGTTGCCACTTTTCACCTCCATCACCCGGGCCCAGCTAACAGCTTTGGCTCCCTCGTTACCCAGAGCACGTATTTTGCTTCTGACAACGCAGCCTTCGTGCTTTGTGTCGAAGAACTGGTCCAAGGCCGTTCTCATTGCTAGCACGCTGGCTACGTTGCCACTTCTAATTGCCTCTTCTACTTTATCTACCAGTTCCTTCTCGGTCCTATTTCTATCTAACGCTAATTCTTTACTAAAAACTAACGAGTCTAATCTAACTTCCCTCTTGAGAGAGTACCACCATCTGTTGTTGACAATGGTCCCTGTCAAGTGCTTTTTAACTAAAGTGCTAATCCATCTACTGTAGGCTTTGCATGTCGGTAACGACAAGTTCAGCTTCCAGTAGCCGAGTCCTTTTCTATGGGTTCTATCAAGGTTGAACATGCAGGTCACTAGTTTGTGATCTGAATAGGCAACCATGAACATTTGTGGACAGCTTAACATGTCCCTATCTTTATTTCTAACTAGAACCCTATCTAGGTACGATCTAGATGTTCTGCTATGGTTGGTCCACGTCCACAGTGGCACAGTCGGAAAATCTAGTCGATATCTATCGGCCAGGTCAAATCGGCCGATTAACTGGTTGAGGCTGTTACACCCCACTTTATCGGGACATGCTCCCACATAGTCCTAACGTGCATCTAGAATTCCATTCCAGTCCCCCACTAAAAGCAAGGAGCGGGACGTGTCCAGAAAAGTCTCTAGACGTTTGAAGAAGTCTGGCCGCGGTGTACCGGATGGGGCATATGCGGCCACCAGCCTGAAGGCTCCACCTTCACTACCGTCAACGTCTAGGACCACCAGTCGACCCTCCGGATCCAGATGTACCGTCTGTGTTACGAGGTCCAGGTGTTTCCGCAGCAAAACGGCAACCCCGCCCACACCTCCCGGCTGACAGAGCGATGCGTAGATCTCCAGGTCGTCGAAGATGGGGGTCAGCTGTCACTCGCTGTGGATCCTGGACTCGCAAATCGCTACTACATCCATACTGTGCGACCTGAGGTCGTTTAAGAGTTTGCCCTGTTTCCAGGGCATCCCCAGGCCGCGTACATTCACACATCCAACTCTTATATTGGCCATGTTGGTGCTGAAAAGTTAAAAGAAGAAAAGAAATCACTCACCTCTTCATCTCCTGGGGACCAGGCTGCACGATTTCCATGGCGGTGTTGGAGGGGTTGTCTGGGTGGGTGGTGGTTTCCGGCGGGGTGGGTGAGGACAGAGATGTTTGGTGGAGAGGGGGTGTCTGGTGGGATGGGGTGTCTGGGGTGGGGAGACATTTGAGAAGGACGCGGTTAAGTGGTTTCACGCAGGAATTCCCCACATCCTTTTCAAATGTTTCTTTTAGGGACCTATAAGTTTGTATAGGGACCCTAATCAGTTTTAGGTTCGGTTTTTTTATTATTTTTATTAGAGTGTGCGAAAGTTTTTCCTTCGGTTTTCACCGAAGGGTTGTTCGTGATGGTCTCCATTAGTGTTTTGTTTTCAGTGTTTAGGTATGTGTAAGTGTAATTTTCTTGTGCTGTGTTTGTTTTTGTCTGTAGTTCTTGTGTGTGCTTTCGTTTTTTCGTAGGTGTTTGTGTTTGGAGTGATGTCCTGGTTTTGTTTTCGGGGCGGGGGGCGGTTGTTTGTAATGTGTGTGTTGTTTGTGTTGGTGGTTGTATGCTTGTAGTGATGTTTGTTGCTTTTTTTGTTCTTGTGGTGTCTTTTCTTCTTTCTTTTCGAACGGAGAGGCTCTCATCGTCACTTGCTGATGATGAAGGGGCCACGTCCGTTGTGGTGTCTGTGTTATT
>OZ024742.1:339817190-339822190 GCA_964016885.1 Eledone cirrhosa | reverse complement strand
ATATATATTTATGTATATGCACATCTCATGAATTTGTTTATTTTTAAGTTGTTGTTATCCCCTCCTCCCCCTTACACTCATACTTATCGTCGTCAACACGTCTCCTTTTTGTCTTTATTTTGTTTTTGACTTTGTATTTTTTGTTCTTATTCATTTATTTATTTATTCCTGCTCCTTACTAATTCATGTATATGTATGTGTATGTATTTATGTCCCTGTCCGTATGTCTATGTAGACGCAAATACGCTTATGTGAAAAAGTATACGTCTACGTACTATTTAGGTATATGCGCGTGGTTGAGTGTGTATGTTTACGTTCTGGATATTTATTGTTTTTATATATATATATTTTTATATATTCTTTTTCCCCTCTTCTTTTTTCGCCCGTTTTTTTCTCAGCCTCACTTTCATATTTCTTAAATTTTGTTTTCAAATCCATATTTAATATAAAAACACCATGTTTTTTTATTCATTCTGAAGACTGAAAACAGATACAACATCTGCTTTCAAGAAACCACTGGTAAATGAAAAAAATATCTAATGTTGTTTATTACATAACAAATAAGCTCTGTAGCCTACATAGAGTACTCTTTTTTCCTGTACCTTTCCGACGGAAATACTTCATTTACACACACACGCACACACGTATATATATATATGCGCAGTTTGATAAGAATCTTGCTTCCCAACCACATGTTTCCGGGTTCAGTCCCACTGCCCGGGCCGACCAAAGCCCTGTGAGGGGATTTGATAGACCGAAACTAAAAGAAGCGTGTCGTATATGTGTATATATGTCTGTGTGTGTCTGTCCGTTTGTGTTTGCCCTTCCACCAATGCTTGTTGGTTTGTTGACGTCCCCATAACTTACCAAGGTGATGCACCAGCATGGGCGTAGTCCAGAGACAGAAAAAAAGTAAAGTGTATATATATGTGTGTGTGTGGGTGTATGTAGAAGAGGGGTCTCAAACTCAAGGACACAAAAGGGCCATTACGTCCTGGAGGAGAGGCACAGTGGGCCAAACGTGGTGGTGGGTGATGATTTTCACCAGTTATAATCATTTCTACTATAGGCACAAGGCATGAAATTTAGGGTTTAGGGTCCTGTCGATTACATCGATCCCAGTTCACAACTGGTACTTAAAAACAAACAAACACACACACATATTTATTACTCTCTCTGTCTCTCCCTCTCTCTCTCTCTCTCTCTCTCTCTCTCTCTCTCTCTCTCTCTCTCTATATATATATATATATATATATATATATATATATATATATATATATATATATATATATATATAAAGAATTAGTATATCTACCAACATATATATACAAAACATATATATACAGATATCTCCAAATTATTTTGTTGAGCAAAAATTTGCCAAAACTGCTACTATAGTTCATAGTAATAGTTCGGCTACTGTCTTCTTAACACCCCACTCCTCACTGATTAACCTCGATGTCACGTGATTGATTCTTTTGAATTTGCCACCGACCAAGTAGGCAGTGATTTTTTTCAATGTCTTGGAATTTAGTCCACGCTTGCTTTTTTCCATCCACTGAATTATTTTTGTATAAGTTCCCTGTATCCACGCATTGCCTGGGAACTTAGCTGAGAATAGACTTCCTGATGATGAAAGGCCTTCTCCATATGTTCCATTCGGAAACCATGTTTATTCCCTTTCAGAAACTAATTAGTTGGAGTGAAATTTTAGTAAGTAAGTTAATTTTTATAATTTTCTTATTTTACGTCTTTGATATATATATATAATAAGGGTTGACGGACCCAGTATATTTATCAATGCCAGTACCGGTTTTATCTCAGCGCACTCAATGGCCAATGTAAGATACATTACCAGAGTATACACATAGTTATTTGCCTCAACACAACACACATAAAACGGGTGCCTATAAGTTTCCCGGACTCGAGTTTATGCCGCACTAATGCAGCAGTAAGGTGCACTGCACCATCTGTCTGCATATATTATGCAACAATGCACAATATATATATATATATATATGGCGTTGTTATTTGACGTTGTTGAAAAGAGCAGTGGCCTTTGACCCGGCAATAAAAACTGGACACACAATTCTTCCTGTACCAAAAAGAAGGCACACACACACACACAAGTTTGTTTGTGTGTGTGTATGTGTGTTAGTGTGCGCGTGCGCGTGTATGTGTGTGTGTGTATCTATGTATATATATATATATATATATATATATTTGGTCCTTATATATTTGATATATATTTATCCTTATCGAGCCCTCTTTGGATTTTAGTCTTCAAATTTATTATTATTACTATATATATATATATATATATATATATATATATATATATATATATATATATATATATATATATATATATATATATATATATATATATATAGATATATAGATATATATATAAGGGATACAGATATTGTTTGCTCACTGTCACTAAGCATCTCAATTAATTCGTTGCAACTAAGTTTGTGATCGAGGCACTTTATTTTGCAAGGTACTATTTTCCCCTTGAGTTTGTGATTCAAGAGAAATGTAAGAATGTATTCATATTTTGCATCTTTTGTATTTTGACTTTACAGTTTGAATTGTAGAATTGTCTATCCACTCAAAAATTGCAACAGCTAACAGTGAAATATAGAATTTAAAAAAAAAGCTTTTTCGGCTGATATCAAATCTTTGAGAACATTCACGTCTTTTTTTTTAAATATATAATTTGGCTTGCTTTTGTTTTGGACTGAAACTTTTTTGTATTTAATCCGTACGACTATTTTTTAAAAAGATTCTAAAAGATTTTTAAAAAGATTCTAACAACTTGATTTGGCCCAGTAATCTACTGATATCAAAATCAGTAGTATATTGAAAAATGGAAAAATAGGGTAGGGGACGTTTGGCCGAAATGAGTTGAGAACCTTTGATTTAGACTCATCAGTGGGGTTATTATAAATAATATATATTGTAGATTATATATATTGAAAATTATATATATATTGTAAATTATATATATTGTAAATTATATATATTGTAAATTATATAAATTGTAAATAATATATATTGTAGATTTTATATATTGTAAATTATATATATTGTAAATTATATATATTGTAAATTATATATATATTGTAAATTATATATATTGTAAATTATATATATTGTAAATAATATATATTGGAAATTATATATATTGTAAATTATATATATTGTAAATAATATATATTGGAAATTATATATATATTGTAAATTATATATACATTGTAAATTATATATATTGTAAATAATATATATTGTAAATTATATATATATTGTAAATTATATATATTGTAAATTATATATATTGTAAATTATATAAATTGTAAATAATATATATTGTAGATTTTATATATTGTAAATTATATATATTGTAAATTATATATATTGTAAATTATATATATATTGTAAATTATATATATTGTAAATTATATATATTGTAAATAATATATATTGGAAATTATATATATTGTAAATTATATATATTGTAAATAATATATATTGGAAATTATATATATATTGTAAATTATATATATATTGTAAATTATATATATTGTAAATTATATGTATTGTAAATTATATATATATTGTAAATTATATAAATTGTAAATAATATATATTGTAGATTATATATATTGTAAATTATATATATTGTAAATTATATATATATATTGTAAATTATATAAATTGTAAATAATATATATTGTATATTATATATATTGTAAATTATATATATTGTAAATTATATATATTGTAAATTATATATATATTGTAAATTATATATATTGTAAATTATATATATTATAAATTATATATATTGTAAATTATATATATATTGTAAATTATATATATTGTAAATTATATATATTGTAAATTATATATATATTGTAAATTATATATATTGTAAATTATATATATTGTAAATTATATATATTGTAAATAATATATATTGTAGATTATATATATTGTAAATTATATATATTGTAAATTATATATATTATAAATTATATAAATTTGTAAATAATATATATTGTAGATTATATATATTGTAAATTATATATATTGTAAATTATATATATTGTAAATTATATATATATTGTAAATTATATATATTGTAAATTATATATATTGTAAATTATATATATATTGTAAATTATATATATTGTAAATAATATATATTGTTAATAATATATATTGTAAATTATATATATTGTAAATTATATATATTGTAAATTATATATCTATTGTAAATTATATATATATTGTAAATAATATATATTGTAAATTATATATATTGTAAATAATATATATTGTAAATGATATATATTGTAAATAATATATATTTTAAATTATATATATTGTAAATTATATATATTGAAAATTATATAAATTGAAAATTATATATTTAGTGAAAATTATTTATATTGAAAATTATATATAGTGAAAATTATATATATTGGAAATTATAAATATTGAAATTGATATATATTGTAAATTATATATATTTATATCAGTAATGTTCCGTCAGTGTTTTATATAAAATTTGTAGTTTAAAAATCAGAATAGCTAGATGGTCTTTACATTCTAAAGTTACTCTATGACATTAGATATCGAAGGAAATCCACTGTAATAATACTTCGTTAAATACCCTCGAGCCCCAAATAATAGAGGGGGGGGGGCGGTCGATAACTTTTCTAGGTTGTCTCCCTTGATGTTTTTTTAAACCAGAATTAATCGTTTAGTTTACATATTGAGACCCCAACCGATCTTATATATTTGATAACGTATGGGATTTCTAGTAATGTACATTTTTTGTCATGTATAATGATTTTTAATGTATAAAGAAAATTATTTGTCTCAGGAATGCTACCACTTAAAATAAAATTTCGCCGGAGATAGATTAGCAAAATCTAATAAGCGGGCGGGGAGAATAAGAGCGGTGGGGAAGGGTTGAACAAATCTGAAAA
>OZ024742.1:339804690-339809690 GCA_964016885.1 Eledone cirrhosa | reverse complement strand
TAAGGGTTGAGACAACTTGAGGATTATCTGTTTCAGCTTTGTCCGTTCTGGGTTCAAATCGCGCCTCTTGTCACCAAAAAGAAAAGCGGTGATTCTTTCGCCTTGAGTCAGGGCCGGCAAATGGTATCAGCAATGGAAATACCAATTGAACTACAGTTTCCTTGATCCGATCTAACGATCAACGATTTTACTTTATCGATCCCATAACAATGAAAGAAATGAGACGAACAGAGAGTATCGATAATAGAAAGGCCAATAGAAACATTAAAAACTGGCACTCCATCGGTTACGACGACGAGTGTTCCATCTGATCCGACGGAACAGCTTGCTCATGAAAATAACAAGCAAGTGGCAGAGCATTCCACAGCAGCGTTAAATAACCATTAAACCACCATTACACCAACATTACACCACCATTACACCACCATTACCCCACCATTACACCATCATTAGAACACAATTACACCACCATTACACCACCATTACACCACCATTACACCACAATTACACCACTATTACACCACCATCACACCACCATTACCCCACCATTACAACACTATTACACCAACATCACACCACCATTACCCCGCCAGTACACCACCATTACACCACCATTACACCACCAATACACCACCATCACACCACCATTACACCACGATTACCCCACCATTACACCACCGTCACACCATCATTACACCACCATTACACCACCATTACACCACCATTACAACACAATTACACCACCATTACAAAACCAATACCCCACCATTACACCACCATTACACCACCATTACCCCACCATTACACCACCATTACCCTGCCATTAAACCACCATTACACCACTATTACACCACCATTACACCATTAATTACCCCACCATTACACGACCATTACCCCACCATTACACCACCATTACCCCACCATTACACCACTATTACCCCACCATTACACTACCATTACATTACCATTACACCAACATCACACCACCTTCACACCACCAATACATCACCAGTACACCACCATTACCCCACCATTACACCACCATTACACCACCATTACACCGACATTACACCACCATTACACTACCATTACACCACCATCACACCACCATCACACCACCAGTACACCACCATTACACTACCATTACACCACCATTACACCACCATTACACAAACGTTAAATCACCATTACCACACCATTACACCACCATTACACTACCATTACACCACGATTACATCACCATTACACCACCATCACACCACCATTACACCACCATCACACCACCATTACACCACCATTACACTACCATTACCCCCACCATTACCCCACTATTACCCAACAATTGCACCACCATTACACCACCATCGCACCACCATTACCCCAACATTACACCACTATTACACCACCATTACGCCACCATTACACTACCATTACACCAGCATTACACCATCATTACACCACCATCACACCACCATCACACCACCATCACACCACCATTACACCACCATTACAGCACCATTACACCACCATTACACCACCATTACCCCACCATTACACTAAAATTACACTACCATTACACCACCATTACCCCACCATTACACCACCATTACACCACCATTACCCCACCATTATACTACCATTACACCACCATTACACCACCATTATCCCACCATTACACCACAATTACCCCACCATTACACCACCATTAAACCACCATTAAACCACCATCACACCACCATTACACTACCATTACACCACCATTACACTACCATTACACCACCATTACACTACCATTACCACACCATTAGACCACCATTACACCACCATCACGCCACCATTACCCCAAAATTACACCACCATAACCCCACCATTACACTACTATTACACTACCCTTACAACACCATTACACCACCATTGCACTACCATTACAACACCATTACAACACAGATTACACTACCATTACACCACGATTACACCACGATTACACCACCATTACACCACCGTTACACTACCATTACACTACCATTACACTACCATTACACCACCATCACACCACCATTACATTACCATTACATTACCATTACACCACGATTACACCACGATTACACCACCTTTACACCACCATTACAACACCATTACACCACCATTAAACTACCATTATACCACCATTACACTTCCATTACACTACCATCACACCACCATTACACCACCAGTACACTAACATTGCACCACCATTACATAACCATTACACCACCATTACACCACCGTTACCACATTACACCACCATTACACCACCATTACACCTACATTACGCCACCATTCCACCACCATTACACAACCATTACACTACCATTACACTACCATTACACCACCATTACACCACAATTACCCCACCATTACACCACCATTACACCACCATTAAAACACCATCACACCACCATTACACTACCATTACACCATCATTACACTACCAATATACCACGATTACACTACCATTACACCATCATTACACCACCGTTCCACCACCGTTACCCTACCGTTACCCTACCGTTACACCACCATTACACCACCATTACACTACCATTACACCACCATTACACCACCATTACACCACCATTACACCACCATTACACTACCATTACACCACCATTACACTACCATTACACCACCATTACACTACCATTACACCAGCATTACACTACATTTACACTACCATTACACATCAATTACACCACCATTACACCACCATTACATAACCATTACACCTCGATTACACCACAATTACCCCCAATATTACAGCACCATTAAACCACCATTACACTACCATTACACCATCATTACACCACCAATATACCACCATTACACTACCATTACACCACCATTACACTACCATTACACAACCATTACACCACCATTACACCACCATTACACCACCATTACACCACCATTACACTATCATTACACCACCATTACACTACCATTACACCAACATTACACTACCATTACACCACCATTACACTATCATTACACTACCATAACACCACCATTAACCTGCCATTACACCACCATTATATAACCATTACACCACCATTACACCAACATGACACCATTACGCCACCATTACCACCACAATTACAGGCCCATTACAGCACCATTACACTACCATTACACTACCATTACACCACCATTACACTACCATTACACCACCATTACACTACCATTACACCACGATTACACCACCATTACACCACTATTACACCACCATTACATCACCATTACACCACCATTACACCACATTACACCAACGTTACACTACCATTACACCGCCATTACACCACCATTACACTACCATTACACCAACGTTAGACTACCATTACACCGCCATTATAACACCATTACACTACCATTACACCACCATTACACTACCATTACACCACCATTACACTACCATTACACCACCATTAGACCACCATTACACCCCATTACACCACCATTACACCACCATTACATCACCATTACACCACCATTACACTACCATTACACCACCATTACACCACCATTACACTACCATTACACCACCATTACACCACTATTACACCACATTACACTACCATTACCCCACCATTAAAACACCATTACACTACCATTACACCACCATTACACCATTACACTATCATTACACGATTATACTACCATTACACCACTATTACACCACCATTACACCACCATTACACCACCATTACACCACCATTACACTACTATTACACCACTATAACACCACTATTACACTACCATTACACCACCATTACACCAGCATTACACTACCATTACACCATTACACTACCATTACACCATTACACCACCATTACACTAACGTTACACCATTACACCACCATTACACCGCCATTACGCCATTACACTACCATTACACCACCATTACACCATTACACCACCATTACACTAGCATTACACCACCATTACACTACCTACCATTACACCACCAATACACCATTACACCACCATTACACCATTACACTACCTTTACACTACCATTACACTACCATTAGAGAACTATTACACCACCATTACACCATTACACAACCATTACACCATTACACTACCGTTACACTACCATTACACTACCATTACACCAACATTACACCATTACACCCCCATTACACTACCATTACACTACCATTATACCACCATCACACCATTACACAACCATTACACTACCATTACACCACCATTACATCATTACACAACCATTACACTACCATTACACCACCATTTACACCACCATTGCACTACCATTACACCACCATTACACCACCATTACACCACCATTACGCCACAATTACACTACCATTACACAAGCATTACACTACCATTACACTACCATTAGACTACCATTACACCACCATTACACCATTACCCAACCATTACACTACCATTACACTACCATTACACTACCATTACACTACCATTACACCACCATTACGCCACATTACACCACTATTACACCATTACACCACCATTACACCACCATTACGCCACATTACACCACCATTACACCATTACACCACCATTACACCATTACACTACCATTACACTAGCATTACACTAACATTACACTACCATTACACCACCATTACACCATTACACCCCCATTACACTACCATTCTACTACCATTACACCACCATTTACACCACCATTGCACTAAAATTTAACCACCATTACACCACCATTACCCTACCATTACACCACCATTACACCCCCATTACACTACCATTACACTACCATTACACCACCATTACCCTACCATTACACCACCATTACACCCCCATTACACTACCATTACACTACCATTACACCACCATTACACCACATTACACCACCATTACACCCCCATTACACTACCATTACACTACCATTACACCACCATTACCCTACCATTACACCACCATTACACCCCCATTACACTACCATTACACTACCA
>OZ024742.1:339794690-339799690 GCA_964016885.1 Eledone cirrhosa | reverse complement strand
ATTCAAACTGCCTGAAGAGGTCACAGCCAAAGATGGCTGTCACTGAAATATATATAGCAGTAATAAACGAAGCTAAATTTTAATCATTTGACTTTTATTTAACTATATATATATATATATATATATATATATATATATATATATATATATATATATATATATATATATATATATATATATATATATATGCATATATAAGTATATGCATATATAAATTTCATTTATAACCAATCAAATTACATTTATAAAAAAAAAAGCCTTCGTGAGCCCGTTTTTTTAAGTAAAAAGAAATTCAAGCAAACTGGCGCGAAAGCTGATGTGTTAATTCACATGACTGCATTAACCAACCAAACTTCACTCATATATGAACAAACAACCTGAGCCCCCCTCCCCTTGTTTAAAGAACTTTGTAACGCGAACTGGCGCGAAATTTATTATACTTATTGACAAACCAATCAAATTACTTCTCTAAGAACCTGGCGTTTCGAGCCACTTTTCTCCATATAAAACAAGTAACATTCAAAGACCAACCAGATGTGAGAAAAACCACAGAGCCTCCATCTCAACTCTACTTTTGAAAAGCAGAAGAAATGCGAAACCGGTAAAGGAACCAAATAAATATATATATATATATTTTTTAAATAAGACTCGTTGCATTTTCGATTTCATCTTTTTTTCTTTATACCTTCACTCGTGTAGGACACCTCGGTTATTTTTCATTTTGTAAAAAAACCTCACTTATATATATATATATATATATATATATATATATATATATATATATATATATATATATATATATATATATATATATATATATATATATATATATAAGCTGATGTGTTAATTCACATGACTGCATTAACCAACCAAACTTCACTCATATATGAACAAACAACCTGAGCCCCCCTCCCCTTGTCCCCCACCAACACCCCACTCTCCAGAGCGTGAAATTAATAAACATTCGTTGTACTGCCTCTCTGTTTTGTCCCTGTTCAAATTTTTCCATTATATATATATATATATATATATATATGCAGAGGTTATATTTAATTAAAAAAATGTTATAACTGATATAAAGCACTCAACAGCTTAGTGGAGTAAATATACAATATATTAATAAATGGAAACTATATTTATAAAACCATTTTTATTTTATTATACGTATTTAAAGGGCAACCAAGGCAAATTATGGTGCGCTTTCATCAGATAAAATACAGATTTGTTTTATAAATAAATATTGACATACCCGGAAAAAAAGACAACCTTAATGGTTGGAGATTCCTGGATAGTGGAGATATTACATTTATTGAGGGTAATACAAAATTATGAGTGAGTATGCAAATGAGTGTCCGAAAGGTTGAAAAGATAACGGTTTATTTAAATTAAACTGTTAGAAGAAGATGATGTGTGAGGGAGAGAGAAAAAAATAGAAAAAAGAAAAAAAGAAAAAAAGAAAGGAGAAAGATAGAAGAGGAAAGAAAGAACGATTATATATATTGATAGTGAAATAGAATGCATGAAGAGATAAATATAGACAGCGTAAGTATATCGAAAAGAGAAGAAATGAGAATAACGTGGAAGAATAATATTTATAATGCAGGATTCATTAGTTTTGATTATAATACTTATAATGATAGGTTGAAAAATTAGATTAAAATTAAATTTAAATTAAAAATAAGAAATCAAAATTAAAGATTAAAATTTACCTTAATATTAAAGATTTAATTTAATAATTTAATATTAATAATTAGTTTAAATGTTAAGGATTATAAATTATTTAAATAAATATATATTATTTTACATTAGAGCAAAACTAATATAGTTTATTTTATTAAAGGTCGTAAGTCAAAATTTAAACATCCAAATAATTCTAAATTTATGAAAAGTTTACGAGAGTTTACAAAAGAATAACCACTTAGTTATATTATAAAAACAGTAAGGAAGTGTAAAGGAAGTTATATGTACATATATATCATCATCATCATCATCATTTCATTTTACGTCCACTTTTCCCTGCTTGCAAGGGTGGGACGGGAACTGATTCTGGCTTGATTTCTACAGCTGGATGCCCTTCCTAACACCAACCTCATTTACAGTGAGTGCTGGGTGCTTTTTTGCGTGGCACCTCCACGACCACTTTGTAGTGGAATAATAGGGACCCCAGTCCCTATCATCTCATTTCTACAGCTGAGTAAATATATATATATATATATATATGTATGTACATATGGGTTTAGGTGGTTAATGGCTTCTTGACCGCCTACTCAGTTTGTATGGCCTTTATAACCTATGTTTATTGCTCTGGTATTTTTAACCCATGGAGCGCTTGCCAGCATGACTCGAAATTTGCGTTACGTTTCGCTTTTTCTACTCGCCGAAATGCGATTCTCGGTGAATTTATTTTATATATATATATATATATATATATATATATATATATATATATATATATATATATATAAGTTGAAAAAAATGAAAACGAAATTTCATTTCTCACTCTTAGTATGGCACTTACTTAAATGTAAGTATGTATGTATACGTACACAGATATATGTATACAGACGTACAGTAGCATGCATATATATATATATATATATATATATATATATATATATATATATATATATATATATATATATATATATATATATATATATATATATATATATACATATATATATACACATATGCATACAGGTACACATACATATATGCACGCATTAGTTTAGCCGACGTTTATTATAACGCCGGCCGCTTTGTTCGTTTGTTTGTCAACAAACCGAACAGCCTGAATTTATGCCATACGGTGTTAAGGCAACCACGTCACCTTTTTGTTCAACACTGACACAGGAACGATGTACTAGTTTCAAGCTTGTTAGCTATCATCAGCACCGTTTACCCATCTGCCAGATAGTTGAACGTTCGAAAGTATATACTTTCCGACTAAACTGATGCGTGCATATATGTATGTGTACCTGTATGCATATGTGTATATATATATGTATATATATATATATATATATATATGCATGCTACTGTACGTCTGTATACATATATGTATGTACGTATACATACATACTTACATATATATATATATATATATATATATATATATATATATAAATAGAGGTTGTAAGTTAGATACTCGGACTGGGTTATGTGTTGCGTCCTTGAGCAAAACACTTTATTTCACGTTGCTCCAGTTTACTCAGCTACAGAAATGAGTTGCGACGTCATTAGTACCAAGCTGTATCGGCCATAACCTTTCCCTTGGACAATATCGGTGGTGTGGAGAGGGGAGATTGGTATGCATGGGTGACTGCTGGTCTTCCACAAACAACCTTGCCCGGACTTGTGCTTCGGAGGGGAACTTTCAAGGTGCAAATTCCATGGTCATTTTTTACTGAAACCAGTCTTTACCCTTTATATATATATATATATGTGTGTGTGTGTGTGTCTGTGTTTATATATATATATATATATAAATAGTCCTGTAGAAGCCTTTCTATATTAAATATTTATACTTTGTATTGAGTACCTTATTACAGTGGTTACCTCCGATTGAACCCGGGATAAACTTATATATATATATATATATAAGTTTATCCCGGGTTCAATCGGAGGTAACCACTGTAATAAGGTACTCAATACAAAGTATAAATATTTAATATAGAAAGGCTTCTACAGGACTAGAACTTTTTCATTCGGGAGAAATCATTTACAATGCATACATGTATACTTGTGTATTTGAAATTGCTTTTATAGATTTATAGTGATTTTCCTGTATTTCTTTATATAAAACGATTACCAACATAAAACCAGTAGTCTTAGGGTGGGGGGTCAAAGTCTATTATATCGACTACAATATTTGATTGGTACTTTATTTCATTGACCCCAGGATTATGAAAAGTAAAGTTACACTCGGCAGAATTTAAACTCAGAACCTAAACGGCCTTAACTAAATGTCGCATGTTGTCCGACACTCAAGCATTTCCTCCAAACCTCCACCCAATAGTAATTTGATAAGAATAAGCTACAGCTCTTGGGAAAGTTGTACATTTTATTCTTATTTTGATGCATAAATTTAATGATCTGTCAATCTGACAGACGTTCTGTATGTTTAGCTATGTGTCAGACTGTCTTTCTATCAACCTACCTTTCTATTTGTCCATCTATTTGTCCATCTATTTATCTATCTATCTATCTATCTATCTATCGCCCCATCTGGGACATCGCAGCCAGACTTCTTTAAGCGTCTGGAATATTTTCTGGGAACGTCTCGCTCCTTGCTTTTAGTGGGGGACTAGAATAGTATCCTAGACGCACGTTGGGACTATGTAGGAGGGGGGTGCAACAGCCTAAAAAATTTAATCGGCCAATTCCAACTGGCCGATAGGTATCGACTAGATTTCCCAACTGCACCACAGTGGACGTGGACAAATCGCAGTGGGACATCTAGATCGTATTTAGATAGATTCTTAATTAGAGAGAGAGATAGGAAACTGTTAAGCAACTTGCAGCAGAACGGGAGAATTCCTAGTTCTGCAGGCAGAGGCGTAGTAACGCTGATCAGTAAAGATGAGAACAAGGGGGGTGAGATAAGCAATTTCAGGCCCATAACTCTGCTCAACACAGAGTTAAAGATTTTTGCGAAGGTGTTAGCAACGAGGCTGGCGCTTGTCGCCGAGAACCTGGTAGGGGAAGCGCAAACGTGTTCAATCCCGACCAGGTCCATACACGACAACCTCCACCTCAAGCGATACATCATAGAGAGGGTAGGGTGTAAACCTGGCTTCAGTGGGGTTCTGCTCAATTTAGATCAGTCTAATGCATTTGATAGGGTCGACCATCAAAACTTGGAAGCGGTTTTCAAGGCGGCCGGCTTCGGTCCCGTCTTCAGAGGGTGGATCGTTGCCGTGCACACCAGCATCTGCTCGGTAGTCAAGGTGAATGGCTACCTATCGGAGCCATTCCAAATCATGCGTTCTATCCGTCAA
>OZ024742.1:339762190-339789690 GCA_964016885.1 Eledone cirrhosa | reverse complement strand
TATTTACATGTATAACTTTATGCTTGTGTATACTGGCGTTCATATGTAATTATATATGTAAGTATATGTATGTATACATGCTTATATTTGTATAATTACAACAATGAGATTATGAGAAAATTACTTGATTATGTATGTATTTATATAAGTGTGTATGTATGTGTATGTATGTATGTATCTATATATATATATACGTAACATGTATCCCAGTACAACCTGTCTCATGGTCGGGTCGTTGGCGACTAAACTGGCAACCCCACCAAGGTTTCTTGGTGAGGAGGGTGGCTTTGGACATCCTGCAGGACTAAAAACAAAACCTGTCAAAAGGCAAAGGGGCTCTTAAGAGTCAATAGTCATCCAAAATCACCGGGAGAGATGACCCGTTAGCCTTTGTCAAGGCAGAATTCTAGGAGAAGGAAAACTCTGATATAACACCTGCAACCCTGATGGTATCAAATGATGTTGACTTGTTCTTCTTTTTGGTAAATATCATCTTGGTTAAGAGAGTAGGACTGGCTTTGTGCAGTGCCTTTGCTCACTATAAAAGCTTCACGGCACAGGCATTGCTTTATATCTGGAGATCTCTCTGCACTTGTCGTCACATGGTACCAGCACTGTGTGTCAATAATTGTCACAAGTGTAGTGTTTGTACCAGAGTTTTCAAGTCGCTGGCTGGACTAAAAAGTCACACCCGTTCAGCGCATCGGTAGGGGTTCTCCTACATGGATATAAAGTAGTGGCCGTACTCGAAAACGAGTTGGCAGCCACCACCATATATATACGTATGTTTGTTTGTTGTATCTATATATATATACGTATGTTTGTTTGTATGTGTCTATCTATCGATCTATCTATGGTTACCTGGATGCGGTGCTAGCGGCGGCAGGCTTCGGACCCGTTTTCAGGGGCTGGATCACTGCTATGCACAGCAGCCGCATCTGCTCTAGAGTCAAGGTGAACGGCTACCTCTCGGAGCCGTTCGAAATCGCGCGGTCCATCCGACAGGGGTGCCCTCTCTCCTCTCTTCTGTATGTATTGACTCTCGAACCACTACTGCGGAAGTTGGAGTTGTTGCAGGGCATCCCTTTGGAACCGGGATTGCGGAAAGCGGTGTCGGCCTACGCCGATGACGTGACAGTAATGGTGTCGACGGCCTCCGAAATCGGGGCGATCGGCACCTTACTGGAGGAGTACGAAAGGTTCACAGGGGCTAAGCTGAACCGGGACAACTCGATCGGTTTGCAACTCGGCACGTGGAGGGGCAAACCGATGCCCTCCGATGGCGTCGTCGGACGCTGAACGGAGGGCCCGGTGAAGTTGCTTGGGGGTCTGGTTCGGACCAGACCTCCAGGTGGAGAAGAACTGGGCGGAGGTTACGAAGAGGGTGTTTGCACTGACCCAGAAGTGGGCCAGTTGCAAACTATCCCTGAAAGGTCGGGAGGTGGTGGCGAACACCTAAATAGCGTCCGTCATCTACTACCGCCTGACCGTCGTGCCTTGCCCAAGGGAAACCCTCGCCAAGATGGAGCGCGCGCTCTTCAAATTCCTTTGGAAGAGGCGGGCTCCTATGGTGAGGAGATCCATCTGCTGTCAACACCCTTCGAAAGGAGGGCTGGGGATGGCGTGGCTAATGATGCGTAAACACGCATTAAGGCTACGGCACCTCCACGTATTCCTCACCGGTCAACCGGTGTGAGCCTCGTTTGTGAGACGAACCTTTCCCAGACTCGTCTCACTCACCGAGCTGCAATCCGGGGTCAAGCAAAGACCGAGAAAACTGGGCGCCTGGCACACTGAGTGTGCCCAGGCGCTCACCGTCCTCTGACAGGCGGATCCGGTTATCAGTGGAGACTCCACCGCAACATTCTATAGAGGGCTGGTACGCAGCAGATGCGACGACGCCCTCGGAGAAGACCTAGACATGGAGGAAGACGAACTGGCCAGCCTGTTCGGTAGGACATTCAGCCCGGGACCTATGGACAACTTCCAGAAGTCCCTGGCCTGGCAGTGCTACCGAGGGGCTCTACCCGTTCGAGAAAAGCTCTACAGACACGGGCGCCCGGGTAGGGACCCCGCCAAAAAGATCTGTCCCAGATGCGTGTGCGACGAGGAAACAGTTGCACACGCATTGGTACACTGCTCGGGCATTGCTGATCTGTGGGGCTATGTCGAACAACTGCTGTCAAGGGTGGGACCGATCCGGTTGACCACCGAGTCTATTGTAACGATCAAGCCGCCTCCCCTCTTCAAAAATGAAGGAGAGGCGGTGTTTATGTGCGTCATAGCCATGGTGAAAGAGGTTGTATGGTGGACGCGTCTGAAAGGACTGAGGTCAGGCACCTTTCTCTCTGGCCAACAACTGGTCCGTTTCTTCCGATATCATTTCAGAAGAAGGGTCAGGATGGAGAGAGAGGTGCTGCACCCCAGCCGTTTCTATGAAAGATGGGTGAAAGTGGCGAGAATGGCCCGTGTGAATGGGCCTTCTCTTTACATAAGCCTGTAGGTGGAAAAGAGGAAGGAACGAGGGAGCACCCTCTATCTGTGCTCCTGAGGAGAAGGGGTTGCACACTTTTTTCGGGGGGGGGGGGCCAATGCCCCCTCCCTATTGAGGACTTATTGTTAAATTTATTGTTAATTTTATATTTGTTATATATTTTCTTTACTCGCCTTTTCATGTAAACTCCCCCCATTGTACTTGTCCCACTTTTTGATGCCCTGGTGGCAAATAAAAAGAAACATATCTATCTATCTATCAATATTTTATTAATAATTTTATTTTATTAATAGTCTTATTTTCATATACCCGTATGTAAACTCCCCATTTGTATGTGTCCCCTTCTTTTGTGCCCTTGTGGCTAATAAAGACATTTATCTATCTATCAATATATCTATTTACCAATCTATCTATCTATCTATCTATCTATCTATCTATCTATCTATCTATCTATCTGCCTGTCTACTCTCTCTCTCTCTCTCTATATATATATATGTGTGTGTGTGTGTGTGTGTGTGTGTGTGTGTGTGTGTGTGTGTGTGTGTGTGTGTGTGTGTGTGTGTGTGTGTGTGTGTGTGTGTGTGTGTGTGTGTGTGTGTTTTGGGCGCCGTATTACAAACATTAATTTATTCACTCAATATATGACAACATATTTAATATTCACATCGGTTACCGTTAAGTAATGAAAACCTCTAACAATGAGAGTCTTGCCTGATAACAGAGTGATTGCGACTACCGGGTTGTTGATGGTTTTGTTTGTCGAAGACGCTTGACCAAGTGGTGAAGGTGTTGGGCTCACGATCACTAGATTAAGGGATCGATTCCTCGTCATGGTGATGTGTTGTGTCATTAAACAATGCAATTCATATCATGTTGCTCCAGTTTACCCATATGAAAAAAATGTCTTCTTCTTCTTCTTCTTCTTCTTCTTCGCCACTTATTCCTGAGAGGGTCGGTGGGGGCAGAGTCCTCAAACACTCCATCCAGCTGGTCCTGTCAGAAGCAACCTTCTCCAACTGATCCAGCTGGATCCTCAAGCGAGATCAGCCAAGCGTATGGATGTTATCCAACCATCTTTATCGGGGTCTACCCCTGGGTCTCCTGTCGGTGGGTTTGCCCATAAAATCTGTCCAGCGAGATCTTTCCTGAGACATTCTAACCCCATGCCCATAGTATCGGAGCTGTGATCTCACAGTGTTGTTTTATTATGTAAAATTTGATGTGGGACCTAATGCTTTTAGGTATTTAGTTACGGTTCAAAACGTTCTCAATTCAAAACCCACCGACGCCCTCTTCACCTTTCACCCTTCTGTGGTCGATAAATAAAGTACCAGTAAATTATTAGGGACGATTTAATTGAGTTTCCTTTCCCTTAAAAAACATTCAGAACTATTATGTTAAAAATGTCAGTTATATTTTCAACGTCGTTCCATAGTTAAGGTTGTTGAAAGCGTAACACTGGACACACACCATGACACAATAACATTATTATAGATTCTACTTGCACCATTTCTGTCGACTCATCGTTCTCATAGAATCAAATAAATTGTTTCGCTTTGATAAATTCGTAGAAATTGTGAATTTCCGATTAATATTTAATAATTTGTGTGTGATTAGTTAAGAGTAAAACTTAAAACAGCTTTATGCTGTTTAATTATCGATTTTTTGTGGTTTAAAATCAATAATTTTCTAAGTGAATCTGATGATTGGTTATATTAACAATCAATGTCTCTCTCTATGATTCTAACTTTCTGGATCAGAGCTCGACTTAAGAATGGCTTGATGGAATTGTATATTGATCATTTTCCGTTTATCTGTGGTCATTCTATCATATCGAACACACATTGTTTGATGGTATGAGGCTGGCTATTGTTTATTTGGGTTGTTTTTTAGGTTTTTTCTTGGGGGGGGGGGGGTTCTTTGTTCAAAATAGAAACCACGCTGTGAAGGTTTCTAATCAAACTCATAGAAATACTTTAATTATAACATTTGATTACAATGTCTTCCCGCCACTTACACTCAATAAAATGTACCTACCGTCATCACCATCGTCATAGTTATCGTCGTCACCATCGTCATCATCATCACCACCATCATCATCATCATCATCACCACCACCATCATCATCATCACCATCATCATCACCACAACCACCACCATCATCATCATCACCACCATCATCATCATCATCATCATCATCATCATCATCATCACCACCTCCATCGTCATCATCACCATCATCATCATCACCATTCGACTGCTGTAGCAGAAATTAACCACAATCGAAACTACTCGAATTAGTTCTGTTCAGATGAGAGAAATACATTTGTTTCTATCTTTCTATCTTTCAAGTGTATTCAGTTCCACCTTTATATAGCTCCTGTTAAATCTCCTACAGTTCCGCGATATATATATATATATATATATATATATATATATATAGAGAGAGAGAGAGAGAGAGAGAGAGAGAGAGAGAGAGAGGGAGAGAGAGAGAAATATATTCATTGTATATTTCTGTAGCTTATTACACATTATTAGGGTGGGTCACTGGTTGATTTAGCTGGAGTCATAAGTGCAGATTTAGGGTCTTTGCTAAGTGTTGTGTGGACTTATTGGAGCAATAACGGTCTTACGAAAATGTTCATTTTATTGACAAAAGTCACACAAATAGTAGTGTTGGCCCAGTTCATAGTGAGTACCAGCCTTATGGTACCAGTTTCTACATTTATGGCCACTACCTCTGCAAATAAGTGAATTGTTTGGTTGTAAATAGCAGCCAAATTCAGGGTAAAGAGTAAAAGTGGTCATCGAAATGGACTTTACACATGCTAGAAATAGCAGCTATATTCAGGGTGAAAGATAAAAAAGTAGACATAGAAGTGGTCTCTAAACGTGTCAGAAATAACACCTGTATTCAGGGCGAAAGGTAAAAAAAGTAGGCATGGAAGTGGTCTATAAACGTATTAGAAATAGCAGCTATATTCATGACGAAAAGTAAAAAAGTAGGCATAGAAGTGGTCTCTAAACGTGTCAGAAATAGCAGCTATATTCAGGGCGAAAGGTAAAAATGTAGACATCATGCTAGAAATAGCAGCCAAATTCAGGATGACAGGGATAGTGAACGTTCGGCCATATGTAACCCAGCAAATAATAAAAATTCTGCTATATATCATAAATAATTATAATAATAAAAAGAATAGACAGTGTACAAGAAAGATATACTAAAAACGTGGAACATTTTTAAAACATTTTGGCGATTTCGGCGTGATTTGTAGCTGAACCATACATCAAATTGAAATGTAATTTACAGAATCAATTAAAAACATATTAAGAATGTGTCAAATGTAAAAATATATACAAAACACACATTTATTCCCTTTGATCAGACTGAAAGTTGATAGAGTCAATATTTCAGCGTCTGTGTGTCGCCTACATAATTTAAATTTTTTTAGGGAGTTTAAAGTCATTTAAAAGAAATACTTTAAAAGAAAGCTTAAATGATAATTGTTTCTACTTTAGGCACAAGGCCAACAATTAACCAGTGCATTACTGGTACTTTATTTTATCGACCCCGTAAGGATGAAAGGCAAAGTCAACCTCGGCGGGATTTGAACTCAGATCGTAAAGGGACGTAACTATGCTGGAAAGCATTGCGTCCGACCCTCTACCGATACTGCCAATCCACCGCCTAAAGCTTAAATGATAATGAAAGTTTCAATTTATCAAGGCATCTTTTCCAAAATAATATTTAAGAAACTATGATGGCATAAAGAGTTTTTAATGGTTTTTTTTTTCAAAGTAACCTCGAACGTTCAAAGTTATTTTCTGGGACACAGGAGTAGTGCCCATAAATGTAGAAACTGGTGCCATGAAGCTGGCACTCGCTATAACCTTGGCTAACATTACTATCTGTGGGACTTTTGTGAATAAAATGAACATTTTCGATTCATATTTCACACTTCTTGAAAATAGTTTTGAAGTGTAATCATATATATCTCTCCATTAGTAGATTGTATAATTAAGTATTATTTTTTGTGAAAATTTCTGTGAAATTTATAAAATGTATAGTTATGTTTTGTATTCAAAGTAGCCCTGACGTGGGGGCTACCTTAAAGACTAAACATAACTGTCAATAACTATATAACGAAGTTAGATATTTTTACAATTGTTACATATGATAGGACACCTTTTTCTTATCTCTATATTAGCAACGTCTGTCAACATACATTGAGCTATGGGGCATAAAAGCTGCAAAATTCAGGAAAATCATTCAAAGTTTACGGTAGATGTTATATATTGTATATAATATATAATAATATATACAGAGGCCACGTGTTGTCCCTCTCCGACTAAAAGCTCTCCCCCTCGGAAAACCCCCAGTTGATGGATGCGAAATCAGAAATATAGGGACAATTAAATCACTTCCAAGATAACCCTATCTCGTGTTTTTATTTTTACACTATTTCCTACATTCCTCTACACCCCATACGTCTCATTCTACATTTCCTCTTACATCTCTCCCTTCATCACCGGGTTCTGTTACCCGGAAATATACCCATCTACATTGTTGAGGCTTCCAAAACCACCAATTATATTATTCCACAATGCTTCAAACAAACTTCAACACTCTTATATATGTATATATATATAATATATATATACATATATATATATATATATATATATATATATATATATATATATATATATATATATATATATATATATATATATATATATCATATATATATAGAGAGAGTTAGATAGACGTGTGAGAGTGAGTGTGTGTGCGTGTCATTGTATATATATATATGTGTGTGTGTGTGTGTGTGGAATGTGTAAATACATGCATATACATACACATACACATACATGTATGTGTATGTATGTAAGCATGTATGTATATATAAATACATGTATATGACAGCTAATTCTCAGTTGTGTGTCAATGATGGAATACTAATACTATTGCTAACGATCTCTCAAAAAATTGGTTCGGTTAATTGCGAGTCACCTATAGAATAAACGTTGATTGCCAAGTTTAAAATAGACAACTGATATTAATTGCTGTTAATTCTTCGGAATTGGCAGATCTTGGCTTCAGTGCGACTAATTGTTAATAATTCGATTAGGAATTAATAATGATTTGGTTAATTATGGTTAGATGAAATAAGAATTTCATTAATTAAGATGAACTGACTGTATCAGAAAGAGTAACTAAGTGGATTTTTTTTTTAAATTTTATTTTATTATCATTGGTTAGTCTAATTTTTGCCGTGTCTTTAGCGTTTTGGTGTGTGAAGGTTATGATGGCTGGTTGCTATCCCTGTGTGCAGTCGTACTCCTTTGGTAATCGATCTTGTGATTGGTTATGTTGGAGATACACATAATACAATATTAACATTCTTCATTCAAAACCACCTCAAACCATAATACAAGTTTGTTTGTCTTAACATGTTTATTTTGATCTAAAAGCATTCCATCATAATTTTTGTTAGAGCCTTAACATTTGTTAAGTTATGTTCCAAAACACTAACTTAATAATGAGGTAGTTAATTATATTACAAAATCTCTCCAAATTCTTCCTCATTTTAAAATTTATTTGAAAATTGTAGGCAATGTCTTTCATTAGAAATAAATTAACGAAATGTTGAAGAGGAATATCGACCTGAAAACTTCAAGATATCATGGACAGCAATATGAAGAACGTGATTGGCTTATCACGTCGTGCAACAGTCAGACCATTGATCAACAAAAACAACATTAACATAGACACCAACAGAAGGAAGAAGAAGAATACCACCAGCCTCATGGAATCAAAACTTTCATGAAGTCTATCATCATATATTAGAAAAATATGGTAGAAGATCAGACCTGCCAACCTCTAAAAACCCAAACCGGGAGTACCATGAACGGAGAGAAATGAAGTAAATTAGGGGACTATACATGATGAAAGCTATACCCATTTTCACAAGAGAATACATCTCTCACCCGTCCCAAAGTGGGTGGGAGATCTCCCCGTCGGATGGGAAGAGTTGACAGATCTGGAACATGCATCCGATCGAGAATACTGGAAGAGAATTGTCTCGCGTTGTACAAACATGGAACAGGTGGAGAACTGTCTCACCATATACAAACATACGTAGTATCGATTGATATTATCATGTACTGATGGACTGATCATAATAATGGTTTCTCATTTAGGCACAAAGCCAGCAATTTTGAGGCAAGGGAAAGTCGATTAAATCGACCCCAGTGAGTGACTGGTACTTTATTTTATCGACCCCGGAAGGATGAAAGGCAAAGTCAACCTCGGCGGGATTTGAACTCAGATCGTAAAGGGACGTAACTGTGCTGGAAAGCATGGCGTCCGACCCTCTACCGATACTGCCAACCCATGATCATAAAATAATAATAACACTAAACGTAATTCGGTGACGACAGAAAGTATTGTGTACTCCAAGTTAGCTGAAGTATAATATATATATATCACGTGGTTGTGATATGATTGGCTGTCGTTACATAATCAAAAAATTACACAGCACTTGTTAGGTAATTCTCAATATGGGTTCAATACACGACACTTAACAAAGATTCTTACAAAAAATTATAATAGAACGATTTTAGATAAATGAAAGGCAGGGTAGACACACAATAATTAAAAATATAAATTAAAATGTATATACGCACCTCTATAACTATATAACACACGCGTACAAATCCAAAGAGATCTGTTTCGTCAGGTAGTTGTTGACTGAAATGGAATAGCGTATGGTTCATGAGCGCGTGCAAGGCTATACATTTCAGACAACTCTAAGAGAATCTAAAGCGACCGTCCAGCTACACGCGAGAGAGAGATGTCACAGCGTGTTTAGCGCAGTGAACCAGTGGTATCTGAGGGACGAGCTGCTAGGAAGGGCAGCCCAAAAACCACTCAGAGAAGTGTGCTCAACCAAACAGAGAGAGAGATGAAAGAACTGTTATAAGGAGCAAAATATCACGATAAATTAACGGAGCCTGGTGGTTTTTCCGTTTTATTGATGGCGCACTATCTCTCTCTAGTGTGCTACCTTTTCAACATATTGTATTTTAAAGAGCTCAGTATTCCTTTTCCTTTGAGCACATCATTGACAGGGAATAACGAGAGTCTATGACTCCGTTAATTTATCTTGATATTTCGCTCCTTATAACAGTCTTTCCTCTCTCTCTCTGTTTGGTTGAGCACAATTCTCTCAGTGGTTTATATATATATATATAAACACATGTTATTTTTGTGTATATGGCCCCAGACAAGTAGAATTAGCAAAGCCAGAACTCTTATCCTCACATCTATTGATAACAGAAATTATCGATAACAGAGTTCATTTATAGGCAGGCATTTGGCAGGTCGGGAAAAGCTGTCCAAATATGTCTATGAATATGCGTAGTGTGAGAATGTTGAAGATTATATGTAAATAGCTGTAGGGTTAATTGTGATAGAACACTACAGAGGAAACATCCCCATGAGAGTTCATTATACAGCAAATATATTCCAGAAGATCATCAACTCGTTTAGTGATTCGGTTAATGGTAGCTAACTATGGTTAATTGGATAGAGAATTGATGAAGTAAAGGCAGAAGATTATTTGTAATGAAGGAATTACGTAATTAAATCTTAATTGTAATTGATTGAATAATTGATTTAATAATAATTGTTCACAATAAGGAAGGAAGTAATTTATGACGTTTGATATTAAGAGGACGAAGAGAACAGAAGAAAAGATGAAAGGAGAAGTGGCAGATTCCAGGGTTAATTTTACTTATTGTTGAAGTAATGTTTGATTATAATATAATTGTTTCTACTTTTGGCGTTGGAAAATGTGCTGGATTGCAGAATCCATAAATATTGTGGTGTTTAGTTACGGTTCTTTATTCTCTGAATTCAAATACTACTAAAGTTAATTGTGCCTTTCATTTTATCAGGGTCGAAATCCAAACCCCACAGTGGTGCCTGGCTCCATGCCTTGCCCTCCTTCTCCACTGGCACGTAGCTGGATAACGATAGCCTGCGCATCGGCGTTTCCTTGAGGCTTGAACTCCGGATCTGCGAGCCACATAAGTGTCGCTGTGGATCCAGCATGGACTCTTTCGGACTCCACTCGCTTTTCTGTCGCCACAGTGCCGGCCGCCTTTTACACAGAGCTCCCCTCAACGAGGTCAATAAGCATGGCTTGGCCGTTGCAGGCTTCCCCTCCCAGCACGAGCCAGCGGGGCTGGACCGAGGAGACAGCAAAAGGCCAGATGGCATGACCAATTCTATAACATATATATATATATATATATATATATATATATATATATTATAGTAGTAGTAGTAGTAGTAGTAATAGGCAGGAAAAATATCCAAAGTATAAAGCAACTCAAGTCCGTAGGGGAGAGCTGGAATAGTCCGAAGAGGCGGAGTAAAGTTCCATACATTTCAAAGATTATAGGTAAAATATAAAAGTGAAGAAGCACAGCGGTATGTTTAAAGATTGCATTTATCAACTCCTCATGAAGGATGACTACCTTCTCTGGTTCATTCTGTTCATTATAGCCACAGTTTCACAGTATTATAGGCACAGTTTCACAGTATCATAGCCATAGTTTCACACGACTATAGCCACAGTTTCACAGTATTATAGTCAGTTTCACAGTATTATAGCCATAGTTTCACACGACTATAGCCATAGTTTCACAGTATTATAGCCACAGTTTCACAGTATTATAGGCACAGTTTCACAGTATTATAGTCAGTTTCACAGTATTATAGCCATAGTTTCACACGACTATAGCCATAGTTTCACAGTATTATAGCCACAGTTTCACAGTATTATAGCCATAGTTTCACAGTATTATAGCCACAGTATCACACGACTATAGCCAAAGTTTCACAATATTATCGCCAGAGTTTCACAGTACTATAGCCACACTTTCCCAGTATTATAGGCACAGTTTCATAGTATTATAGCCATTTTCACAGTATTATAGCCACATTTTCACAGTATTATAGACATAGTTTCACAGTATTATAGCCATAGTTTCACAGTATTCTCGCCACAGTTTCACAATATTATAGCCATAGTTTCACAGTATTATAGCCACAGTTTCACAGTATTATAGCCACAGTTTCACAGTATTATAGCCATAGTTTCACAGTATTATAGCCACAGTATCACACGACTATAGCCAAAGTTTCACAATATTATCGCCAGAGTTTCACAGTACTATAGCCACACTTTCCCAGTATTATAGGCACAGTTTCATAGTATTATAGACATAGTTTCACAGTATTATAGCCATAGTTTCACAGTATTCTCGCCACAGTTTCACAATATTATAGCCATAGTTTCACAGTATTATAGCCATAGTTTCACAGTATTCTCGCCACAGTTTCACAGTATTATAGCCATAGTTTCACAGTATTATAGCCACAGCTTCGCAGTATTATAGCTACAGTTTGAAGTATTAGAACCATTATTATAGGCAACCAATATTATAGGCACCATTTCACAGTATTATAGACATAGTTTTACCGTATTATAGCCACACTTTCACAGTATTATAGACAGTTTCAGAGTATTATAGCCACAGTTTGACAGTATTATAGCCACACTTTCACAGTATTATAGACAGTTTCAGAGTATTATAGCCACAGTTTGACAGTATTATAGCCACATTTTCACATTATTGTAGCCACAGTTTCACAGTATTATAGACACAGTTTCAAAGTATTAGAACCACTGTTTCACAATATCATAGCCACAGTTTCACAGTATTATAGACACTGTTTCACAGTATTATAGCCATAGTTTCACAGTATTATAGCCACAGTTTGACAGTATTATAGCCAGTTTCACAGTATTACATCCACAGTTTCACAGTATTATAGCCACAGTTTCACAGTATTATAGCCAGTTTCACAGTATTACATCCACAGTTTCACAGTATTATAGCCACAGTTTGACAGTATTATAGCCAGTTTCACAGTATTACATCCACAGTTTCACAATATTATAGCCACAGTTTCACAGTATTATAGACACTGTTTCACAGTATTATAGCCATAGTTTCACAGTATTATAGCCACAGTTTGACAGTATTATAGCCAGTTTCACAGTATTACATCCACAGTTTCACAGTATTATAGCCACAGTTTCACAGTATTTTAGACATAGTATCACAGTACTATAGCCATAGTGTCACAATATTATAGCCATAATTTCACAGTTTTATAGCCACAGTTTCACAGTATTATAGCTACAGTTTCACAGTATTATAGCCACAGTTTCACAGTATTATAGCCCTAGATTAACAGTATTATAGCCATAGTTTCACAGTATTATAGCCAGTTTCACAGTATTATAGCCACATTTTAACAGTATTATAGCCACAGTTTCACAGTATTATAGCCACAGTTTCACAGTAGTATAGCCATAGATTCACAGTATTATAGCTATAGTTTTACAGTATTATAGCCGCAGTTTCACAGTATTATAGCCACATTTTCACATTATCGTAGCGACAGTTTCACAGTAATGTAGCAATAGTTGCACAATTTTATAGCCAGAGTTTCACAGTATTATAGCCACAGTTTCACAGTATTATAGCCACAGTTTCACAGTATTATAGCAAGAGTTTCACAGTATTATAGCCACAGTTTCACAGTATTATAGCCACAGTTTTACAGTACTCTAGCCACAGTTTCACAGTATTATACCCACAGTTTCACGGTACTAGAGCCAAAGTTTCACAGTATTATAAACATAGTTTTACAGTATTATAGCCACGGTTTCACAGTATTATAGTCAGAGTTTCACTGTATTATAGCCACAGTTTCACAGTATTATAGCCACAGTTTCACATTATTATAGCAACAGATTCACAGTATTATAGCTATGTTTCACAGTATTATAGCCATAGCTTCACAGTATAATAGCCACAGTTTCACAGTATTATAGGCACAGTTTCCCAATATTATAGTCAGAGTTTCACAGTATTATAGCCAGTTTCACATTATCACAGCTAGTTTCACTGTATTATAGCCAGTATCCCGTGTATTATAGCCACAGTTTCACAGTATTATAACCAAGATTCACTTTATTATAGTCATAGTTTCACAATATTTTAGCCATAGTTTCACAGTAACATATCCACAGTTTCACAGTATCATAACCATAGTTTCACAGTTCTATAGCCATATTTTCACAGTATTATAGCCACATTTTCACAGTATGATAGCCATAGTTTCACATTATTATAGCCATAGTTTCACAGTATTTTAGCCAGAGTTTCACAGTATTATAGCCACAGTTTCACAGTATTATAGCCACAGTTTCACAATATTATAGCAACAGTTTCACAGTAATAGAGCCACAATTTCACAGTATTATAGCCATAGTTTCACAGTAATATAGCCAAAGTTTCACAGTATTAGAACCACAGTTTCACGGTATTATAGACACAGTTTCACAGTATAATAGCGACTGTTTCACAATATCATAGCCACAGTTTAACTGTATTATAGCCATAGTGTCACAGTATTATAGCCACATTTTCACAGTAATATAGCCATATGTTCACAGTATTATAGCCACAGTTTCACAGTATTATACCCATATGTTCACCGTATTACAGCGACAATTTCACAGTATTATAGCCATAGTTTCATAGTATTATAGCCACATTTTAACAGTATTATAGCCATATGTTCACAGTATTATAGCCACAGTTTAACAGTATTATAGCCACAGTTTCACAGTATTATAGACACTGTTTCACAGTATTATAGCCACAGTTTCACAGTATTTTAAACATAGTATCACAGTACTATAGCCATAGTTTCACAGTATTTTAGCCACAGTTTCACAGTATTATAGCCACAGTTTCACAGTATTATAGCCACAGTTTCACAGTATTATAGCCACAGTTTCACAGTATTATAGCCAGTTTCACAGTATTACATCCACAGTTTCACAGTATTTTAAACATAGTATCACAGTACTATAGCCATAGTTTCACAGTATTTTAGCCACAGTTTCACAGTATTTTAGCCACAGTTTCACAGTACTATAGCCATAGGTTCACAGTAATATAGCCACAGTTTCACAGTATTATAGCCACAATTTCACATTATCGTAGTGACAGATTCACAGTAATATAGCCACAGTTTCACAGTATTATAGCAAGAGTTTCACAGTATTATAGCCACAGTTTCACAGTATTATAGCAAGAGTTTCACAGTATTATAGCCACAGTTTCACAGTATTATAGCCACAGTTTCACAGTATTACATCCACAGTTTTACAGTAATATAGCCATATATTCACAGTATTAGAAGAACAGTTTCACAGTATTATAGCCAGTTTTACAGTACTCTAGCCACAGTTTCACTGTATTATACCCACAGTTTCACGGTATTATAACCACAATTCCACGGTATTAGAGCCAAAGTTTCACAGTATTATAAACATAGTTTTACAGTATTATAGCCACGGTTTCACAGTATTATAGTCAGAGTTTCACTGTATTATAGCCACATTTTCTCAGTATTATAGCCACAGTTTCACATTATTATAGCCACAGATTCACAGTATTATAGCCATAGTTTCACAGTATAATAGCCACAGTTTCACAGTATTATAAACATAGTTTCACAGTATTATAGCCATAGTTTCACAGTATAATAGCCACAGTTTCACAGTATTATAGGCACAGTTTCACAATATTATAGTCAGAGTTTCACAGTCTTATAGCCAGTTTCACATTATCATAGCTAGTTTCACTGTATTATAGCCAGTATCCCGTGTATTATAGCCACAGTTTCACAGTATTATAACCAAGATTCACTTTATTATAGTCATAGTTTCACAATATTTTAGCCATAGTTTCACAGTAATATATCCACAGTTTCACAGTATCATAACCATAGTTTCACAGTTCTATAGCCATACTTTCACAGTATTATAGCCACAGTTTCACAGTATGATAGCCATAGTTTCACATTATTATAGCCATAGTTTCACAGTATTTTAGCCAGAGTTTCACAGTAATATAGCCACAGTTTCACAGTATTATAGCCATAGTTTCACAGTATTATAGCCATAGTTTCACAGTATTATAGCCACAGTATCACAGTGTTATAGCCACAGTTTCACAGTAGTATAGCCATAGTTTCACAGTATTACAACCATAGCATCACAGTATTATAGCCACAGTTTCACAGTATTATAGCCACAGTTTCACAGTATTATAGACACAGTTTTACAGTATTATAGACACTGTTTCACAGTATTATAACCAAGATTCACTTTATTATAGTCATAGTTTCACAATATTTTAGCCATAGTTTCACAGTAATATATCCACAGTTTCACAGTATCATAACAATTGTTTCTCAGTTCTATAGCCATACTTTCACATTATTGTAGCCACAGTTTCACAGTATTATAGACACAGTTTCACAGTATTATAGCCACAGTTTCACAGTATTATAGACACAGTTTCACAGTATTAGAACCACAGTTTCACAGTGTTATAGCCACAGTTTCAAAGTATTAGAACCACAGTTTCACAGTATTATAGACACAGTTTCACAGTATAATAGCGACTGTTTCACAATATCATAGCCACAGTTTAACTGTATTATAGCCACAGTTTCACAGTATTATAGCCACATTTTAACAGTATTATAGCCACAGTTTCACAGTATTATAGACACTGTTTCACAGTATTATAGCCATAGTTTCACAGTATTATAGCCACAGTTTAACAGTATTATCGTCACAGTTTGACAGTATTATAGCCAGTTTTACAGTATTACATCCACAGTTTCACAGTATTATAGCCACAGTTTCACAGTATTATAGCCACAGTTTCACAGTATTTTAGACATAGTATCACAGTATTTTAGACATAGTATCACAGTACTATAGCCATAGTATCACATTATTTTAGCCACAGTTTCACAGTATTTTAGCCACAGTGTCACAGTACTATAGCTATAGTGTCACAATATTATAGCCATAATTTCACAGTTTTATAGCCACAGTTTCACAGTATTATAGCTACAGTTTCACAGTATTATAGCCATAATTTCACAGTTTTATAGCCACAGTTTCACAGTATTATAGCTACAGTTTCACAGTATTATAGCCACAGTTTCACAGTATTATAGCCATAGATTAACAGTATTATAGCCATAGTTTCACAGTATTATAGCCAGTTTCACAGTATTATAGCCACATTTTAACAGTATTATAGCCACAGTTTCACAGTATTATAGCCACATTTTCACATTATCGTAGCGACAGTTTCACAGTAATGTAGCAATAGTTGCACAATTTTATAGCCAGAGTTTCACAGTATTATAGCCACAGTTTCACAGTATTATAGCCGCAGTTTCACAGTATTATAGCAAGAGTTTCACAGTATTATAGCCACAGTTTCACAGTATTATAGCAAGAGTTTCACAGTATTATAGCCACAGTTTCACAGTATTATAGCAAGAGTTTCACAGTATTATAGCCACAGTTTCACAGTATTATAGCAAGAGTTTCACAGTATTATAGCCACAGTTTCACAGTATTATAGCCAGAGTTTCACAGTATTACATCCACAGTTTTACAGTAATATAGCCATATATTCACAGTATTAGAAGAACAGTTTCACAGTATTATAGCCAGTTTTACAGTACTCTAGCCACAGTTTCACAGTATTATACCCACAGTTTCACGGTACTAGAGCCAAAGTTTCACAGTATTATAAACATAGTTTTACAGTATTATAGCCACGGTTTCACAGTATTATAGTGAGAGTTTCACTGTATTATAGCCACAGTTTCACAGTATTATAGCCACAGTTTCACATTATTATAGCCACAGATTCACAGTATTATAGCTATGTTTCACAGTATTATAGCCATAGTTTCACAGTATAATAGCCACAGTTTCACAGTATTATAGGTACAGTTTCCCAATATTATAGTCAGAGTTTCACAGTATTATAGCCAGTTTCACAGTATTATAGGCACAGTTTCCCAATATTATAGTCAGAGTTTCACAGTATAATAGCCACAGTTTCACAGTATTATAGGCACAGTTTCCCAATATTATAGTCAGAGTTTCACAGTATTATAGCCAGTTTCACATTATCACAGCTAGTTTCACTGTATTATAGCCAGTATCCCGTGTATTATAGCCACAGTTTCACAGTATTATAACCAAGATTCACTTTATTATAGTCATAGTTTCACAATATTTTAGCCATAGTTTCACAGTAACATATCCACAGTTTCACAGTATCATAACCATAGTTTCACAGTTCTATAGCCATACTTTCACAGTATTATAGCCACATTTTCACAGTATGATAGCCATAGTTTCACATTATTATAGCCATAGTTTCACAGTATTTTAGCCAGAGTTTCACAGTATTATAGCCACAGTTTCACAATATTATAGCAACAGTTTCACAGTAATAGAGCCACAATTTCACAGTATTATAGCCATAGTTTCACAGTAATATAGCCAAAGTTTCACAGTATTAGAACCACAGTTTCACAGTATTATAGACACAGTTTCACAGTATAATAGCGAGTGTTTCACAATATCATAGCCACAGTTTAACTGTATTATAGCCATAGTGTCACAGTATTATAGCCACTTTTTCACAGTAATATAGCCATATGTTCACAGTATTATAGCCACAGTTTCACCGTATTACAGCGACAATTTCACAGTATTATAGCCATAGTTTCACAGTATTATAGCCACATTTTAACAGTATTATAGCCATATGTTCACAGTATTATAGCCACAGTTTAACAGTATTATAGCCACAGTTTCACAGTATTATAGACACTGTTTCACAGTATTATAGCCACAGTTTCACAGTATTTTAAACATAGTATCACAGTACTATAGCCATAGTTTCACAGTATTTTAGCCACAGTTTCACAGTATTATAGCCACAGTTTCACAGTATTATAGCCACAGTTTCACAGTATTATAGCCACAGTTTCACAGTATTATAGCCAGTTTCACAGTATTACATCCACAGTTTCACAGTATTTTAAACATAGTATCACAGTACTATAGCCATAGTTTCACAGTATGTTAGCCACAGTTTCACAGTATTTTAGCCACAGTTTCACAGTACTATAGCCATAGGTTCACAGTAATATAGCCACAGTTTCACAGTATTATAGCCACAATTTCACATTATCGTAGTGACAGATTCACAGTAATATAGCCACAGTTTCACAGTATTATAGCAAGAGTTTCACAGTATTATAGCCACAGTTTCACAGTATTATAGCAAGAGTTTCACAGTATTATAGCCACAGTTTCACAGTATTATAGCCACAGTTTCACAGTATTACATCCACAGTTTTACAGTAATATAGCCATATATTCACAGTATTAGAAGAACAGTTTCACAGTATTATAGCCAGTTTTACAGTACTCTAGCCACAGTTTCACTGTATTATACCCACAGTTTCACGGTATTATAACCACAATTCCACGGTATTAGAGCCAAAGTTTCACAGTATTATAAACATAGTTTTACAGTATTATAGCCACGGTTTCACAGTATTATAGTCAGAGTTTCACTGTATTATAGCCACAGTTTCTCAGTATTATAGCCACAGTTTCACATTATTATAGCCACAGATTCACAGTATTATAGCCATAGTTTCACAGTATAATAGCCACAGTTTCACAGTATTATAAACATAGTTTCACAGTATTATAGCCATAGTTTCACAGTATAATATCCACAGTTTCAGAGTATTATAGGCACAGTTTCACAATATTATAGTCAGAGTTTCACAGTCTTATAGCCAGTTTCACATTATCATAGCTTGTTTCACTGTATTATAGCCAGTATCCCGTGTATTATAGCCACAGTTTCACAGTATTATAACCAAGATTCACTTTATTATGGTCATAGTTTCACAGTATTTTAACCAGAGTTTCACAGTAATATAGCCACAGTTTCACAGTATTATAGCCATAGTTTCACAGTATTATAGCCATAGTTTCACAGTATTATAGCCACAGTATCACAGTGTTATAGCCACAGTTTCACAGTAGTATAGCCATAGTTTCACAGTATTACAACCATAGCATCACAGTATTATAGCCACAGTTTCACAGTATTATAGCCACAGTTTCACAGTATTATAGACACAGTTTTACAGTATTATAGACACTGTTTCACAGTATTATAACCAAGATTCACTTTATTATAGTCATAGTTTCACAATATTTTAGCCATAGTTTCACAGTAATATATCCACAGTTTCACAGTATCATAACAATTGTTTCTCAGTTCTATAGCCATACTTTCACATTATTGTAGCCACAGTTTCACAGTATTATAGACACAGTTTCACAGTATTATAGACACAGTTTCACAGTATTAGAACCACAGTTTCACAGTGTTATAGCCACAGTTTCAAAGTATTAGAACCACAGTTTCACAGTATTATAGACACAGTTTCACAGTATAATAGCGACTGTTTCACAATATCATAGCCACAGTTTAACTGTATTATAGCCACAGTTTCACAGTATTATAGCCACATTTTAACAGTATTATAGTCACAGTTTCACAGTATTATAGACACTGTTTCACAGTATTATAGCCATAGTTTCACAGTATTATAGCCACAGTTTAACAGTATTATCGTCACAGTTTGACAGTATTATAGCCAGTTTCACAGTATTACATCGACAGTTTCACAGTATTATAGCCACAGTTTCACAGTATTATAGCCACAGTTTCACAGTATTTTAGACATAGTATCACAGTACTATAGCCATAGTATCACAGTATTTTAGCCACAGTTTCACAGTATTTTAGCCACAGTGTCACAGTACTATAGCCATAGTATCACAATATTATAGCCATAATTTCACAGTTTTATAGCCACAGTTTCACAGTATTATAGCTACAGTTTCACAGTATTATAGCCACAGTTTCACAGTATTATAGCCATAGATTAACAGTATTATAGCCATAGTTTCACAGTATTATAGCCAGTTTCACAGTATTATAGCCACATTTTCACATTATCGTAGCGACAGTTTCACAGTAATGTAGCAATAGTTGCACAATTTTATAGCCAGAGTTTCACAGTATTATAGCCACAGTTTCACAGTATTATAGCCGCAGTTTCACAGTATTATAGCAAGAGTTTCACAGTATTATAGCCACAGTTTCACAGTATTATAGCAAGAGTTTCACAGTATTATAGCCACAGTTTCACAGTATTATAGCAAGAGTTTCAGAGTATTATAGCCACAGTTTCACAGTATTATAGCAAGAGTTTCACAGTATTATAGCCACAGTTTCACAGTATTATAGCCACAGTTTCACAGTATTACATCCACAGTTTTACAGTAATATAGCCATATATTCACAGTATTAGAAGAACAGTTTCACAGTATTATAGCCAGTTTTACAGTACTCTAGCCACAGTTTCACAGTATTATACCCACAGTTTCACGGTACTAGAGCCAAAGTTTCACAGTATTATAAACATAGTTTTACAGTATTATAGCCACGGTTTCACAGTATTATAGTCAGAGTTTCACTGTATTATAGCCACAGTTTCACAGTATTATAGCCACAGTTTCACATTATTATAGCCACAGTTTCACAGTATTATAGGCACAGTTTCCCAATATTATATTCAGAGTTTCACAGTATAATAGCCACAGTTTCACAGTATTATAGGCACAGTTTCCCAATATTATAGTCAGAGTTTCACAGTATTATAGCCAGTTTCACATTATCACAGCTAGTTTCACTGTATTATAGCCAGTATCCCGTGTATTATAGCCACAGTTTCACAGTATTATAACGAAGATTCACTTTATTATAGTCATAGTTTCACAATATTTTAGCCATAGTTTCACAGTAATATATCCACAGTTTCACAGTATCATAACCATAGTTTCACAGTTCTATAGCCATACTTTCACAGTATTATAGCCACAGTTTCACAGTATGATAGCCATAGTTTCACATTATTATAGCCATAGTTTCACAGTATTTTAGCCAGAGTTTCACAGTATTATAGCCACAGTTTCACAGTATTATAGCCACAGTTTCACAATATTATAGCAACAGTTTCACAGTAATAGAGCCACAATTTCACAGTATTATAGCCATAGTTTCACAGTAATATAGCCATAGTTTCACAGTATTAGAACCACAGTTTCACAGTATTATAGACACAGTTTCACAGTATAATAGCGACTGTTTCACAATATCATAGCCACAGTTTAACTGTATTATAGCCATAGTGTCACAGTATTATAGCCATAGTTTCACAGTATTATAGCCATAGTTTCACAGTATTATAGCCACATTTTAACAGTATTATAGCCATATGTTCACAGTATTATAGCCACAGTTTAACAGTATTATAGCCACAGTTTCACAGTATTATAGACACTGTTTCACAGTATTATAGCCACAGTTTCACAGTATTTTAAACATAGTATCACAGTACTATAGCCATAGTTTCACAGTATTTTAGCCACAGTTTCACAGTATTATAGCCACAGTTTCACAGTATTATAGCCACAGTTTCACAGTATTATAGCCAGTTTCACAGTATTACATCCACAGTTTCACAGTATTTTAAACATAGTATCACAGTACTATAGCCATAGTTTCACAGTATTTTAGCCATAGTTTCACAGTATTTTAGCCACAGTTTCACAGTACTATAGCCATAGGTTCACAGTAATATAGCCACAGTTTCACAGTATTATAGCCACAATTTCACATTATCGTAGTGACAGATTCACAGTAATATAGCAATAGTTGCACAATTTTATAGCCATAGTTTCACAGTATTATAGCCACAGTTTCACAGTATTATAGCAAGAGTTTCACAGTATTACATCCACAGTTTTACAGTAATATAGCCATATATTCACAGTATTAGAAGAACAGTTTCACAGTATTATAGCCAGTTTTACAGTACTCTAGCCACAGTTTCACTGTATTATAACCACAGTTTCACGGTATTATAGCCACAGTTTCACGGTACTCTAGCCACAGTTTCACTGTATTATAACCACAGTTTCACGGTATTATAGCCACAGTTTTACAGTACTCTAGCCACAGTTTCACTGTATTATAACCACAGTTTCACGGTATTAGAGCCAAAGTTTCACAGTATTATAAACATAGTTTTACAGTATTATAGCCACGGTTTCACAGTATTATAGTCAGAGTTTCACTGTATTATAGCCACAGTTTCTCAGTATTATAGCCACAGTTTCACATTATTATAGCCACAGATTCACAGTATTATAGCCATAGTTTCACAGTATAATAGCCACAGTTTCACAGTATTATAGGCACAGTTTCACAATATTATAGTCAGAGTTTCACAGTCTTATAGCCAGTTTCACATTATCATAGCTAGTTTCACTGTATTATAGCCAGTATCCCGTGTATTATAGCCACAGTTTCACAGTATTATAACCAAGATTCACTTTATTATAGTCATAGTTTCACAATATTTTAGCCATAGTTTCACAGTAATATATCCACAGTTTCACAGTATCATAACAATTGTTTCTCAGTTCTATAGCCATACTTTCACAGTATTATAGCCACAGTTTCACAGTATGATAGCCATAGTTTCACATTATTATAGCCATAGTTTCACAGTATTTTAGCCAGAGTTTCACAGTAATATAGCCACAGTTTCACAGTATTATAGCCATAGTTTCACAGTAATATAGCCACAGTTTCACAGTATTATAGCCACAGTTTCACAGTATTATAGCCACAGTTTCACAGTATTATAAAGATAGTTTTACAGTATTATAGCAACAGTTTAACAGTAATAGAGCCACAATTTCACAGTATTATAGCCACAGTTACACGGTACTATAGTCACAGTTTCACAGTATTTTAGCCAGAGTTTCACAGTAATATAGCCACAGTTACACAGTATTATAGCCACAGTTTCACAGTATTATAGCCACAGTTTCACAGTATTATAAAGATAGTTTTACAGTATTATAGCAACAGTTTCACAGTAATAGAGCCACAATTTCACAGTATTATAGCCACAGTTACACGGTACTATAGACACAGTTTCACAGTATTATAGCCACAGTTTCACAGTATTATAGACACAGTTTCACAGTATTATAGACATAGTTTTACAGTATTATAGACACTGTTTCACAGTATTATAGCCACAGTATCACAGTATTATAGACACTGTTTCACAGTATTATAGCTAGTTTCACAGTATTATAGCCACAGTTTCACAGTATTATAGACACAGTTTCACAGTATTATAGCTAGTTTCACAGTATTATAGCCACAGTTTCACAGTATTATAGCCACAGTTTCACAATATTTTAGCCATAGTATCACAGTATTGTAGCCACACTTTCACAGTATTATAGCCTCCCTTTCACGGTAATATAGCCACAGTATCACAGGATTATAGCCATAGTTTCATAGGATCATAGCCAAAGTTTCACAGTATTATAGCCATAATTTCACAGTATTATAGCCACAGTTTCACAGTATTATAGCCATAGTTTCATAGTATTATAGCCACAGATTAACAGTATTATAGCCACAACTTCCCAGTATTTAAGCCAAAGTTTCACAGTACTGTAGCCACAGCTTCACAGTATTATAGCCACAATTTCACAGTATTATAAACATAGTTTTAACATATTATAGCCACATTTTCACTGTATTAGAACCACAATTTCACAGTATTATAGCCAGTTTCACAGTATTATGGCCACAGTTTCACAGTATTATAGCTACAGTATCACAGTATTATAGCCACAGTTTCACAGTATTATAGCCATAGTTTCACAGTATTATAGCCACAGTTACACAGTATTATAGTCACAGGTTCACAGTACTATAGTCACACTTTCACAGTAATATAACCACATTTTCACACTATTATAGCCAGAGTTTCACAGTATTATAGCCATAGTTTCACACTATTATAGCCACAGTTTCACAGTATTATAGCCACAGTTTCACAATATGATAGTCACAGTTTCACAGTATTATAGCCAGTTTCACAGTAATATAGCCACACTTTCACAGTATTTTAGCCATAGTTTCACATTACTATAGCCACTGTTTCACAGTATTATGGCCACACTTTCACAGTAATATAGCCACATTTTCGAACTATTAAAGCCACAGTTTCACAGTATTTTAGCCACAGTTTCACAGTATTATAGCCAGTTTCACAGTATTATAGCCAGTTTCACAGTATTATAGCCACAGTTTCACAGTATTATAGCCACAGTTTCACAGTATTATAGCTATAGTTTCACAGTATTATAGCCACAGTTTCACAGTATTATAGCCACAGTTTCACAGTATTATAGCTATAGTTTCACAGTATTATAGCCAGAGTTTCACAGTATTATAGCCACAGTTTCACAGTATTATATCCACATTTCCACAGTATTAGAGCCACAGTTTCACAGTATTATAGACAGTTTCACAATATTATAGCCACAGTATCACAGTATTATAGCCAGTTTCACAGAACTATAGCCACACTTTCACAGTACTATAGCCACAGTTTCACAGTAATATAGCCACAGTTTGACAGTATTATAGCCATTGTTTCACAGTAATATAGCCACAGTTTGACAGTATTATAGCCATTGTTTCACAGTACTATAGCCACAGTTTGACAGTATTATAGCCATTGTTTCACAGTAATATAGCCACAGTTTGACAGTATTATAGCCATTGTTTCACAGTACTATAGCCACAGTTTGACAGTATTATAGCCATTGTTTCACAGTAATATAGCCACAGTTTGACAGTATTATAGCCATTGTTTCACAGTAATATAGCCACAGTTTGACAGTATTATAGCCATTGTTTCACAGTAATATAGCCACAGTTTGACAGTATTATAGCCATTCTTTCACAGTAATATAGCCACAGTTTGACAGTATTATAGCCATTGTTTCACAGTACTATAGCCACAGTTTGACAGTCTTATAGCCATTGTTTCACAGTACTATAGCCACAGTTTGACAGTATTATAGCCATTGTTTCACAGTAATATAGCCACAGTTTGACAGTATTATAGCCATTGTTTCACAGTAATATAGCCACAGTTTGACAGTATTATAGCCATTGTTTCACAGTAATATAGCCACAGTTTGACAGTATTATAGCCATTGTTTCACAGTAATATAGCCACAGTTTGACAGTATTATAGCCATTGTTTCACAGTAATATAGCCACAGTTTGACAGTATTATAGCCACAGTTTCACAGTAATATAGCCACAGTTTGACAGTATTATAGCCATTGTTTCACAGTAATATAGCCACAGTTTGACAGTATTATAGCCATTGTTTCACAGTAATATAGCCACAGTTTGACAGTATTATAGCCACAGTTTCACAGTAATATAGCCACAGTTTGACAGTATTATAGCCATTGTTTCACAGTAATATAGCCACAGTTTGACAGTATTATAGCCATTGTTTCACAGTAATATAGCCACAGTTTGACAGTATTATAGCCATTGTTTCACAGTAATATAGCCACAGTTTGACAGTATTATAGCCATTGTTTCACAGTAATATAGCCACAGTTTGACAGTATTATAGCCACAGTTTCACAGTAATATAGCCACAGTTTGACAGTATTATAGCCATTGTTTCACAGTAATATAGCCACAGTTTGACAGTATTATAGCCATTGTTTCACAGTATTATAGCCACAGTTTCACAGTAATATAGCCACAGTTTGACAGTATTATAGCCATTGTTTCACAGTAATATAGCCACAGTTTGACAGTATTATAGCCATTGTTTCACAGTAATATAGCCACAGTTTGACAGTATTATAGCCTCAGTTTCACAGTAATATAGCCACAGTTTGACAGTATTATAGCCATTGTTTCACAGTAATATAGCCACAGTTTGACAGTATTATAGCCACAGTTTCACAGTAATATAGCCACAGTTTGACAGTATTATAGCCACAGTTTCACAGTAATATAGCCACAGTTTGACAGTATTATAGCCATTGTTTCACAGTAATATAGCCACAGTTTGACAGTATTATAGCCATTGTTTCACAGTACCATAGCCACAGTTTGACAGTATTATAGCCATTGCTTCACAGTACTATAGCCACAGTTTGACAGTATTATAGCCATTGTTTCACAGTAATATAGCCACAGTTTGACAGTATTATAGCCACAGTTTCACAGTACTATAGCCAGTTTCACAGTATTAGAGCCATTGTTTCACAGTAATATAGCCACAGTTTGACAGTATTATAGCCACAGTTTCACAGTACTATAGCCACAGTTTGACAGTATTATAGCCATTGCTTCACAGTACTATAGCCACAGTTTGACAGTATTATAGCCATTGTTTCACAGTAATATAGCCACAGTTTGACAGTATTATAGCCACAGTTTCACAGTACTATAGCCAGTTTCACAGTATTATAGCCATTGTTTCACAGTAATATAGCCACAGTTTGACAGTATTATAGCCACAGTTTCACAGTACTATAGCCAGTTTCACAGTATTAGAGCCATTGTTTCACAGTAATATAGCCACAGTTTGACAGTATTATAGCCATTGTTTCACAGTAATATAGCCACAGTTTGACAGTATTATAGCCACAGTTTCACAGTACTATAGCCACAGTTTGACAGTATTATAGCCATTGCTTCACAGTACTATAGCCACAGTTTGACAGTATTATAGCCATTGTTTCACAGTAATATAGCCACAGTTTGACAGTATTATAGCCACAGTTTCACAGTACTATAGCCAGTTTCACAGTATTATAGCCATTGTTTCACAGTAATATAGCCACAGTTTGACAGTATTATAGCCACAGTTTCACAGTACTATAGCCAGTTTCACAGTATTAGAGCCATTGTTTCACAGTAATATAGCCACAGTTTGACAGTA
>OZ024742.1:339754690-339759690 GCA_964016885.1 Eledone cirrhosa | reverse complement strand
AAATCCCGTAGGGTTGAAAGGGCCACAGAGGCTCAAATACAAAAAGCCTTAGGGTCTGTGTGGCAGCGCAAAACGCATATCACCCGAGGCAAGAAATATGCCACCGTGGACGTGCTTTTTGCCACACCCCAGGAGGCAAAGGCTCAATCCTTAGTGACCCTAAGGAGTGAGGAAATGGTGTTGGTGCCCTCCTACTGCGGACAAAAAATTGTGAGGGTCAAACTGACCCCCACCCCCCACCCCCCACCCCCGCGATGGCCCCTTCTTGGCTGGTCGCGTCTGTCCTCGTCGGAATCGAGGACAAAACAACTGTACTGCAAGTACAGAAAAAACGATTGGGTCGGCACCTCCATTGAGATGTTAATGCAAACCAACCAGAAGTGCATCGAAGCTATCCCGGATGTGATAGACTTCGATAACGGCACTCAACTGCCCATAACTGTTGAGGGCAAACGCGCGAAATGCTTTCGCTGTGGATCGAAGACTCACCTCAGGGCCTTCTGCAATGAGAACACCCTGAGAAAGAAGAAAATCCTTCCGAAACCGGCTCCACTGCTACCAGCAACAGGACAAGCGGCAACCAGGAAGGATAGGTCCGTGGCACCCATACCCACGCCACGGAAATCAAGACAGCAGCAGCGGTGGAAGTATTAACAACAACAACAGCAATACCAACTGCAGCTGCAACAGAGACTCCACTGCAAACATCACCAACAACAACAAGTGAAAGAGTGGAGCTGGTATGCCTCCCCGACCTCACAGAATCGGACATGGAGTGTGAGGTGGGAGAGGGATGGCAAAAGGTCGCAAGAAGGCACAAACGCAGAAGCAGCGCATCGTCGCCTTCGAAAAGGGAGGAATAAACGAAAAAAGAGTAAAGGCTACTGCAAAAAGACTTACAGCAGCAACACCACCAACACCATCACCACCGGCGGCAACCCCACCGCCAACAACAACAACACCTTCAACACCACCACCACAAGCACCAACATCGCAAACACAACAAAACACACACATCCAGCAACAACGACAAGAAAATAGCAGAACCACACCCCACCCCCAGAAAAACAACTGCACAGCAATTAATACACACAACAAGAAATTAATGACTTACATAATTGAACACACAGACATTTCACAGCACGACTACATAATACCAGCACCAATCAAAACACCAACGAACATAAGACTGGTAAAAATAGCACAGAAACAATACACAAACATTAAAACGAAATTCCCCAACGCAGTTGGTGATTTCAGAGACCTAGGAGGGACACTCAACCGGAGGGTATATTCGGATATACTCAAAGAAGAGCCGACGACCAGCCGAAGGGGCGATTCAACGGTCCCTTCACCAGACGATCAAGTGAAAAGGGATGGTGAAACCATCCTTCCTCTTCGAGAAGAAGTAAGGTAAGTGGTCTTTCCCATCTTTTCCACTCCATTTCAACATGACCTCACTCAGAATAGGCAGCATAAATGCGCGTGGCTTCGGGTCGTCATGGAAGCAGGACCACCTGCTCAACGACCTCAGGTCACTAAACAGAGATGTAGTGGCCATCAGCGAGACCAGAATCTCCGAAGCACGGGCCTTCGCACCGATCCTCGGCGGCTACGATGTGTACGCATCTCCCAGCCGTCCTGGATCGGGGGTGAGTTGCTGTGCTTTTTCGGAGAGGTTTGGATCTCGCCATACGGGCCATCTTCCTAGACCCAGAAGGTAAGTTGGTGGTGCTGGACGTGACCAGCGGAGACGGGCAAGCTTTCAGGCTAGTGGCCGTCTATGCCCCGACAGGAGCAGGGCGGCTTCATTTCTTCCAGCGTCTGGAGACCTTTCTAGTAACGTCCGGCTCTTTAGTGTTAGTGGGCGACTGGAACGGGATCTTAGATGCACGCTGGGACTGTGTGGGATTAGCGGATAGGGGAGGAGGGTGCAAGAGCCTCACCAACCTGCTGAGACGTTTTGAACTGTCTGATAGGTACCGATGGGATTTCCCAAATGTGCCAATGTGGACTTGGACAAATCGTATCGAGTCAACCAGATCCTATCTAGAGTATTTTGTAGGGAAATAGATAGGTCTAGCATAGGCTGTCCACAATTCAAGATAGTCAGCTACACGGACCACAAATTCGTGATCTGTGTGCTTGACTTAGATAGGCTTCATAGACGAGGACCCGGCTACTGGAAGCTAAACGCGTCCTTACCAGCGCGCAAGGCCTACAGAGACCGGATTAGCGAACTAGTTAAGCGAGCGTTGACGGGGCCATCGTCAACAACAAGTGGTGGTTTGCTCTGAAAAGAGCGATTAGAATAGAGTCCATTAGGTTTAGTAAGGCTTAGCTATAGAGAAAAATAGAGCAGAGGGGGAACTAGTTAGAAAATTAGACGAGGCGCTTAGCAAAGGCATCGCGACCGACGTACTTGCTGCGAAATTGGCCCGTTGTCAGAGCTAGGGTGCGTGCTCTCAGACACGAGGGGATGAAAGCCGTTCAATGGGCCCGAGTGGCGGAGGCGCGTCGTGGCAACAAAGCCACGATCCGGTCTTTGGTGGACCACCACGGGCGCATGCTACTCGATCCCGAGCAAATGTGTGAAGCTTTTCAGCGACACTTAGCTCAACTGTTCGGGGGCAGCGGCGGGACGGATCGAGGCATGGACTTTAGTGTCTACCTCGATGGACTGCCGCGGCTCTCGGCCACTGAGGCGGAGTGTTGCGAAAAGCTGATAACAGCCGCTGAAGTACGGGAGGCAATGACTGGCTGCACAAGGGGTAAATCGCCTGGTTTGGATGGTCTGCCCTATGAACTTTACGTACCAATGCCAGACTTGTTCGGAGGCCTCTTGGCTGACGTCTACTGCAACTGGCAACAGAACGGAATAATTTCCAGCTCTGTGAGCCGAGGGCCGGTGGCGCTGCTGAGAAAGGATCCGAACAAGGGGGATAACATAGATAATTTCAGGCCCATAACTCTGCTAAACACAGAGTTCAAGCTTTTGGCCAAGGTGCTAGCAAAGAGGTTGGTGCTTGTCGTTGGTGGTCTGGTTGGAGAGGCGCAGACATGCGCCATTCCCGACAGATCCATCCACGACAACCTCCACCTCATGCGATACATCGTAGAGAGGGTAGCTAGGGAACCTGGCACGGGTGGGTCCTTGATCAATTTAGATCAGTCGAAAGCTTTCTATAGAGTCGACCATCGTTACCTAGCGGCAGTCCTGAGGGCGGTTGGCTTTGGGCCCTTCTTCAGAGGCTGGATCGCTGCCATGCACAGCGACATCTGCTCTGTGGTGAGAGTGAACGGTCACCTTTCGGAACCGTTCAACATCATGCGCTCGGTCCGCCTTGTACGTATTGACTCTCGAGCGATTACTGCACAAACTGAAGACGTTGAGGGGCGTCCCGCACGAACTAGGATGCGGAGGATCCGTGTCAGCATATGCCGACGATGTCACCGTAGTGGTGTCGAACGCCAAACACATCGAGGCGATCGGCACTACACTAAGAGAATACGAAGCGGTGACAGGAGCAATGATCAACCAGGAAAAGCCAGTGGGCCTGCAGTTCGGCACCTGGAGAGGCAGGTCCATGCCGTCCAACAGCGTCGTCGGACGCTGGACGGACGGACCGGTTGAATTGCTAGGGGTCTGGTTCGGTCCGGACCTCCAGACGGACAAAAACTGGGACGAGGTGACGAGCAGGGTGGCTTCTCTCACCCAGAAATGGGCGGAGAGGAAGCTATCCCTGAAAGGTCGAGCGGAGGTGGCTAACGCGTACATCGCGTCTGTCATCTGCTACCGCCTGACCGTCGTACCTTGTCCTAAACCCCACCTGACTGCGCTGGAGCGTTTGCTTTTTCGCTTTTTGTGGAAGGGACGCGCTCCGATGGTCAGGCGGTCCATCTATTGTCAACACCCGCTACGTTGAGGGCTGGGCATGCCGTGGCTGATGATGCGCAGACACGCGCTCAGGCTACGACATCTCCACCTCTTCCTCGACGGTGATCAGGTGTAGTCGCCGTTTGCTAGACACGTCTTTCCCCAGCTCGTTTCCTTAACGGAGCTGCAGTCCTGGGTCAAGCGAAGACCGAGAGGGAGCGCTTGGAGACTGGAATGTCTTCAGGCGCTCACAGCCCTCGACCAATCGGGCAATGTGATCGGTGGAAACTCCACCTTTGCGTTCTATAGGGGATTAGTGGAGGGGAAGAGCGACGACGTACTTGGAGAAACTCTAGGCGTCGACGAAAATCAACTAGCCAATCTCTTCGGAAGGACTTTCAGGTCGGGGCCTATGGACAACTTCCAGAAATCCCTGGCCTGGCAGTGCTACCGGGGAGCTTTGCCAGTTCGGGATAAACTCTACAGGCATGGAGGTGCCGTCAGCCGGGCATGTCCGAGATGCGCGCAGGGTGACGAAACCGTCCTGCACGCATTCTTCCAGTGTCCGAGCATTGCTGACTTGTGGGTTTATGTCGAACACCTGCTGTCGCGTGTAGGATGGCCAGCTATCAGCTGAGTCCATCGTGAGGATTGCCCCGCCCTTTTCCTTTAGCCGGTAAGGGCAGGCAGCTTTTATCTGTCTGGTGGCCATGGCGAAAGAGATAGTATGGTGGACACGTTTGAAAGGGCTGAAGACGAACACTTACCTCTTCGGTGATGCCCTGATTAACTTTTTCAAATTTCATTTGAAAAGGAAAATCAGGGTAGAGAGGGAAGTGCTCTCTTCGCAGCATTTTGTTGAAAGATGGGTGAGAGAGGCAAGAATGGCCCGAGTGAATGGGCCTACTCTGAGTATGTGTCTGTAAATTAAAGGTGGAAAACTGGGAGAAAGCCCCTGTCCTGGTTGTCAGGGTCACTGTGGCTTTTTAATGGGCTTTCTCCACGAATGTCCCTCGGAAGTCTCCCCTCCTATTGGGGAATTTTTTCATTGTTCTATTAAATCCTCTGTTTTGGGGGTTTTTTACACGCAGAAATTCCCTTTTGTACCGTCCTGTATTGTCCT
>OZ024742.1:339747190-339749690 GCA_964016885.1 Eledone cirrhosa | reverse complement strand
AAAAAAGTTCATTATTTAACGATCGTTTCTAGGACATATATGTGTTAGAATTGGTATGCATATTCAACAAATCTATGTACAAAATTATACAAAATTACACAAATAATTATTTCTGAAGACGGCATATGTATGTGTTGGTATGTATATTCTATTTGATAATTTGTATAATTTTGTATAATTTTGTACATAGATCTGTTGAATATGCATACCAATTCTAACACATATATGTCCTAGAAACGATCGTTAAATAATGAACTTTTTTTGTTTAATATAAGGAACTGTTTCATTGTTTTATTCATTATTTTTTTAATATTTTATCTTGACTCTGTATTCCGTTTATCTCTCACCGAAAGTGATTTTTTAATGCATCTCTTCTTTCCATGATATCCGGATTACATTGAGTTCTTCATACGGATTGGACACTACCGTAAACTTTTGGTAGATTTATCTACATATATATATATATATATATATATATATATATATATATATATATATATATGTGTGTGTGTGTGTGTGTGTGTGTGTGTGTGTGTGTGTGTGTGTGTATAAATATATATATATATATATAAAACAAAGGAATTGTGGAAAGGAACCAGATGGACCATAACGCACCAGAGTACTCAATACTTAGGGTTGTAGAGTGGGAAATAGCCGTCGAAACGGCTTGAGCTCTGCCGTCGGGGTTCATACTTTTACCTATATATATATATATATATATATAAAGGTACGATCACCTTTCGTCAAATCGGACCGAGGAAACAATGTTTCCATTGGTCTTTCCAATTGCTAATGCTATCTATCGGTCGCAACTCCAGGTAGAAGGAAATCTTGTTGACTTTGCTCCACATGACCACCCACCCTCATCAACATCACCCTAGCACCCTAACCCCACTTCTCACCCTAGCACTCTACCTCACCCTAGCACCCTAGCCCCACCTCTCACCCTAGCACCCTAATCCCACCCCTCACCCTAACACCCTATCCCACCCTCTCACCCGAGAAATAAACACAAGGTATTAACTATAGAAATTTCTCAGTAAGTTGTTTTCTCGTTCGTCTCAATGTTCGCCAGTAATGTGAACATAAATATTTTAGCTAAAAATCAAAGTCACTTTCAGAAATGGCCATATTCTCTTATGTGACAGGGTTATTATTACGATTATTACTGTCGTCGTCGTCGTCGTCGTTGTTGTTGTTGTTGTTGTTGTTGTTGTTTTTGTGATTAATATTATTAGTATTGCTGTTGTTATTATTCCTATTATTGTTGTTATTGTAGTTGTTATTGTAGTTGTCATTATTGTTGTTGCTATGTTTATTATTATGATTATTATCATTGTCATTATTATATTGTTATTGTTGGGGTTATTATTATTAGTGTTGTTGTTGTTGTTGTTGTGCTTATATTATTATAATTATTATTGTTATTATTATGAATAATATTATTGTTTTTGTAAAGAATTGTTTCTACTTTAGGCACAAGGCCAACCATTTTAAGGGAGGGGAAATACGATTAAATCGACCGCAGTGTATTACTGGTACTTTATAGGGTGGTGGATTGGCAGTATCGGTAGAGGGTCGGATGCCATGCTTTGCAGCATAGAGTTACGGCCCTTGCCATTCTGAGTTCAAATCCCGCTGAGTTTAACTTTGCCTTTCATCCTTACGGGGTCTATAAAATAAAGTACCAGTAATGCACTGGGGTAATTGCTGGCCTTGTGCCAAAAGTAGAAACAATTACTGGTACTTTATTTCATCGACCCCGTAAGGATGAAAGGCAAAGTTAGCCTCGTAGGGATTTGAACTCAGAATGGCAAGGGCCGTAACTCTATGCTGCAAAGCATGGCGTCCGACCCTCTACCGATACTGCCAATCCACCGCCCTATAAAGGGCCATAACTTTATGCCTCGAATCATGTCTACCATTTACACCCACTTCACCACCATATTGTTGCTGCTGATGTTAATATTATTATTGTTGTTTTTATTATTGTTGTTATTGTTTTTGTTGTTGTTATTGTTATTGTTATTGTTATTGTTGTTGTTGTTATTGTAGTTGTAGTTGTTGTTGTTGTTTTTATTGTAGCTGTAGTTGTTATTGTTTTTGTTGTTGTCGTTGTTGTTGTTATTGTTGTTGTTGTTGTAGTTGTAGTTGTTGTTGTTATTATTGTTGTTGCAGTTGTAGTTGTTGTTATTGTTGTTGTTGTTTTAGTTGTAATTGTTGTTGTTATTGTTGTTGCAGTTGTAGTTGTTGTTATTGTTGTTGTTGTTTTAGTTGTAGTTGTTGTTATTGTTGTTCTTGTAGTTGTAGTTGTAGTTGTTATTGTTGTTCTTGTAGTTGCAGTTGTAGTTGTTGTTATTGTTGTTGTTGTTTTAGTTGTAGTTGTTGTTGTTATTGTTGTTCTTGTAGTTGTAGTTGTAGTTGTTGTTATTGTTGTTGTTGTTTTAGTTGTAGTTGTTGTTGTTGTTTTAGTTGTAGTTGTTGTTGTTATTGTTGCTCT
>OZ024742.1:339734690-339744690 GCA_964016885.1 Eledone cirrhosa | reverse complement strand
GTATCAGCCATTGCCTTTTCCTTGGACAACATCGGTGGCGTGGAGTGGGGGGGGGGGGGACTGGTATGTATTGGTGACTGCTGGTCTTCCATAAACAACCTTGCCCCCGGACTTATGCCTCGGAGGGAAACTTTCAAGGTGCAGCTGCCATGGTCATTCGTGGCCGAGAACGGTCTTTACCCTTTGCCCGAACAATATATTCATACCTATAGAAACTAAATAAAATATAATATAACAAGGAATGCTTCTAAATGGTAGGTTGACCTGCTAGAGTTGGTAGCTATGTATCCTGAAAATCATGAACTAATGTCTTGAATAAATACACGAAGAATATTTACTGTTTAAATTATAATTTTTCAAAATAATTATTTCTACTTTTGGCACAGGGCCAGCAATTATACCAGTGTATTACTGGTACTTTATTTATCGACTCCGTAAGGATGAGAAGGCAAAGTTAACCTCGGCGGGATTTGAACTCAGACCATAAAGGGCCGTAATTTTTCAAAATAATGTTATATAATAACCATATTTTATATTACTACCTCGATAATGAAATAAATTTAGTAAATCCCTAAAAATTTATTAATTAAAATAGATTGAATTTTATTAGAAATGCGGTTACAAAAGGGTTAATGATACAATGATACAATATAGTCCCGGATGGAAATATGGTAGTATGGCTGAAAAAAAGACAGAAAAGACACACGCGCACACACACACACGTGAATATACATATATATGTATTTATGACAGTTGAAAATTGCAAACTTGACTGTCACCACTGTCACCTGAAGATTGCGAAAGCATGAAAGTATTTGTTCAATTAACATTTAACATTTAATACCATACTATTTCATTATAATATCGGTGGATTGGCAGTATCGGTAGAGGGTCGCACACCATGCTTTGACGTTTAGAGTTACGGCCCTTTCCATTCTGAGTTCAAATCCCCCCGAAGTTAACTTTGCCTTTCATCCTTACGGGATCGATAAAATAAAGTACCAGTAATGCACTGGGTAATTGATGGCCTTGTGCCAAAAGTAGACACAATTATAATTTTAAAGGATTGTAAATAAAACGAGTAAATCAGACAAAGTTGGAATTCCTTTTCTTAATATATATTTATATATATATATATATATACATAATATATAATATGATATATGTATATGTGTGGGTGTGTGTGTGTTTGTGTGTGTACATTAGAACACACTACAGAATGAATGTTGTTTACTGCCTTATTACTTAATTAATTACAAAATATGTAGCGTGGACATATTTACGCTGAATATAAAAACAAGAAGTGAAACCTTTTTTCAAAGTAGAGTAAGAAAAGAATGAGAAATAAGAAAACGTTGTGCAACGATACGAAGTATCCGCTTCCGGATTCCGCATGCTCTCCCCCACCTCATCCGACCCCTATCCATTCACACACACACAGACTTACACTCCACCCCAGCATACACAATGGTTTTCCAAAACCCAAGCATTCAACTTCGCTCCCCCTCAGACTCTCACACTTACATCCACACATACACACACACACGTACACCTACCTCCCTCCCTGCTCGGAACCCCCCCACCACCACCACCTCTACACGCTTCACATCTTTTCACCACTTGTTTTTAACTTTTATTTTCCAACTCATGTGTTATTTTTTTTTTTTTTTTCCACCAAGTCCCCCTCATTCCCACTCGAAGTTCCTCCTCCTCCCCCTTCCCTCTCCTACCACTCCCCTGATGAAGGGCTTATGTCCGAAACGTCGCACCCCACCCCCCACTCTCTATAGGCGTGAACCTAATACCTTTCGTAACTTGTACTCCTGTGTTGTTGATTTTTACTTTCCCATATATATATAAGGAAAAGAAACGAACATGCAACTGGAGTCTTTTTAAAAATATTTATTTGTTTCCTTTACCGGTTTCACAGTTCTTATGCTTTTCAAAAGTAGAATTGAGATGGAGTGTGTGTGTGTGTGTGTCTATGTGTACATTTATATGTGTGTGTGAGTATGTATGTATGCATGTATATATGTATATGTGTGTGTGTGTGTGTGTATATATATATATATATATATATATATATGTGTGTGTGTGTGTGTGTGTGTGTGTCTCCTTCTCAACATGGAAGATGAAAAAACTTAGCTCTTACTTTTAAATCTTTAATTTTTAGTTTTCAATTCTTATTAATTCTTTTTAATTGTAATACTCAACATTTGATAAGATGAATTTTACTAATACATCGAAACCAGTTATACATTATATACTTTATATACTTTATATACTTTATATACTTTATAAACTCTTTTTTTTTAAAGAATTGTCCTTCTCATTTTTTCAATAATGTCACTTTGACAAATTAAAGAAAGGAAAAAGAAGAGAAACAGACCCTAAAATATATTTTCCGTGCTATTTCCAACTTCCCCTTCTCTCTCTCTCTCTCTCTCTCTCTCTCTATATATATATATATATATATATATATATATATATATATATATATATATATATATAAAGGGAGTGAAGAAATCAATATAACATGTTTATTGTGTAACAATCGTTTCTACGCTAATTCTGCTCACTGCTGCGATTATATCATACCCGCATTCAGTCAATTATCGTGTCTTCTAGCGTGTGTCTATTCAGAGAAGTATAGAACCAGCCTGTCGCCATAAGACATAGATTTGTTTTATGTATCCCATTAAATCCTTATAAAAATATAACAAAGCACCAAAGATACAAATCAAAGCAAAAATGAGAACCTCAACTGAAAATAAAATTCTAAAATAAAGTAAAACATTTTAGATTATAAAAATACGAGTATACAATGTGAACATGTGAATATGTAATGAGTTTAAAGTCTGTGGAGTTGGTTTCTATTGGGTGGGAGATGGGTTAATGAGAAAACGAGATACAAATAATGCTTGAGGGAGAGAGAAAACAACGTATAAATATAAAGAAAAAAGGGGAAAGTAGGGTAGACATGTGTCGTAAATAATTGTTTCTACTTTAGGCACAAGGCCAGCAATTATTCCAGTGTATTACTGGTACTTTATTTTATCGACACCGTAAGGATGAAAGGCAAAGTTAACCTCGGCGGGATTTTAACTCAGACCATAAAGGGCCGTAGCTCTATGTTGCAAAGCATGGCGTCCGACCCTCTACCGATACTGCCAATCCACCGCCCATGTGTCGTAAATAATGTTTACGGATTGGAGACCGGGGCTTGTTCAGCCGATTTCTCTTCCCACTAGTCGCCATCGAGACCTCAGGCATCCTCGGACCCTCTACTGCCGAGCTCTCTCTCAAAATAGGATCATCAGTAGCCCATCTGAGGAAAGATTTCCGCGAGGTAGGGTGGCTGCTGCAACGGGTATTGCTGGCCATTGTCCGTGGAAATGCCTTTGCAGTTTTGTCCGCGGAGTGCAGCCTAAACATTGCCCCTTCCGAGGTATAGAGCATATCACCCTCTCCCCTTCTCTCTCCATTTCTTCCGTAGCCTCATAGTCCTTGCTCTATCCCTACTTTTCCTCACATTTATCTCATTTATAGCCCTTTCTGCCCCTTTCCTATACAGTCAGATCTGCCCTTCTTTACCCCTTCCCCACTGTTCGCTGCTTGGTTTTGTTTTTATCTTTTTTCTTTTTTTTCTTTTTCTTTTATATTTCTATCAATATTTCTAATCAACTGTGAATTGATTAATTGTCTGTTATTTTATTTTATAACATTGAAAAAAAAAAATTTACTATATTGTCAAATGCTTCAGAGCTTTTGTCTTACAGCTATCACGATATCTGGTTTCATTTTACCATTACAATGGTGTTGGTGATTAGTTTATGGATATATCGATGATTGAACTTATGCTTTCTTCATGTGACTTATATTATTGTAATAATGATAAATAGTATAACAGATAGCTATCCGACTAGCATTTGATAGGTTTGATGCCGAATACTGCATGGCTGGAATGAAAATCAGTGCTGCAGAAACTCTCATGGGAGCCTGCGCATTGCACTCTACATATAAATATAAATGGATTTCAAGTATCTCGAGGCCATGTTCATGAGTGATGGAAGGTAGGAGGCTGAAGTGTAAGAATTGCAAAAGCTGTTGCAGTAATGCTCTTGCTTCAGCATTTGGTAATCAGAAGGGAGGTAGGTGTTAAAACCAAACTCGCTATCTTCAATTCGGTGTCGGTGCCAATCCTTACTTATGGTCATGAATCTTGGGTAATGACCGAAATAATATGATCGCGAATACAAGCGGTTGAAATGGGGTTCCTCTGAAAGGCCTTTGGTGTAGCTTGGAGATCAGAGTTACTCCAGGTAGAGCTGCCACTCCTCCGAATTGAAAGATCACAGCTCCGATACTATGGGCATGTGGTTAGAATGTCTCAGGAAAAATCACAGGACAGATTTTAAGAGCAAAACCGACCGGCAGGAGATCTATGGGATATCATCCATGAGCTTGGCTGGTGTTGCTTGGGATCAATTGCAGACGGTTGCTTCTGACTCTTGAAGGAGTGTTTGAAGGCTCTGTTCCCACGACCCTCTCATGAATAAGTGGGTGAAGAAGAAAAGAAATAGTATAAATCATATAGTAGTATAAACTATCCAGTCACTATTGTAATATTTAGATGTTTGACCGAGGGAATTACTGTTAGTGATAATCATTACATTTTATAAAATATGTTAGATAGAAGTATGCAAAGTGTGCGAGGGAATGTATAGAGTAGATTGCTGTGTAATATTGCAGAAATGAATACTTTTAGAACCGGATACATACTCTCAGATCGCAAATAATAGGGGGTATATTCGTGGGGAGGGAATAAGCTTGGGGAAAAGCGGTAATTTGTCTATGTTGTCTACACTGATAATTTTTTTATATCAGAATTAGTTGTTTAGTTTACATATTGAGACCCCAACCCAACCTATTTATTTTATAACATATGGGATTTCTGGTAATGTATTTTTGTTATGTGTAATGTTTTTTAATGTCTAAAGAAAATTAATTGTCACAGGAATGCTTCTATTTAAAATAAAATTTCACCGGAGATGATTAGCAAAATCTAATAATAGGTGGAGCGATTATTGGAGACTCAAGTGTATTTTAATATACATTATGGATACATAAGAGAATAGAGTAAAGGTCCCCTTTCGGTCACAAACGACCATAGATTTTGCACATAGAAAGTCCCCCTTTGGGGTAGAGGTCTGGGCAAGGTTGTTTGTGGAAGACCAGCAGTCACCCATACATACCAGCCTCCCATCTCTACGCCACCGATGTTGCCCAAGGGAAAGGCAATGGCTGATACAGCTTGGCACCAGTGACGTCGCAACTCATTTCTACAGCTGAGTAAAGTGGAGCAACGTGAAATAAAGTGTCTTGCTGAAGAACACAACACAGAGCCCGGTCTGGGAATCGAACTCACAACCTCTTGATTTCAATCCCAACGTTCTAACCACTTAGCCACACTCCTTCACACATACAATATAGAATATGTGTACTAAACTGTAAAGGAAAACTTAGTGCTTTAAACAATCCAGGCTGTGGAGTAGAATGTTTATTTAGGGATTTCATAAATGTTTTCTTAAATATACATACAGACAGACAGGCACACAGACAGACATAATGCGGTTAAAGTGTGTATACATTTTTGGGACACCCTGTATATATATATAAAGAGAGAGTGTATGTGTATTTCAGTGTATGTGTATGTGTGTGTGTGTATGTTAATTCCACAACAATTACCAAACAATGTTGTGGAATTAACACTATACCAAACTCGTCCCTTGGACTGAGTGCTTTACCATATATATATGTGAGAAAAACCACAGACCCTCCATCTCAACTCACCTTTTGAAAAGCAGAAGAACTGCGAAACCGGTAAAGGAACCAAATAAATATATATATTTTTAAAAAAAATAAGACTCCAGTTGCATTTTCGATTTCATCTCTTTTTCTTTATACTTTCACTCGTATAGGACACCTCCGTTATTTTTCATTTTGTAAAAAAAAACTTACTTTCTAATATATATATATATATATATATATTGGCTAAACCAGCTTGACCAATTCTTTGTAAGCAGGGATTACGCCTTACAAAATCGGCAAGTGGGGTGTTTCAGCCCTTGTCTACCCACCCACCCACCCCGGTTATTATGGGGTTTGAGGGCGAGGTAAGTCTACGCAATCTGTGTTTGCATGCAGTTACCAGTTCGTCTTTCTTGTTTAGGAGTTGGTCCTTCGAAAACAGCATTTGTAATGTTTACTCCGAGCATAAGTTACACGGACGGCGTCCTCCCGTGTAAGAGTTAGCTCTGGACAGTAAGCTCCAAGTGAGATTGTAGGTTATATTATTATCTTTGAGGTCCCAGATGTGGCCCGATATATATATATATATATATATATATATATATATACACATATATATATGTTGCATATATATATACTATAAAGCTGACGGTCGTATGTAAGTAACAAACTTTTCGCCAAGCGGCTGGACCAAACAGCACCAAATTTGCACCATAGTAAAATTTCCACCAAAGTAAAAAAATGAGGGTATTTTTGACTACTGAATTTTGTTAAAAGATTAAAGACCTTATTTAAATATTCACTTCTTTAAAATTTTCAAATGTCAACACTTCCGGTTATACGACATTCGTAACATCTTCACGAACCAAAGTATCGTCTTCCTGTTTTCTTTCGGTTGCAACGGATTTTCGAAATATTTATTCTACGTTCACAGATTGATTTTTTTAGTTTCAGTTAAGGGTGAACGCAGCGATTCTTTGCTTAAACTTTAATCTGCTATTTTAATATATACATATAATTATATATTCGTGTACAGATATTTTTGCATACACAAAAACAAAATATAAACAAACGTATTTATTTCACGAAAGCACAGACGGCTTATCGTCATTGTTACTGTCGAGATGCCACCCAAAAAGTCCCAGCCTGGCCGCAAGATCAGATTTTCCAGAAGAAAAAATGTTATAACAAACGTATTTATTTCACGAAAGCACAGACGGCTTATCGTCATTGTTACTGCCGATATGCCACCCAAAAAGTCCTAGCCTGGCGGCAAGATCAGATTTTCCAGAAGAAAAAATGTTACTAGAGCAACAGAGAGACTAAGCTTCGCGATAACATCAACAAAGCTCAGAGTCAACCCCTAGAAGTGGCTGGCCTTCATCTTAGGAAAACCATAGTCAATTGTATGAAGGATGCTCTAGGTTGAGCTCGCCAAACAATCTCTTCATCTTTGCTCCCGAGGGCCGAACGAAAAAATATTGTATACTTTGAGGCTCTAACAATGTAATTTATGTATTTTCTGTTACTTGGAATTTCCATTATGGTTGTACAAATTACTGTAAAGTTTGTTAAACAATTTGTTCTATGTTCAACCTTTATTGTTGTAACTAGCAATTTTCTTTAACGTACTAGCTGAGAAAAGAAACCTACAATGAAAGAACATCTTAAAGTTTACCCAAGCCAAATGTTGTATTTATTAACATTTCAATCTGCAGGTTCTTAGCAAGCTTACTGGCGCTTTAGTATGGTATTCAATTTTCATATCGTTTTTGATTGATATGGTGCATATATCGCAGCTATTCATATGTTTTAAACATTAGATAACGATTGCTGATGTATATTGTACGACAGAATTAGCTGAAAAATATTTTGAATGAACAAATAAAAGAGATATAAAAGAGAAATGTTTGTTGGTTGGTTCCTTCGCGCATCACACGAAAAGAAACTGAAAGTGACAATCGGAAAGTACGTACAGGATTGGGATAAGAGTATATCCAGGAAAGTTTATTGATACTAATTTTATAACACCAAAGAAAAAAGGCATATCACGTATGCTAACCAACCTGACTGCTATTTCTAGCAGGTTGGGAATCAAGCATAAGGGATTCTCTCTGCGAGTTCGTTGTTAGTGATGATCGTGTTTCGCAGCCTACGTCTCCATTCCAACGGTGGTTTACACGTACACACACGCACACGCACACGCGCACACACACGAACACTCACACAGGCACACACACACACACAGGTATATATATATATACACACACACACACACATATATATATATATACACACACATATTTATATACAAAAACACACGCAAACATACACACGCACACACACACACACACACAATACACACACTGTAAACAAGACAATGCATTCAATACAGACGTTTTCTCTTCTGCCAGTCTTCTCTTATCATTTGTTAACCTTGGCGAAGCTGGGTACCTCAGCTAGTATCTTTATATATATATATATATATATATATATATATATATATATATATATATATATATATATATATATTTATATATCCATATATATATATATATATACACACACATATATATATATATATGTTGCATTTATAGTTATATATATATATATATATATATACATATGTTGCATTTATAGTTATATATATATATATATATATATATATATATATATATGTATATATATATATATCCATATATATATATATACACACACATATATATATATATGTTGCATTTATAGTTATATATATATATATATATTTTACCCGCCTTAGAATATATATATATATATATATATATATATATATATATATATATATATATATATATATATATATATATATATATATATATATATATATATATATATATATATATATTTTCTAAGGCGGGTAAAATTCCCGAGATCCATGGACGAGTTCTCTCCAGTGGTCTCTGTCCCTCATTATCGCTGCCATGTCCTGCGTCTCCAACAGACCAGTGTCTGTCCTTAGGGCATCAACATACGTTAACCTTGGTCTTCTTCTTCTAGTGTGTCCATGTAGGGGCTCCCAAAGGAGCACCGAGTTCAATGTCAACTCTGGATGTCGGTGAGCATGTCCAGCTAACCTCAGTCTCCTCTGTGTCACTTTTGAGCTGACTTTTGAGAGGCTCCCATACAGCTCTGAGTTTTTCATCCTCAGTGTATACTGATTAATGTTCAGAGCCATCCTCAGCATTCTCGTGTAGCACCCATCCACCATCTGAGTGAGTTTCTTGGTCAGTGTCCAAGTCTCAGACCCATACAGCAGCACAGACTCCACTACAGCAATGAAGAGGCGGATTTTCAGGTCTCTACGAAGGTCCGACTTCCACACCGATCTCAAGCTGTGGCACGCCGCCCAGGCCTTGCTCTTCCTCTCAACCACATCATCTTCCGTATTCCCAATCTTTGCTCCCAAATACAGGAAGCCCTCAACCAATTCTAGCGGCGTCCCGCCTAAATTAAGGATCCCCTCTGGCTTCTAAACATTCTCTACCAGATATTTTGTTTTAGTCTCATTCATTCTCAGCCCCACACTCATCGACACAGTCTCAACCTCCCGCATCAAATCCTCTGCCTCCTTCACTGCATTTGTCACCAAAACTATGTCGTCGGCAAATTCAGCATCTGATACCTTTTTCGCCCTAACTATCCTGCGCTGAGCCGGTGCTACAGTAAAGCCAGAGTCCTGGTGTTTCTCCAGTGCAAGGCGCATACAATAGTCCACTACGATGATAAAAAGGTATGGAGCCAATGTATCTCCCTGGAGCACTCCAGCCAGTATCTCAAAGAACTCTGTCATCCCATCAGGTGTAATGACTTGGGCTTTGGTGTTGGTGAAGAGCAGTGATATCAGGTCCACTATCTTCTTGGGGATTCCATAAGCCTGTAAGATCTTCATCAGGCAGTAACGGTCCACAGAATCAAAGGCCTTCCTAAAGTCAATGAAAACCATGACCGCAGGAAGGCACTTTGCTCTAGCTCCCTCTAATATCCTCCTCAGCATCAGGATGTGACTGGTGGTTGATCTACCCTCTCTGAAGTCGTTCTGGTTGTCCCTGAGCTTCTTCTCCATCTCAGGCTGGATCCTGTTAAGAATCATCCTGTTGAGGGCCTTTGCCACAAGTGACGTCAGTGAGATCCCCCTGTAGTTGTTGGTGTT
>OZ024742.1:339724690-339729690 GCA_964016885.1 Eledone cirrhosa | reverse complement strand
GAAGATAAACCATCTTTCATAGCACGGTGGAGTTGCTTGAACATGTTGACGAATTATTGTGAAGATTAGTATATTCAAAAATCAAACACATATACAGTATATATCTCTATCTAAGGCGGGTAAAATTCCCGAGATCCATGGACGAGTTCTCTCCAGCGGTCTCTGTCCTTCATTATCGCTGCCATGTCCTGCGTCACCAACAGACCAGTGTCTGTCCTTAGGGCATCAACATACGTTAACCTTGGTCTTCTTCTTCTAGTGTGTCCATGTAGGGGCTCCCAAAGGAGCACTGAGTGCAATGTCAACTCTGGATGTCGGTGAGCATGTCCAGCTAACCTCAGTCTCCTCTGTGTCACTTTTGAGCTGACTTTTGGGAGGCTCCCATACAGCTCTGAGTTGTTCATTCTCAGTGTATACTGATTAATGTTCAGAGCCATCCTGTATTTGGGAGCAAAGATTGGGAATACGGAAGATGATGTGGTTGAGAGGAAGAGCAAGGCCTGGGCGGCGTGCCACAGCTTGAGATCGGTGTGGAAGTCGGACCTTCGTAGAGACCTGAAAGTCCGCCTCGTCATTGCTGTAGTGGAGTCTGACGTGTCCCGCATGTGCAACCCCAAAGAACTAGAGAGACACATACAACACTTCATCCACCGTATGCAGTTCTCTGGTTACAATCAGAGAGATAAAATCAGAGTATATAGAGGAGCCAGAACCAAATGGGAAAAAATGGTAAATAACGACACAAATGGGACCTGCCCCTTGTATAGGAGCAAATTTTGGAATAGAATAGAAAGAACTAGGAATAAGGCTAATAGAATAAACTCATGGTATGATAGCAATAAATACCAGAGTGTAATGTTGATCGATACAACCCCTAGAGGTGAATTAGCTTACAAATTTAGAAGGGCCCTTGATAAACATAAACTCAATATTAAGATAGTAGAAAGACCAGGTACCTCCATAAAAACACTTATTAGCAATACATACCCTTTTCAAAGACCTCCCTGTATAGATAAGAAATGTATAATCTGTAAATTAAACCCCATATTAACTGTAAAACTAGAAATGTAGTATATAACATAAGATGTACTGAAGGACAATGTAGAAATAAAAATATAGTGTACATAGGTGAGACAGCTCGTAGTATAGGGGAACGGATAAATGAACACTGCGAGACCTTCAAGATAGTAAAGAATCATCTGTACTCTACCAACATGCTAAAATAGAACATAAAGGTAAATTAGAGAATATAGAAATAAAAGTAGAATCTACACACAGAAAAGACGCAATGCTTAGACAAATCACAGAGGCAATAAACATAAATGAACTCCAACCAAAATTAAATAGAAAACATAAATGGAACAGCAACATCACAACTTACAATTAAGGACACAATGAAAACACACACGCACATAGAACAAACAACCAACCAGTAACATGTAAATAAACAAATAAATAAATGAATATAAACACACACAGACACCCGGATGTAACACATGCGCAAACTAAGCACACAACACACACACACAAACAAGATGGCGTAGGACAGAACACAGGAGAGGTACTAAAACAAAGAAAAGAATCCCCAGTCACTGAAGAGGTCACAGAATGTGTGACAAAAGAACTTTGACAATATATAAACAATCATCTGGTTGTGCAACCAACCAACCAATCAGAAATTTATAAATTCCTAAATTTATAAATTTATTATAATAAATTGAAGTGAAAGCAACTGGTGCGTGTGTTTCTTATTGGCAACATGACCCTCCCAAAGTATAACAATATCGGTTTCAACACACGTTTTCAGATAAAGAATCTTGCTAAACAAATTCAGAAACGAAATATATATATATATATATATATATATATATATATATATATATACACACACACACGCTCATATATTTCCACATAAGTGTACAATAGAGGGTGATTAAAACATAATTCTTCTAGGATTACATTCATATATCTGTGTGTGGTGCGTATACATTACACATATATATATATATATATATATATAGGTGTGTGTGTGTGTGTCTGTATATATATATATATATATATATATATATATATATATATATATATATCCATACATATATATATATATATGGGTGTGTGTGTGTGTGTCTGTATATATATATATATATATATATATATATATATATATATATATATATATCCATACATATATATATATATGGGTGTGTGTGTGTGTGTCTGTAAATATATATATATATATATATATCCATACATATATATATATATATATATATATATATATATATATATATATATATATATATATATATATATATATATATATATATCCATACATATATATATATATATGGGTGTGTGTGTGTGTGTCTGTATATATATATATATATATATATATATATATATATATATATATATATATATCCATACATATATATATATATATGGGTGTGTGTGTGTGTGTCTGTATATATATATATATATATATATATATCCATACATATATATATATATATATATATATATATATATATATATATATACAGACACACACACACACACCCATATATATATATATATGTATGGATATATATATATATATATATATATATATATATATATATATATATACATATATATATATATATGGGTGTGTGTGTGTGTGTCTGTATATATATATATATATATATATATATCCATACATATATTGTATACACACACAAAACAATAAATGAAAGCGACCATTTAGCTAAGTACTTAAAGTAATAACATTTCAGAGGAGTCCTTCATGAGCCCTCTCACAGGATCTCACGACGCCTCAATTAAAAAATAATTAATACAGTAAAACATAAATAAAAATTAATACAATTAAATAGAATAAAATAGAAAATAAATAAATGTGATATTAAAACACTATTAATACATAAACGAAACCGCAATAAGAAACAATAATATACCATAGTAGCATAGACATATGTCTATATACATATATATGTGTGTGTGTCTGTCACTCCCCCCTCTCTCTCTCTCTATATATATATATATATACATAAGCATACTAATACGCCTCTATACTTATATATAAACATACACATACGCCTATATATATAAACATACACATACGCATACATATATACATACACACACATGCACACACACACAGATACACACACACACACACACACACACACACATATATATATATATATATATATATATATATATATATATATATATATATATATATATCCATACATATATATATATAAAACTGTTTATTTCAAAGTCCAGGAGGGTGATAGCCTAGTCATGGGAGAAAATCTTTGTCTATTTAGTTGACTCATTGGCATCGTGATGAGGTATTTATTTCTCATATAGGTTTCATGAGACTCCTGATCATTGTTACTCGGCCAGACGGCATTCCAATCTTCCCGATCCGTGGAGGTAGACCCCTAATCTGGGATGCCAGATGCTGTGACACCTACTCATGTTCCTACCTGGTGGTTTCGGCTACCAACACAGCCTCTGCTGCCCGCTAAGCCGCAAAAACTAATAATGGTCAGGTGAGTAAAGTAAAATTATTATTGGAATTTCTCACAGAACTATCAAAGGTTTGGTACTTTGGTCATTGACAGTAAAAGAGGACTCGACGCCATTTGAACTCAGAATGCAGTGAGCCAGTGGGGCGATTCTCTCTCTCTCTCTCTCTCTCTCTCTCTCTCTCTCTCTCTCTCTCTCTCTCTCTCTTTCTCTCTCTCGATCTATCTATCTATATATCTATCTTTCTCTCTCATTTTCTCGCCCTTTCTCTCTTTCTCTCTTTTTCTCTTTCTTTCTTTTTCTCTCCCTCTCATTCGCTTTTTAACCTTTTCTCTCTGTTACTCTCTCACCCACATTCTCACCTTTTCTCTCTCTCTCTCTCTCTCTCTCTCTCTCTCTCTCTCTCTCTCTCTCTCTCTCTCTCTCTCTCTCTCTCTCTCTCAATTATTCGAATGTATTCAAACCTGAAGATAAATGGGGTCTACTGGTCATAAATGGCCAAGATACGATGGTACTTCATTGGATTCCATCAGGTGTTAAAAGACCACGAATGCATCCCAATGGTTTGGTGTGTGAGAGAGAGAGAGAGAGAGAGAGAGAGAGAGAGAGAGAGAGAGAGAGAGAGAGAGAGAGAGAGAGAGCATGTGATCGTCCGGTTTTCTGCCCAGCAGATGCCAATATAATATTAAAGATCAGCGAAAAGGAGAATATCTATGCAGAACTAATGATAAATCTACAGATACACCACCCTGATTATACCTTCAGATTTATGCCTGTGATTATTGGGGCACTGGGATATGTTAGTAACTGCCTCAATATAAATCATGAGAAACTGGGTTTCACAGGAACAGAAATAACACAACTAGTTAGGAAATTACAAGTACAATCCATTAATGGAACAGTAAAAATATGTAAAACATTCCGAAAATTCTACATCTAATAACTGCATATACACTTGTACAGATACAGAGCATATGCACATGCATACATACAACTCAAATCATCCACATCCACACATACAATAACATCCATACCTGCACACAGGCGCATGCATGCAGACATACATACATATCTACCTAGTTGATGTTGTGTAATTTCCAATGAGAGAGTCTTGTGTCTATGTTAGAAACCGACTCTCTCTCTATTGGTAAACATTTATAGAATTATAAAACCAAAAGAACATACATATGCAGATATGTGGTATAAGTATATAGGTATATATCTGATTATATATATATACTAGCAGGCCCGTCCCGATGGCGCCGGGCTAGGTATACCGGTATTTTATTTTCAGGACCCCCCCCCCCCCCTCCCCCTCCCAGTGCAAATATACCGCACGCCTTCTCAAGTCAGTGTGGGGGGGGGGGGGGGGGGGGGGGTTAACGTGCTCTGATGTTGGGTTTGAACAGTTTTTAGGATTCCCAGTTCAGTAGCCAGTACGTTAAAGAAAATTGATAGTTACA
>OZ024742.1:339647190-339719690 GCA_964016885.1 Eledone cirrhosa | reverse complement strand
ATCTGGTTCCTTACCACATTTTCCTTCGTTATATATATATATATATGTATGTATGTATATAAAAGGTAAACAGAAATAACAACACAATCGGTACAGTATATTATATATATATAATTATCACTTAAAGCATGTCGATCCCACTCCACTCGCTTTTTTTCTTTATGCGGGTATGTGTGAGTGTATCTATCCGTGTGTATGTATGTGTGTAAGAATAATTACATCTTAAAGATGTCCACGTTCCAATATATATATGTGTGTGTGTGTGTGTGCGTGTGCGTGTGTGTGTGTGTGTGTGTATGTGTGTGTGTGTGTGTGTGTGTGTGTGTGTGTGTGTGTGTGTGTGTGTGTGTGTGTGTGTGTGTGTGTGTGTGTGTGTGTGTGTGTGTGTGTGTGTGTGCATATGTGTATGCACATGTATTGTCCGTGTGTATAGATACATATGTGAATACGTTTACATTTTCAAGCAAGAGAGAAAGTACCTTTGTGTTGGAGAACACAATCTATGGCCTAATCACTTGAAGCTAACGAATCCATCTTTCTTGTCATATTTCTTGCCATCCTGAGCAGGAACGCCATGTATATATATATATATATATATATATATATATATATATATATATACAAGTATATATATATATATATATATAAATATATATGTATGTATATATATATATATATATATATATATATATATATATATATGTATGTGTATATATATATATATATATATATATATATACAAGCAAATTATAAACGTAAACATGTAAGTATGTTTTTGAAACGGTGCGAGAGTTTGAAATTAGAAATTAGAAATTATAAGCTTTCACCTTATTTTCGACTAAAGAAATTACTAGCCTGATAGTGGGGTTTATAACCCTCGGAGAAATGGAAAAAGATGAGTGTTGCCGTACATATAAAATTAGGATTGGTGCTCTGAAATAGCGATGTATACATGAATATATGTATAGTTAATTTGGCAATATACTGTATGCTTAATTAAAAACTTTTTGAAGACCTTGCGCTATTATTATTATTTATTATTATAAAGTAGTGACTATGTCACTTACTTCTTTTTTCAACAAACAAAAGGAGATAAGCTGACAGATCTGTTTCACATTGTTGGCGATCATCAGAGCTTAGCACCCGCCGATGTTTGTTGAAAATTATAGATGTTGGATTCTTATAGAATTCCATATATATATATATATCTATATTGGAAACTCTTCTTCGTGGAATCGAGACGTATCTGAGGTTCTTGCGATTTCAGTGTCAGATTCGATCATCGCGTCGATCGTACCTGGAGCTGGTCGCCAGAGAAACGATTGTAATATATCTAATAAATTTTATTCGTCGCAACACCGATTTTCCGTTTCTTATGTGATATATATATATATATATATATATATATATATATATATATATATATATATATATATATATGTGTGTGTGTGTGTGTGTGTGTGTGTGTGTGTGTGTGTGTGTGTAGGAGGTGAGTTTTATTGTAGCACAATAAAGCAATGCAAATATCGGATAAGTAGCACTCTACAGTTTGTAGGACTGGAGTATAAATAATATAATATCAAAAGATTGTTAAAAGAGTTCCAAGTATTTTATTATGCGCATTTCAAAAACAAATATCATCATGGGATGATATCTGCGTTTTCATCAGATAAAATAGGGATACATGATATGTAGCTTAAAAACCACTTGTGAATAGTGAAGTTTTAAATCAACATATGAAAAATAATTTAAGATTGATGTATGAGATTGGGAAAAAGTGAGGGGGTTTGGAAAAGGTAAGGAAGAGGAGGAGATGAGAGTAAAGAATGGTGGGGGAGGAGTATAAGAAGGAAGGTGAGAGAGGAGGAGAGATGGGTGATAGAGAGAGAGAGATAGCCTTTACAACCGAGAAAAAATATATATTGTCTCACAGAGAGAAGTTAAAAAGCCGTTGGAAGATAATAGATAATTTAAAAGAATTTGAAATTAAAAGTTAATGAGGTTTATGCATGAAGAGAAAAGGGGATTAAGAATAATATTAAATTAAGGTTTGTATATTGAAGGGTTTAATAATATGTGCGAGGAAAAGAAATTATTAATATGTATTATTAAGATAAAAATATTAATGTTATTAAGGATATAATGTGAAAAGAAGTAGAAGAATGAATGAGTTATGAATTTAGAGGAATTAGTTAGTGTTTAAGTTTGTTTTTATGTAATGTAATATGTGTGCGTAATATATGTACGTAAATAGTTTGTTTAAAAATGAGCGCAGATTTTATAAAAGCTAGATTTTATAATCATAATTCGTATTTTAAATACCAACTTAAAAGAACTAACACGGCACTCTCAGAACTCATATGGTCCTTGACAGACAAAAATATTAACTATAACATCTCTTGGAGAAAAGTTTGTTCTGCCTCTCCTCACTTGAATGCCTCCCTATCCAGAACATGTAATCTATCTGAGAAATTTACCATTATATCTAATTTCAATTCTATAATAAATAGACGCACTGATTTATTTTCTCTCTGCTTGCATAAATTCCACAGAACATTCCATAAAGTATACAGTTAATATCTAATACCTTACTAGTTTAAAATCCTTTTTCTCAAAGGCTTATATATCTTTTAAAAATATACCCATCTTTCTACCTTATTTCAATATTATTTATTATATATTATATAATACAAGTTACTCATTCTATATCATTCCTCTTTATCACTTTCCTTTCTTCCTCTTTTCTTTTTAATTTCTAACCTCTAATTTGTACTTTTTCTTCCTAACTACTTCTCAATTCTTATTATTACTCACCACAACATTATCCATTCTTCCATCTTTCTTCATATCATTGGCCATAAAAATTATTATTTTTTTTTTAATACATTATAGTATTACCTTTAATAGTCCTTCGTAAACATAAACATTTTATTTTACGTTAGATTTTTCTTCCTTAAATTCCTTATCTCTTCCTTTCATGCTCGTTTGACTTCTACATATTACAATACATAAAAACAAACTTAAACCCTAACTAATTTCTTTTAATATATTATATTATTACCATTAGAAAATATTTCGTAAACATATATATTTGTTGATGTTAGATATATTCTTCCTTACACATTCTTTTCTTCTTTGCTTTCTGCGCTCATTTTTAAACAAACTATTTACGTACATATATTACGCACACATATTACATTACATAAAAACAAACTTAAACACTAACTAATTCCTCTAAATTCATAACTCATTCATTCTTCTACTTCTTTTCACATTATATCCTTAATAACATTAATATTTTTATTTTAATAATACATATTAATAATTTCTTTTCCTCGCACATATTATTAAACCCTTCAATATACAAACCTTAATTTAATATTATTTTTAATCCCTGTTTCTCTTCATGCATAAACCTCATTAACTTTTAATTTCAAATTCTTTTAAATTATCTATTCACATTCTTTTAAATTATCTCATCTCCTCCTCTTTCTTACCTTTTCCACCCCCCACCCCTCACTTTTTCCCAATCTCATACATCAATCTTAAATTATTTTTCATATGTTGATTTAAAACTTCACTATTCACAAGTGGTTTTTAAGCTTCATATCATGTATCCCTATTTTATCTGATGAAAACGCAGATATCATCCCATGATGATATTAGTTTTTGAAATGCGCATAATAAAATACTTGGAAGTCTTTTAACCATCTTTTGATCTTATATATATATATATATATATATGTATATATTTATATATATAATATATATATATATATATATATATATATATATATATATATATATATATATATATATGTATATATTTATATATATAATATATATATATATATATATATATATGTATATATATATATATATATATATATATATATATATATATATATATATATATATATATATATATATATATATATATATATATATATATATATATTATATATATATATGTATATATATATATATATATATATATATATATATATATATATATATATATATATATATATATATATATATATATATATATATATATATATATATATATATATATATATATATATATATATGTATATATTTATATATATAATATATATATATATATATATATATATATATATATATATATATATATATATATATAATAGATCCTGGTGTCCCTCCACACCTGATTCGCTGCCGTCTGAACGGCTGCCAGTGTAAGTGATAGTAATGACGATGATGAATGATCTTGGGTTGATGGTAATGGTGGGGGGAAGCTGCTGCTGGTGGTGGTGTGGTTGTGGTGGTGGTGGTAATGTCGGCGATAAAGGTGATGAGGTGCTAGGTGGATGGTGGTGATGGTAGAGGTGATGATGATGGTGATGGTAATGGTGAAGGTGGTGGTGTGGTGGTGGTGATGGCGGTAGTGGTGGTCGGGGGTCATGGTAGTGGTTGTGGTGCTGGTGATGTTGGTGATGATGGTGGTGGTGGTGGTTGTGGTGGTGGTTGTGGTGATGGTGGTTGTGGTGATGGTGTTGATGATGATGGTGGTGGCGATGATAATAGTGGTGGTGGTGCTAGTGGTGATGGTGGTGATGGTGATGGTAGTCGTGGTGATCGTTGTGGTGATGGTAGAGGTGACGGTGTGGTGGTGGTGATAGTAGTGGTGATGGCGGTAGTGGTGGTGGTGGGAGTGATGGTGATGTTTGTGGTAGTGGTGATGGTGATGGTGGTGAAAGCGGTTGTGGTGGTGGCAGTTGTGGTGGTAGCGGTCACCATCGTCATGATGGTGTTTGTGGTAGTGGTGATGGTGGCGGTAGTGTTAATGATTGTGGTAGTGTTGACGATGGTGATGGTGATGGTGATGGTGGTGGTGATTGTGACGGTGGCAATTATTACTACGCCGACAATTGCTGCTGTAGGCAGCTATAACAGTTGATCTGCTCTTTTTAACAGGAAATATGTCCAACCTCAACTAATGTTCACTTAAGTTGCCATCCATAATTTAACAAGCTATATATGTCTGTTTGATCACCAAAAAAAACAACAGAAAGGAAGCAGGCGGCAAATCGTCCGCCATCTTAACATGCTCCGTTAACTCTCTCCCTTTCCTCTTACTACGCCCCTTTTCCGCTATTATTCTTTCCCTTTCTCACATCCACCATTACCAACACCAACACCACTACCACCATTACCACCACCTCCAACACCACTATCACCATTACCACCACCTCCAACACCACTATCACCATTACCACCACCAACACCACTATCACCACTAACTCCACTATCGCCATTACCACCACCAACACCATTACCACCATTACCACCACCTCCAACACCACTATCGCCATTACCACCACCAACACCATTACCACCACCAACACCACTATCGCCATTACCACCACCAACACCACTATCACCACTAACTCCACTATCGCCATTACCACCACCAACACCATTACCACCACCAACACCATTACCACCACCAACACCACTATCACCACTAACTCCACTATCGCCACTAACTCCACTATCGCCATTACCACCACCAACACCATTACCACCACCAACACCATTACCACCACCAACACCACTATCACCACTAACTCCACTATCGCCATTACCACCACCAACACCATTACCACCACCACCAACAACACTATCACCATTACCACCACCAACACCACTATCACCACTAACACCACTATCACCATTACCACCACCAACACCATTACCACCACCACCAACACCACTATCGGCATTACCACCACCAACACCACTATCACCACTAACACCACTATCACCATTACCACCACCAACACCATTACCACCACCAACACCACTATCGCCATTACCACCACCAACACCATTACCACCACCAACACTACTATCGCCATTACCACCACCAACACCATTACCACCACCAACACCACTATCACCATTACCACCAACAACACCACTACCACCATTACCACAACCAACACCATACCACTACTACCACCGCCAACACCAAGATCACCATTACCACCACTATTACCACTATCACCATTACCACAACCAACACCATACCACTACTACCACCACTATCACCATTACCACCATTATTACCCCCACCAATACCACAATCGTCATACTGCCACCAACAGCACTATCATCACCACCACCCACAACATCACTACCACCACGAACACATACCACCACCAACCCCATTATTATCACCATTACCACCACCAATATATACGTATATATATCTGCGTATAGCTTCACCACATATATATATATATATATATATATATATATATATATATATATATATATATATATATATATATATATATGCAAAAGTTAAACAGAAATAACAACACAATCGATAGCAGGAAGAGGGTCTTAACGTTTTGGACGCTAGTCCTTCATCAGAAGAACGAATGAGAAATTAGATAGATTGAAGACACGGGCGGGGTGAAATTGGAAATATGTATATTTTTTTAAGTCCCCATCGGTCTCTAATGACCATTGTTTTGCACATAGAAAGTTTCCCTCCGTGGCACAACCCTGGGGCGCAAGATTTGTTTGTAGAAGGCCAGCAGTCGCCCATGTATACCAGTCTCCCGTCTCCACGCCACCAATGTTGTCCAAGGGAAAGGCAATGGCCGATAAAGCTTGGCACCAGTGACGTTGAAACCTATTTCTACAGCTGAGTGACCTGGAGTAACGTGAAATAAAGTGTCTTACTCAATTACAAAAGGTGTAATCATGTAGCAGCCATTTCTGTATGAGAAAACCAGACTCTAGCGTTTCAGGAAGATTTATCCAACATCAGAGATGTTTACTTACTCGGTACTGAAATTAAAATAAGCTGCAGAAATACCCTTGATTATTTGATTTGATTTTGTATTGACAGGTTTCAGCTATTGGTAGCTTTTCTGCTAGTTTTGGGTATATTTTCACCCGTGTCTTTATGTGCTACTTACTTAATTTCTAAGTGAAAAAACGCAACATAATAATAATAATTGTTTATACTTTTGGCACAAGGCCAGCAATTACCCAGTACATTACTGGTACTTCATTTTATCGACCCCGTAAGGATGAAAGGCAAAGTTAACCTATGCGGAATTTGAACTCAGATCATAAAGGGACGTAACTATGCTGGAAAGCATGTCCGACCCTGTACCGATACTGCCAATTCACCGCCCATAATAATAATAATAATAATAATAATAATAATAATAATAATAATAATTGTTTCTACATTTGTCGCACGGCCTGCAATTTGAAAAAAAAGGGAAAGTCGATTATATCGGATCCAGAGCGTTACTAGTAATTTATTTTATCGACCCCGTAAGGATGAGAGGCAAAACTATCCTCGGTGGGATTTGGACTTAGAACGTAAAGGGTCGTAACTCTATGCCGCGAGGCATGGTGCCCGACGTTCTACTGATACTGCCAATCTACCACCCTCTAATAATAATTGTTTCTACTTTTGGCACAAGGCCAGCAATTAATCAGTGTATTACTGGTACTTTATTTTATCGACCCCGTACGGATGAAAGGTAAAGTTGACCTCGGCGGGATTTGAACTCTGACTATAAAGGGCCGTAACTCTTTACTGCAAAGCATGGCGTCAGACCCTCTACCGATACTGCTAATCCACCGCCCCTTGCCAATAATATAGGTGAAAATGTGTGCCTATTAAAGGTTAATAGGTTTTAAAGATAGTTTTGTTCATAACTTAGACCAAAACATGGGTTATTTCCAGGTTTTATGTGGTGCAACGTTTGCATCATTTCTTATAATTCGAGTTCGAATTTGTTCTTTTTAGGATTTTTCTGCTCAGGTGAAAAAATTTCAGTTTCCATGTGTAACAGATGTACAAAGCTAAGAACGTCTGTTATGATTTCTAAAGGTGTAAATGTGAGAGTCGTTTCTAAGTTTAAAAGGATTTGGTATCATAGTAATATGTCGATTTCGCTTTCGGCCCAGACCAGACACTACAATTCTCCCCCTCCCCTCTCTCTCTCTCTCTCACTTTCCAGATGTAAACCGCTATTTATTTGTCTCGTTACTCACCCGCACCTATTTTATCTGCCCCGCAGTAGAAATAAAGACAGTGGATGAATATTCAAAACGTGTTGAGGTGGTTAAACATGTTAGCAACTTCGAAACTAAGTAATACAGACCTAAATCACAAACTACTGATAGTAATATATATACATGGATACGCATATATATGTGAATGTGCATGTGTGTGTGTGTATGTGTATGGATATATGTATATTTATACATATATGTGTGTATGTGTGTGTATTTAAAGAAAGAAAGAGTGGTGGAGGACGTATGTGTGTGCGTGCATGTGTGTATTTACTCACAAACATCCACACACATTCACACTCAGCGCACACATATACACACACACATACACAATATTCATTCTGCCTCCTCAGGCATCGTACGGGCGTGTGTCTGTGTGTGTGTATGTGTGCGAGCGTGTTTATGTCTATCTATGTGTGCGTGTTTATACCTGTGTGTGTATGCATCATTATACCTGTATGTGTGTATGCTTATGCCTGTATATGTGTGTGTTTATGTCTGTGTCTGTGTGCGGGTGCGTGTGCGTGTGTATGTCTGTATTTATGTACGTGTGTATGCCTGTGTCTGTGTACGTGTTTATGCCTGTGTCTTAGTATGTGTGCGTGTTTATACCTGTGCATGTGTGCCTATTTATGCCAGTGTCTGTGTGCATGCTTGTGACTGTGTATGTGTGTTGTGTACCTGCGTGTTTGTGTGTGTCTGTGTGTATATCTATTGATTACTAGGCAAATACCTATTAATTAGAGATTTTCGGATATATGCTGACTATTTTACAGCTGTTTAGAGAACAATACGATTGAGAAACCCAATAACAACTACAAAAGATCACAAAATACAACAATCTAAACAATACATATATAAGTGGTGGAAAAAATCAATCTATACTGATATAAACCAATCTATATCGAACAAAAGCGATTTGTTGACGTTAAATCGTTCTCGCTTCCAGCACCATCACAGCCACCACAGTAAAAATAATTTTAAAAAATATTTAATTATACATGCTACTAACCTTTCAACTATTGATTAACTACTATTAAATTATTTCTTCTCTGCTAAATACACCTAACACACTACCACAACCACTGATTAATACTTTCTAGACAATATAGAGTTATAGAAGCTAGGGAAAATGAATTGTATGGAATATGTGAATATATCTATATATAATGTATGTACATATATATATATACACATGCATTATATATATATATATATATATATATATATATAAATATGTTATAATTGTATATAAATACAGAGGCACACACACACACACACATATGTATACGTGTGCGAGTACGCGTGTTTATAATTAGTGTGTATGTAAGTTTATATATACATATGTGTGTGTGTGAGTGTGTGTGTATGTGTGTGTATACGTGCGTGCGTGTGTGTATGTGTGCGCGCATGTGTGTGTGTGTGCGTGTATTTATAGATGTATATATACAAGCATACATACATACGTGCATACTTACATATCTTTGAATATATATGCGTGTGTATGTAATTATATATAATTGGCTGAGCGGCTATCACATCTGTTTAGATATTACGATACATGTTCCAGGGCGCTATATTGTGTGTTCAATTCCCAGTGGAAACATTTAATTTCTTTTTTTCTTTTTTAGCGTTTTTTAAATAAATTGAAATTCCAGGAGCGACGGATTAGTGAAATTGTTTAAGAGCCGCACAGGAAAGCTTGGTGGTACTTTCTGAGTTCTGAGTTCAAAGCTTTCTGTCGGACATACGATAGACATATAGTGTCAGTAATGGAGAGATCGACTGAAATAGTGTTCTCCTTGTTCAGAACTGAGCATCAGCTTCTCTCCTTTGTTATATATATATATATATATATGTATGTATGTATGTTATCTCTTTCTCTTTATTTCGAGTATATATTTTTGACCGGCCACCTTCCTGGTAGCAAGGTTGTAAGAGAAAAGAAATTGTCATCCCTTGAATCGCAAGAATGTTTTGCAAATTTTGAAGGTGCCAGCTATCGCAGCCATGTGTAGCCTATGAATAAGGGAGCTGCGCTTTTTGTCCGCAAATCCAAGTTCAGTCATACTTTGGTCCAAGCGGGTTGGTATATAACCCGTAGCTCCAATAATGATGGGTATGAAGCTAAAGGTGTATCTTGGATACTGGATTTGTAAACTCCTCATGAATGGTCCGTATCTTAATTAATTATTCTACGCTAGCTGGCCCGTCCGGCTGGTGCTCGGCTAGGTGTACCGGCATTTTATCTTTTCAGGAATCCCCCTCCATTCCAGTGCAAAGATACCGCACGCCCTCTGGAGTCAGCGAGGGGGAGAGGAGTTAACGTGCTCTGATTTGGGTTTGAATAGTTTTTAAGATTCCCCAGTTCAGCAGCCAGTACGTTAAAGAAAATTGATAGTTACAACAATAAAGGCTGAACATAGAACAATTTTTTTAATAAACTTTATAATAATTTGTACATCCATAATGGAAATTCCAAAGCTCGAGCCGGAGAGGACGGCAAAAGGCCAGGGGGCATGACCATCTTCCCGTTCCGCGGTGGCAAACCCCTCGTCTGGGATGCCACTTGCACCGACACTTTCTGCAGCAGCAACCTGGTGCAGTCTACGACTGACCCAGGTTCTGCTGCAGTCTACGACTGACCCAGGTTCTGCTGCATGTCGGGCTGAGGGGGGTCAAACTCCTCAAATACCGGTCGCTCTCCGACAGGTACCCCTGGCAGTGGAGACTTCTGGTGTCCTCGGCCCCAGGGCTACCTCCTTACTCACCACCATAGGCGCTGAGCTGGCCAGACGCAGGTGTGAGCCCCGCGAGTTGTAGTGGCTTTTCCAGCGCGTCTCCCTTGCCGTCCTCCGGGGAAACGCCTTCTCCATTCTGTCCGCCGGAGCTGTGTGTGGACCCCATCGCGTACCGTTGTAGTTGTTGTATACAGATATTAACTCATCAATCCCAATACAAAGCAACAGTAATGGTCTTATAGCATAGTCAATGGATACTGTCTGCTCCTATCCACATAACCATGGTAACTGTATCTATATATATTCAACCAACTAGAAATGCATACACACTTCAGTAATTTTCCAATTACATTGTTAGGGCCTCAGAATATACAATATTTTTTGTTCGGACCTCGGGAGTAAAGAAGAAGAGATTGTTTGGTGAGCTCACCTTAGAGCATTCTACATATAATTGACCATGGGAGAAGCATGACTTACGGCACACGAGGTGATGAATTCATGTTTCTGTGTGAACGTGAGTACTAGGTGTTTGTCGCATTTAATCAGAATCTCTCGTTGATGATGCCTGTGGATTATCTGTTACAAACACACTCAGGGCGAAACAGATTAATCCCTAATCTGTCCGAGAGATATAATAGTTATTGAGGCGGTTTGTATAATATAATTCTATTTTATTTTATCATTCTGTCTGCTTCATGGTTAAATATTTCACACAAATCTGGTTCTTCAACCCTCGTAATATTAGACGCACGATGTGTTCCTTACTACATATATTATTATAATGCTCAGTATTTATACTTTGAGCTTGTTAATTACAGGGTTTCAGTATGAGTTATTAACTCTAACTTTCATTTATATATATATATTAAAATAACAGATTAAAGTTTAAGCAAAGAATCGCTGCTTTCACCCTTAACGGGGTCTTCTGAAACTAAAAAAATCAATCTGTGAACGCAGAAGTAAATATTTCGAAAAACGTTGCAACCGAAGGAAAACCGGAAGACGATACTTTGGTTCGTGAAGACGTTCCCTGGCAATGAATGGAAAAAAGTGAAGATAATACGTTAGAGGAATGTCGTATAACCAGAAGTGTTGACATTTGAACATTTTAAAGCAGTGAATATTTAAATAAACGATATAATATCTTTAATCTTTTAACAAAATTTAGAAGACAAAAATACCCTCACTTTCTTACTTGGAAAAAGTTATATCTATGGTGCCTTTTGGTTCAACCGTTTGGCGAAAAGTTTGTTACCTACATACGGCCGTCAGCTTTATAGTATAGATTAAATAAAATATAATGATTATTATTTATCCGTATTTCGAAAACAAAAGGGAGAGAATTAAGTAAGTACCGGGGCTTGACTTACATCTTTCTTTTGGTACCGGTTACTGTGACGTCATGTGTCCCCGGGCCCTGCACTGCTCATTTCCTCAGTAAAATCGGAAAGACATCAGCTTAGCCGAGGAAGGAGCCACTTGAGTTGAAGTGGCTGATGCAGCGGGTGTCGTTGGTCATCCTCCGCATAAAGTCCTTTACCAATTTGTCGGCGGGGCCCAGCTGAAGCGCTGCTCAGACTAAGGTATGGAGTCTATTGCTCCATCTTCTCACTTCATTAATTCTATTTTCTTTTTCTTTTTCTTCTTTTCTTTCCTTTTTTATTTCTTTATTGCCATATATATTGTACAGTATCTTATATATATTGCACATATTTTATATATATTGTACAATATTTATATATATATTGTACAATATTTATATATATTGTACAATATTTATATATATTGCACATATTTTATATATATTGTACAATATTTATATATATATTGTACAATATTTATATATATTGCACATACTATATATATATTGTACAATATTTATATATATAGCTCTTATTTTATATATATTGCACATATTTTATATATATTGTACAATATTTATATATATATTGTACAATATTTATATATATTGTACAATATTTATATATATTGTACAATATTTATATATATTGCACACATTTTATATATATTGTACAATATATATGTATTGTACAATATTTTATATATATTATAAATATCTCATATATATGTTGTACAATATTTTATATATATTGTACAATATTTATCTATATTGTACAATTTTTATATATATATTGTGCAATACATATATTCTACAATATATATATTCTACAATATATATATTCTACATTATATTTATTAAAATAACAGATTAAAGTTTAAGCAAAGAATCGCTGCTTTCACCCTTAACTTCTGCTATACCATTAAAATAACAGATTAAAGTTTAAGCAAAGAATCGCTGCTTTCACCCTTGACTTCTGCTATACCATTTACGTGGTTTTGTCTTTGCGTGCTATTGTTCTCCACGCTCCACATATGACGTATTATCATCGTTTTTTCGTTCATTGCCAGAGAACGTCTCTATGCACCACCTAAGAGAACATTAGTCTACGACCTCTTTCATACCATAAACGTGGTTCTGTCTTTGCGCGTAAATGTTTTTCACCGCTCCTATTAATGACGTATTATTCTTTTTTTCCCGTTCTTCGCCAGCGAACCAAAGTATCGTCTTCCTGTCTTCCTCCGGTTGCAACGTATTTTGAAATATCCAGTTCTGCGTTTACAGATTGACTTTGTTAGTTTCAGAAGATCCCGTTAAGGGTGAAAGCAGCGATTCTTTGCTTAAACTTTAATCTGTTATTTTAAATAATATTTGCTCTACGGTTCTTATATATTTGATATATATTTATCCTTATCGAGCCCTCTTTGGATTTTAGTCTTCAAATTTATTATTATTACTATTCTACATTATATATATCTACCGATACTGCCAATATATATATTGGTGGATTGGCAGTATCGGTAGAGGGTTGGACGCCATGTTTTTTAGCGTTCCTTTACAGTCTGAGTTCAAATCCCGCCGAGGTTAACTTTGCCTTTCATCGTTACGGGGTCGATAAAATAAAGTACCAGTAATGTACTGGGTAATTGCTAGCCTTGTGCCTAAAGTAGAAACAATTATATATATATATTTTATATATATTGTACATACAATATGTATATTGCCCAATATACATAATGTATATATTTTGTATATATTGTACATATTTTATATATATTGTACAATTCATATATTGTACAATATTATACATATATTGTACATATTTTATATACATTATACAATATATATATATAAATTGTACAATATGTCTTCCCACGATGGGACCTGTACAATTTTTTTTCCTATTCCTTTCCTATTTTCCCCCTTTCCCCTTTCTTCCTCTCTCCTCATCTTTTTCCCCCCTGTTCTTCCTCCTTTCCCTCCCTTTCCTTTTCTCTCTCCTTTTTTCTCCCCTTTTTACTCTCTTTCTCTCTCCTTTTCCACCTGGCCCTTTTATTAATAAAAGGCCTCGAACTACACCGATGTCCTGTAATTCAGCGCCGAAACATCGGTTCGGGAAACATTTACAGCTGACGATGGAAACCCCTTTCTTGCTTTCTCCTCCTGTTCCGTCCTAACCACCATCTTAAAGCTTGTTTTTAGTAACCATACAGCTTCTTTCGTTTCATAACTTTTTGTATATATATATATATATATATGTGTGTGTGTGTGTAGGAAAACGTTTAACCCCTACCGCAGAGCTCAAACCGTTTCGACCGCTATTTCTTGACTAAAGATTAAAAAAATAGCCGTCGAAACGGCTTGAGTTCTGCCGTCGGGGTTAAACTTTTTCCTATTACCCGCTCTACTACCCTAAGTATTGAGTACTCTGGTATATATATTGTACAGTTTTATCACATTTTACATTTAATAAAATAAACTATTTTAAACCTTTAGTTAGATGTTAGTTGAATAAACATTTATGCTCATGTCATTGTATCTGTACACACACATAAATGGACGTGCGCGCACGTGTATGTGTGCGCATGCGTGTTTATGTGTATGAGTGTGTCTATATGTATTTATGTATGTATGTGTATGTATGTGTGTGTGTATATCTGTGCATGTATATGTGTCTGTGCGCGCGCCTGTGAGTGTGTATTGTGTGTGTATGCGTGTATGTGTGTATGCATGTATGTGTGTATGCGTGTATGTATAATGTATGTATATTTCTGTGCGCGCGCGTGTGTGTGTGTGTGAATGAATGCGTGTATATGTGATGTGTATGTATGTGTGTATATTTCTGTGCGTGTGTGTGTGTATGAGTGAATGTGTGTATATGTGTGCATGTGTATATGTGTATGTATCTGAGTTTGTATGTTTATGTGTGTGTAAGTTGTAATATTCACTGTTCGACACATTTTACATCTTCATTGGATTCAGCCAATGGGATGTTGCCACGTGGCTATGTGGCCATGCTGGGGCAAATCACAACACTCCTTCGTAAATTGTTCTGATTGGTATAATTTCCACCATTGTTCTCGCTCACCTTTCTTCTTCTCCTTTACCCCCCCCCCCCCCCCCCCCCCCACTACATCTTTCACACACCTCCCCCTCCTCCTCCAAACATATTTCTTGCCCCCCCCCCCTATCATTAGTAATAAAGAAATCAATAATTATTTAAATGCAAGAAATTATCATTAATATTTCATTATCGCCACCACCACCACCACTATCATTACCACCACCACCACCACCACCACCACCACCATCATTACCACTAACACCACCACCACCACCACCACCACCATCATTACCACCACCACCACCACCATCATTACCATTAACACCACCACCACCACCACCATCATTACCACCACCACCATCATTACCACTAACAACGCCATGCACCTCCCCAATACCCCACCACCACCACCACAACCATCATTACCACCACCACCACCATCATTACCACTAACACCACCATGCACCCCCAAACTCCATCACTATCACCAACGTCTTCAACACCAACAACACGAACACCGCCATACACTCCCCATACCCACAACAACCACCATCACCACCATCATCGCTACCTCCACTAATACCACTATACCCCCCAATACCACCACCACCACTAATACCACTATACCCCCCCATTACCCCACCACCACCACCACCATTTTGGACCATCACCTCCACCACTATCAGAATATGAATCCTACAATGATAAAAGGGAAACATTGAGGCGAAACAACAACAATACCTCAATTACTATCACCCCCTGCATTGTCACAATATGATTGAACAGGCTACACTGAATCTCCCTGAGAATTAAGTTAAATGTACTCACGTCTATGGAATGTTCAACCACTTACACGTTCATTTCACGAACCGACTGTTAGGTTGTTCGAACAACTGAAAAAGTCATCGTCGAAACTAACTGATATCCATTGAATTTCCAAGCCTGGAAGTGCATCATGCCGCAGATTATCCCACTTTCATGTGTGTTATGTGACTAATAATATAAGAGACTCAACCTGAACAGGGCGCTAGGCTATCGCAGGGGTGATCCCCAACGAATGCTGGGGGCACTCATTTTCTGCTGAGGGATTGAAGGGATTTGCTCAAGAACACAACGTGCCACCCGTTCCAGGATTCAAAACCCCAACTTTAGGATCATAAGTCTAACACTTTAATCACTAGGCAAGAGGTGGGCAACCTTTTCATGCCGAAAAGCCAGATTAAGTTACTTGTAATAAAATAAGACCGCATTCAAGAAACCATAATTCTATATTCTTAAAATCTACATTATTTTGTAAAAATCTAATTAATGTGTACTAATTAACTAAAAAACGAAAACATTCTAATTTTAAAGCTAACTACCTTTTAATGAGTTTGTTGTGTCTGCTTGTTGTAGGATATTTTGTTACAGTATGAGTGTCCGATATTTCAACTGAACCTCGAGATGGACATCCGAAATTTGTGATCTCAAAGGCGTCTTAAAAAATTGAAAATAAGCTGGAATTTGTTTATTCTTTTAAAAAGCCGCACATAATGTGATAGAGGGCTGCATGGGGCGATAAGGTCGCAGGTTCCCAATCTCTGCCCTAATAACGAGGCTGTACTCCTTCACTAATCATCGAAATAAAGGCCACCAATTATCCCAGTGTATTACTGGTACTTTATTTTATCGACCCCGTAAGAATGAAAGGCAAAGTTAACCTCGCCGGGATTTGAACTCAGACCATAAAGGGCCGTAACTCTTTGCTTCAAAGCATGGCGTCCGACCCTCTACCGATATTGCCAATCCACCAATCATCAATAATACTATCTAAGCATCGGCGTTTCCTTGAGGGTCGGCCTCCGGATCTGCGAGCCACACCAATGTCGCTGCGGATCCATCGTGGACTCTTTCGGCCTCCACCCGCTTTCCTGTCGGCAAAGTGCCGGCCGCCTTCCTCGCCATGCTGCCCTCAACCAGATCATAAAGCATGGCTTGGACGCTGCGGGCTTCCCTTCCCAACCTGAGCCGGTGGGGCCGGACCGGGGGGATGGCAAAAGGTGAGATGGCATGACCATCTTCCCGTTCCGCGGTGGCAAACCCCTCCTTGCACCGACCCTTTCTGCAGCCGCAACCTGGTGCAGTCTGCGACTAACCCAGGTTCTGCTGCACGTCGGGCTGAAGAGGTTAAGCTCCTCAAATACCGGTCGCTCTCCGACAGGTTTGCGGTTGTACCCCTGGTAGTGGAGACTGCTGGTGTCATCGGCTCTAGGGCTACCTCCCTACTCACCACCATAGGCGCAGAGATGGCCAGCCGCAGGTGTTAACCCGCGAGTTGGAGTGGCTTTTCCAGCGCGTCTCCCTTGCCGTCCTCCAGGGGAACGCCTTCTCCATCCTGTCCGCCGGAGATGTGTGTGTGGGGGGGCGGGGGGTCATCGCGCAACATTCCATATTTAGGTATCTGTTACAGTGAAGCTGTGCCCATATATATTTCTACTATTGCAACGAAGACACAAATGTGAGTAATCCCTATATACTTGAATATAGGTCAAACCCCTATTCTATGTCAGAGAAATGGGCAAAAATCTAAAATATGTAGGTTGTCCTGCGTCGATTCCGAGTACGAGTGTCTCAACTGATTTGATCAATGGAACAAGCTGCCTGTGAAACTGATGTGCCTGAACATTCCACAGACACGTGTATCTTACAGTAGTTCTCAGGGAGATTTAGCGTGACACATGACATAACAAGTCTGATCCTTAGAATTACAGATTCAAGTAATGTTTGCCATCTGAGTGGACTGGAATAACTTGAGATAAAGTATCTAGCTCAGGGATACAACGCTCCACTATAAAGTGAACCCAGAACCTACGATCGTGAGCCGAATACCTTATTCACTAAGCCACCCTCCATCACCAAATACAGCCACGACAAACAAGAAACATTAAAAAGACAACATGCAGCCGTTAACAAAAGAAATCTCGAAATTAAAAGAATAATTTATTTTCGATGTTTATTTTTATTTTGTTCAGAAATCAATGGGTAAATATTTATTCCAAACATATTTCTGGCATATTCCAGTCTTCTCCCATTATTGTCATCCCCTCCTCCACTCCAGAATACCACACACACCGTCACAACAACAATATTAACATAACCATAACCATCAACTACCAACACAACCACCACCACCACACAACTACCAACACAACCACCACCCGAAAACCACAAAGTCATAACTACAACAACCAACACCTCTACTACAACAACAACAACAATCACAACAAGCCCAACTTCCACCAACACCAACACCACCACAAGTAAAAGACTAAACACCCTCCACCTCCACCACCACCACAACAACAACAACAGCACAAGAAATCACAAAACCACAGCAATTATTTATTTTCTTTATTGGCCATAACAATAATAACAGCCTCTACAGCACCACACACCACCACACACCACCACACATCACCAACACCACCACACACCACCACACACACCACCACACATCACCACACACCACCACACATCACCAACACCAGCACACACCACCACACATCACCAGAAGCACCACCACCGCCAGCACCACCGTCACCACCACCACACACCACCAGCAGTACCAGCACCGCCACCAACACACACCACCAAAAACAACAAAACCACCACCACATCAACAACACACCAACACATCCGCAAGAAAACACCACCAGCAATAACAATAACAAAACAAACACCAACAACAACAACACCAACAACAACGCCACCAACAACACCAACAACAACACCACCAACATCACCACCAACAACAACAATACCACCAACAACAACAACAAAACCACCAACAACAACAACACCACCAACAACAACAACACCACCAACAAGAATACCAACAACACCACCACCACCACCAACACCACCACTCCCCACCACCACCACCAACAACAACAATAACAAGGCTCAATACAAGAACACCTAACAAAAGAATAGCCGAAATGTAAAAGAATAATTTATTCCCGTTTAGTTTTTTGTTCAACTAAAGAAATCAATGAATAAACGTAAACGGTAATTCCTATTTATTACACCCGATAACTCCCATATTCCAACCATATTCCAACCATATTCCAAACCCTTATTCTCTCCTATTTCTGCCATATTTCTTCCACGTTTATTGTTGTCGTATTTCTTTAATTATAACTTAGAAACTGTTCAATAAACTCCGTCAGAAAACTTCTGCTACAAAACATTATCATAATAATTGTTTTTCACGACAATTTTAATTAGACGTTTCAAAGCCCATCTATTGCTAATGATTCCATCTCTCTACTAATTAATAACTAGCAACTATCAAGAAATTAATCAATATATCTAGTTTTTAATGTTTAATCCTGTTGTTGTGATGGTTTTTGTTGTGGTTGTTGTTGGTGTTGTTGTTTTTTTCTTCTTCTTCGTTTTCTTCTGGTTCATCTTTTTCTTCTTCTTCTTCTTCTTCTTCTTCTTCTTCTTCTTCTTCTTCTTCTTCTTCTTCTTCTTCGTTTTCTTCTTCTTCTTCTTCTTCTTCTTCTTCTTCATCTTCTTCTTCCTCCACTTTTTATTCTTCTTCTTTTTCTTCTTCTTCATCTTCTACTACTTCTGCTTCTTCATCTTCTTCTTTTTCTTCCTCCTCTTTTGCTTCTTCTTTTTCCTCTTCTTCTTATTATTATTATTAGCTTTCTTCTTCTTCTTCTTCTTCTTCTTCTTCTTCTTCTTCTTCTTCTTCTTCTTCTTCTTCTTCTTCTTCTTCTTCTTCTTCTTCTTCTTCATTTTCTTCTTTTTCTTCATCTTTTTTTTATATCGTTTCTTAATATTTCAACTTCCTTTTTACTTGATCTTGTTGTTGTGCTTCTATTCTTCTTCTTCTTCTTCTCCCCCTCCTCCTCATTCTCCTCTTCCTCTTCCTCTATATCCCCATCCTTATCAGCATCCCCATCCTCATCAGTATCATCATCGTCTTCTTCATCTCCTTCTTCTCCTATGCGACTCTTTTGTCCCATAACGCCAGGTGGAACTCACATTCACAGTTATGATTTAATATCATTTTAGTCAAATATCCCCATGTGTGTATGTGTGTATGTGTGTATGTATGTGTGTGTGTGTGTGTGTAGAACGTCGGATAATATGCTTTGCGGCATAGATTTACGGCCCTTTACGGTCTGGGTTCAAATCCCGCTGAGGTTGACTTTGCCGTTCATCCTTACGGGGGTCGATAAAATAAAGTACCAGTAATGCACTGGAATCGATTTAATCGACTTTCCCCTCCCCCCAAATGACTGGCCTTGTACCTATACTAGAAATCATTATTGTATATATATATCGGTGGTGGATTGTCAGTATCGGTAGAGGGTCGGGCGCCATGCTTTGTAGCACAGTTACGTCCCTTTACGGACTGAGTTCAAATCCCGCCGAGGTTAACTTTGCCTTTCATCCTTACGGGGTCGATAAAATAAAGTACCAGTAATACACTGGGATAATTGCTGGCCTTGTGCCAAAAAGTAGAAACAATTATTGTATATATATATATATATATATATATATATATATATATATATATATATATATATATATATATATATATAAAACAGAGAATGTCTGTCTGTCTGTTAGCTCACTAAAACTCGAGAACCACCCAACCGATTGTTTTCAAACTTTACAAATGTAATACTTATGGTTCTGTGAGTGTTTTGAGAAAATCCTTTTTTCAAATTTTCAATGACCTAGAGACCGCATTAGGCGATTTAGCGATCTCTCTCTATAATTCTTAGTCTTTCTCTTTCTAGATAGATACATAGATATAACGTTGAACTCTTATAATATCTGTCTGTATGTCTGGCTGTCTGCATTACGATATTATGACGCGGTGTGTGTGTGTATATATATATATAGTGTGTAACGTTTTTCGAAATATTTACTTCTGCGTTCACAGATTGATTTTTTTTATTTCAGAAGATCCCGTTAAGGGTGAAAGCAGCGATTCTTTGCTTAAACTTTAAATTGTTATTTTAATATATATATATATATATATATATATAATTATATATTCGTGTACAGATAATTTTGCATACGCAATAACAAAATATAAACAAAAGTATTTATTTCACGAGGCTCAATAAGGATAAATATATATCAAATATATAAGAACCCTAGAGCAAACCCCGAGCAACGCCGAGCCATTCTGCTAGTATATATATATATATATATATATAATAAGTAACAACTAATTATTACTCTAAATGGCTGAATGCAATAAACGTAATCTGAGTTTTTCGATATTAATAATAATATTCGATTCGTTTACAATTATGCAAACACCCTCTTTTAAGCCATGTCAGTAGAATGAGTCCTTCATTCTTGCTCTTATGTGTGCGTGTGAGTGTATATATATATATATATATATATGTGTGTGTGTGTGTGTGTGTGTGTGTGTGTGTGTATATATATATATATATATATATATATATATACGTACATATATATACGTACATGTATATACGTGTGCGTGTGTAGAATGACGTGGCATTCAACGTAATGGTCGAAGATTAGGAAACATAAAATTGCACTAAGTTTCTTCAAGTGGAATATATTGAGGACCACGGTGTAAAGAAACCTAACAGCGATAAAGCAGATTCTTCTCTGTGTATGTGGAGCAAGAGTACATCTCATTAATTTCAACATGGTGAACCTAGTAGATCACAAACATGTTTTTATTAATCCTATAATAATGTATGATAGAAAAGTGTATGGTACTAGCCAATCCTCAAGAAATTCAGTTGCAGATCGATAATCCTGATATACATGATTTCTAGGTTGCAGTACATGATTTTTAGGCTGTCAATAGATAGTGTTCGATAGCGCTAGTCAAGTTAGTAGATGTCCCTTCCCCACTGAAAAACTTGTCGGTAATGGTGGAGAAAAAGTGTGACGCTTCAAATAGCCCCTAATCCATCTTTAGCTAGTGGCTCTAGCAATCATGGAGGAATTTTCTGATATTCCCATATATAATTCCCCTTAAGCAATCTCACATCTTAGTTGAAATTATTGCTACCATCATAACGTTGAAAACCTAGACCAAAATACATTCTTACAAACATCGTAAAGATGGCTGCTAACCTCTACACAAATGGGTTTTATTTCTACATAACGAAAACGTGGAAATATGCGTATATACAGCAACAATATAAAGATGTTAACATCGTTAGAATCTACAAAAACAAGATTACAATTATCTGCTAGTCCCAATAATAGTTGTTACTAACAGTTGTCTGTTGCTAGGGAGGTATTGACCAATGAACTAATAACTAGAACGCTTTGATTGGTATCAGAAAATATCACTCTAAAATAACAATGTGGCTCCTGTGAGGATTTCGGCGAAGTTGAAAGAATCTTCGTCAAAGGCAGCTTCATTACAAATGATGAGAGCATCATTATGACCTGTTCATTACATTTGTGGATCTGTCAAATATTTTCGTCTCTGTAAACAGGAACGTCTCTAGAATGATGTGCGACATTTTGTCTGCTCTCCCTAATTCGTAAATTTCTTCCGGCGATTCCAATAAAGGATTAAGACCCGAGTTGTTGTTTGTGGGACGATAATCTACGCGTTTTAATGTAGATGTGGGTGTCAGTCAAGGCCCGGTACTGGATCCTATACTTTTTAATTTTTTTTCCTGGTTTTTGTTACCATTCTTTACACAGGAGAAAAGAGATGTGGGTAGAATTTACTGTTATTGTCCGTTTCCACAGCAAACCTTTCCACATCGAGAGGCTTCATGTCATTACCAAGTTCATGTATAGATGGGTCATCTATTTCAACTTTCTTATGTATGGGTGCAAAACATGGACCACGTGCTGGGGTCAAATCAACTACCTGCAATACTTTAATATGTAGTGTCTTCAAAGTATTTACTTGGCAACGCATGGTTATGCACAGACACAGATACATATACATACACACACACATACATACATACATACATAGATACATACATACATACATATATATATATATATATATATATATATATATATATATATATATATATATATATATATGTTATGTATGTATGTATATATGTATGTATGTATAAGTAAATCCCGAGTTGAGTTGGGGATAACCACAGTAAATAAGGTACTCAATACATGTGTAGAGGGAAGACAGAAGTTTATATAGAAAAGGCTTCTACAGAACGAGAACTGTTTCGATTTCATACGAATGAAACAATTCTAGTTCTTTTCTATATAAACTTATATATATATATATATATATATGTTATTCCGTGTTGAATCGGAGGTAACCACAGTAAGTAAGGTACTCAATACATAGCAGCTGCTGATTTCTAACGAATGAAACAGTTCTAGTCCTGTAGAAGCTCTTCTATATTAATATATATATATATATATATATATATGTTTGTATGTATATATATATATATGTGAGAAAGAGAGTGTGTATATGTATATATATATATATATTATATATATATATACATATGTGTGTGTGTGAGAGAGAGAGAGAGAGAGAGAGAGAGAGAGAGAAAGAGCGTGTATGTGTGTGTGTATATATATATATGTATATATATATATATGTATATATATATATATGTATATATATATATATATTTATATATATATATATATATATATATATATATATATATATATATATATATATATATATATATATATATATATATATATATATATATATGCACACTAATACTTACACACTTATTCTGTGAAGACAAATCTATAAAGTCAAATAGCAAATGTAAGTATTCATTGAAGTGGAATAAATAATTTATTAACATTCAGCAAATTCAAAATTGATCAAATCAATATGGCGAAGAACAAACAACATGAAACTAGAAACAACAACAATATTTTAAACAAAGAAAACTAATCTATAATCTATAAAATATTTCTCACGAATCAAATAAATCTTCACACATCAGCTGAATTTAAATTTAAATAGATCCTCCATATGTTTCAACGATGACAGATCTACGAGTTAGATCAACTGAGCTATAATAGATTCTCATTGAATATAGTGAAATTGTTAGGGTTAATGGAGCATTGTGTGGCATGGATGGCTGATATTGTGAATTACGTGTATAATCTGTCTTGTAGTACAGTATAGGTTGTTGAGTACTTCACGGGAGAGGATCAACATGACACTGTGTGACACGGATGATAATTGGAATTACTGATACATTTTGTCTTGTATAGTGAAAATGGCTGAATTTTAAATTAATAATCAAGTAGTGAAGAGGATAGGTGCCGAGGGTCGGTATGCTTCGGCTGGGCAGTGGGGTGAGCTCCAGCTGGTCTACAAAATGACTCAAATCGGTTCTGTTTATCACCTCTTCCAGCCAAACTCCCTCCCATGCGTCCCCATCGCGGCACTGGCTTCACGAAATTTGGTTGGGTGTGAAAGCGAAGGCTCGGCGCTATAACCGATGCAACGCTTGGAATACACTATCCTAAAGTGCATATACTTGCGGCAGGGCACTGCCGCTTGTAAAACCAATCGGCTGAAGAAACTCCATTGAAATGAACTTACATCATGAATTCTTTTGGTGGAGCCGGTTCAACCCACCTCCAGTGAACGCCGCCACAAATACAAGTACAAGAAGAGGGTAAGTGAAACCTCAGCAGCACAAACAACAATACCTGTTAAAGGGGCGAATGAACTCCTCAGAATCAACAGCCATCCTCGCCAACTATGGATTAAGTAACCTCACCAACCCGCAATTGGCCAAGCGTGGTTAGTACGGCTACACCCTTGACATGAACAAAACCAAACAGAAAGTGGTGGAGGACAACCAGGGAGGAGTTCCTCTAACAGGAGGGAGAAAGACCTGGATTGAATTTGATTGGAGAGAAGCAGAATTAACAAGTCACCGCGTGCCATAAGGCTGGATCTTTAATTTACTTATTTACTTATTAATATAAAATTCATTTTATATTACAGTGTAAATAGCTGCACGTTATATAAACATCTGAATCTTTAACGTAATTCTCGGGAGAGGATCAATGTGACATAGTATGTGATAATTCTAGGGAGAGGATCAACATGACATAGTGTGTGATAATTCTAGGGAGAGGATCAACGAGACATTGTGTGTGATAATTCTAGGGAGAGGATCAACATTACATAGTATATGATAATTCTACGGAGAGGATCAACATGACATACTATGTGATAATTCTAGGGAGAGGATAAACATTACATAGTATATGATAATTCTAGGGAGAAGATCAACATGACATAGTATGTGATAATTCTAGGGAGAGGATCTACATGACATAGTGTGTGATAATTCTAGGGAGAGGATCAACATTACATAGTATATGATAATTCTAGGAAGAGGATCAACATGACATAGTGTGTGATAATTCTAGGGAGAGGATCAACGAGACATAGTGTGTGATAATTCTAGGGAGAGGATCAACGAGACATTGTGTGTGATAATTCTAGGGAGAGGATCAACGAGACATAGTGTGTGATAATTCTAGGGAGAGGATCAACGAGACATTGTGTGTGATTAATTCACGGGAGAGGATCAACGAGACATAGTATATGATAATTCTCGGGAGAGGATCAACGAGACATAGTATGTGACAATTCTCGGGAGAGGGTCAATGTGACATAGTATGTGATAATTCTAGGGAGAGGATCAACGAGACATTGTGTGTGATAATTCTCGGGAGAGGATCAACGACACATTGTGTATGATAATTCTAGGAAGAGAATCAATGAGACATTGTGTGTGATAATTCTCGGGAGAGGGTTAATGTGACATAGTATGTGATAATTCTTGGCAGAGGATCAACGAGACATAGTATGTGATAATTCTAGGGAGAGGATCAATGAGACATTGTGTGTGATAATTCTAGGGAGAGGATCAGCATGACATAGTATGTGATAATTCTCGGGAGAGGATCAACGAGACATTGTGTATGATAATTCTCGGGAGAGGGTCAATGAGACATAGTATGTGATATTTCTAGGGAGAGGATCAATGTGACATAGTATGTGATAATTCAAAGCTTTGAATTACAAGAATATTGTATTATAGTCTAAGTGACTAAGCATTCCACGGCTATATAAGCCTTTAACTTAACCCTCAGTTAAATCAGCCTGACAGGATGCGACATGGTTAAGTACAATCCATATTGTATGATAGGATAAGGAGCTGAGATTTTCCTCAGACATGTGAACTATTATGTCACAGGTTGTGCCACATTGAGATGTTTGAAGTACAAGTACAAACCAATTAATGGAAGAGCACCATCACAGTTTCTGGCAAGTCAATTTCACACACAATACATGTCACATCAGACATAATGCATCTCACATCACACATCACAATGTATGTCAGATCAGACACAATGTATGTCACATCAGACACAATGTATGTCACATCAGACACAATGTATGTCACATCACAAAGTACATGTTGCATCAGACACAATGTTAGTCACATCAGGCACAATACATGTCACACCAGACACAATGTCACATCAGAAACAATATATGTCACATCAGACATAATACATGTCACATCAGACACAGTATATGTCACATTAGACACAATACATATCACACCAGACACATTGTATTTCACATCAGACACGATGCACGTCACATCAGACACTGTGTATTTCACATCAGGCACAATATATGTCACATCAGACACAATATATGTCACATCAGACACAATATATGTCACATCAGATACTGTGTATGTCACATCAGACACAATATATGTCACATCAGACACAGTGTTAATCACACCAGACACAATACATGTCACATCAGACACATTGTATGTCACATCAGACACAATACATGTCACATCAAATACAATATGTCACATCAGACACAGTGTATGTCACATCAGACACATTGTATGTCACATAAGTCACATTATGTCACATCAGACACAATACATACCACATCAGACACAATATATGCCACATCAGACACAATACATGTCACATCAGACACATTGTATGTCACATCAGACACAATACATGTCACATCAGACACAGTGTATGTTATATCAGACACAGTCTATGTTATATCAGACACAATACATGCCAAATCAGACACAATACATGTCACATCAGACACAATTGCGCATCAGACACAATGTATATCACATCAAACACAATGTATGCTACATCAGACACAATATATGTCACATCAGACACAATATATGTCACATCAGATACAATATATGTCACGTCAGCCACAATATGTCACATCAGACACGATAGATGTGACATTAGACAGTGTGTATGTCACAACAAACACAATACACGTGACATCAGACACAATGTTTCATCATGAGGTATGTGACACACTAAGATCGTACCTGTGACCCAACAATCGCAGTTGTTTACCGCCATGTATGTGTTCTGGTCCAACGAAGAGGCTTTGATGTTGAATTTTCAATTGAATTTTCAATCTTTCAATTTTAAATTAATCAACGCAACGATAAGCTTTCATATATACATATATATATGCATTTATATATATACATATATATATATATATATATGTGTGTGTGTGTGTGTATGTATGTAGGTATATATACATATATATATATATGTATATATATATATGTATATATATATATATATACATATATATATATAATATATATATATATGTGTGTATACTGTATGTATATTGTATATATACATACATACATGCATACATACATACATACATACATAAATACATACATACATACATACATACATACATAAATACATACATACATAAATACATACATACATACATGGTGGCTGCCAACTCGTTTTCGAGTACGGCCACTACTTTATATCCATGTAGGAGAACCCCTACCGATGCGCTGAACGAGTGTGACTTTTTAGTCCAGCGACTTGAAAACTCTGGTACAAACACTACACTTGTGACAATTATTGACACATAGTGCTGGGCCCATGGTACCATGTGACAAGTGCAGAGAGATCTCCAGATATAAAGCAATGCCTGTGCCATGAAGCTTTTATAGTGAGCAAAGGCATTGCACAGAGCCAGTCCCACTCTCTTAACCAAGATGATATTTACCAAAAAGTAGAACAAGTCAACATCATTGGATACCATCAGGGTTGCAGGTGTTATATCAGAGTTTTCCTTCTCCTAGAATTCTGCCTTGACAAAGGCTAAGGGGTCATCTCTCCCGGTGATTTTGGATGGCCATTGACTCTTAAGAGCTCCTTTGCCCTTTGACAGGTTTTGTTTTTAGTCCTGCAGGATGTCCAAAGTCACCCTCCTCACCAAGAAACCTTGGTGGGGTTGCCAGTTTAGTCGCCAACGACCCGACCATGAAACAGGTTGTACTGGGATACATACATACATACATACATACATACATACATAGATACATACATGCATACATACATGCATACATACATACATACATACATACATACATACGTACATACATACATACATGCATACATACATACATGCATACATACATACATGGTGGCTGCCAACTCGTTTTAGAGTACGGCCACTACTTTATATCCATGTAGGAGAACTCCTACCGATGCGCTGAACGAGTGTGACTTTTTAGTCCAGCCAGCGACTTGAAAACTCTGGTACAAACACTACACTTGTGACAAATATTGACACATAGTGCCGGGCCCATGGTACCATGTGATGACAAGTGCAGAGAGATCTCCAGATATAAAAAATGCCTGTGCCGTGAAGCTTTTATAGTGAGCAAAGGCACTGCACAAAGCCAGTCGCACTCTCTTAACCAAGATGATATTTACCAAAAAGAAGAACAAGTCAACATCATTGGATACCATCAGGGTTGCAGGTGTTATATCAGAGTTTTCCTTCTCCTAGAATTCTTTCTTGAGAAAGGCTAAGGGGTCATCTCTCCCGGTGATTTTGGATGGCCATTGACTCTTAAGAGCTCCTTTGCCCTTTGACAGGTTTTGTTTTTAGTCCTGCAGGATGTCCAAAGTCACCCTCCTCACCAAGAAACCTTGGTGGGGTTGCCAGTTTAGTCGCCAACGACCCGACCATGAGACAGGTTGTACTGGGATACATGTTACCAGTAGCACCAAGTGGTGACCTGACATAATATATACATACATACATACATACATGCATACATACATACATACATACATACATACATACATACATGCATACATACATACATACATACATACATACATACATACATACATACATACATACATACATACATACATACATACATACATGCATATAGGCTACTTCACAGTAGGTAGACATAAACATACAAATACATACATATGTAGTTAACATTTTCTAGGCACTCACACGAAACGAAATATCTATAACCATCGAACCAAGTCAATTGATCACTAGACAAGCATCAGGATGGAATACATGACACAGACAGGTACATACATATATACATATATATATACATACATATATATATATATACATGCATACATACATATATGTATATATCCATACATATATACATATATACATACATTCATACATGCATACATAAATACATATATATATATATATATATATATATATATATATATATATATATATATATATATATATATATATATATATATATATATATATATACATATATACATACTTACATGCATGCATGCATGCATACATACCTACATATATACATACATGATGATGATGGTTGCCCCCTCGTTATCGAGTATGGCCATTGCACACAAAAAAACATAATAACGACAATAATAATAACAATAATAATGATGATAATAATAAAATAAATATATCAAGGGTGGTGCCCCAGCATGGCCTCAGCCAGATGGCTGGAACAGGTAAAATAGTAACAATTAACAGTGCTGCGATCGAATGTGGCTCTTTACATACATACATACACACATACATACATACATACATACATACATACATACATACATACATACATACATACATACATACATGCATACATACATGCATGCATACAAACATACATACATACATATATACATACATATACATACATATACATACATAAGGAGAGAACCAGAACTGAATACCTCAGAAGAGTAAAGAAAATATGGTCATCAGAACTGTCAGCATACAACAAATACATTGCCCACAATACTTATGCTGTGCCAATTCTAACGCCAACATTTGGCCTACTGAACTGGTCATTGCAAGAACTAAGTGAGATGGATGTTAGAACTCGAAAACTTCTCAGTGTTACTGGGAACTTTAACATCAATGGTGATGTGGATAGGCTATACTTCTCACGCAAGGAAGGTGGCCGGGGTCTAAAATCAATATTAACAACATATGAGACCCGGATAGTAACACTGAAGCAACACCTTCAACAGAGGAAAAAGGTTGGCAACCATCTTGCCCAGGTTTATGACCATGAAAAAAGAAATATCATTAGAATAGCGACTGATCTGGAGGAGAGATATGGAATAAAGCCTGATATAAATCTCTCACCCAGAGAAATCGGAAGATCCTATTCAATGTTCAAACAAGATAAAAAAATTGACGAATTTACAGAAAAAGTTGTGCATGGATACTTGAGGCGTAAAACACAGACCATAGAGGGGATAAACCACTCAAAAAACCTGGCATGGAGTTCCGACAAGTTTATGACATCACACCTTGAGGGATATCTCTATGCAATACAGGACAAGAACTCCCTACCAAATATCTGCTGCACAAAAGAGGAGGGCCAGCAGCTGACAATAAATGTAGGCTATGTAAAACAAAGATCGAGGATGTAAGCCACATTGTTGCCAGCTGCGAAAGAATGTCATCTCGCTACTACCTCCCCATGAGACACGATGGGATAGCTAGAACCATCTGGAACGCACTTCGGAAAACAAAATTAACAACAAACGAGGAAGAATATATTGAGATGGCACTAAGGAATACTGGTGGAACCTGTAAATAAAAACTGCCACCAAATTAAAGCACAACCGGCCTGATATTGTAGTTTGGGACCACACATTGAAAACGTGTTCTGTTGTGGAGATCAGCTGCCCACTTGATGTAAACGTTGTCAGAAAAATACAGGAGAAGGAGGACATCTATGGACCATTGATGAGGAGTTTACAAATCCAGTATCCAAGATACACCTTTAGCTTCATACCCATCATTATTGGTGCTACGGGTTATATACCAACCCGCTTGGACCAAAGTATGACTGTACTTGGATTTGCGGACAAAAAGCGCAGCTCCCTAATTCATAGTCTACAAATGGCTGCGATAGCTGGCACCTTCAAAATTTGCAAAACATTCTTGCGATTCAAGGGATGACAATTTCTTTTCTTTTACAACCTTGCCACCAGGAAGGTGGCCGGTCAAAAAAATATACTCGAAATTAAGAGAAAGAGAAAACATACAAACATACATACATACATACATACATACATACATACATACATACATACATACATACATACATACATACATACATACATATGATGGTTGACCCCTCGTTATCGTGTATGGCCATTGCACGATATACCATTATTAATAATTATTAATTAATTCTATCGTGCAATACCTGTGCATGAAGATATTTTTTAAAGTGATGACTGTGCACTGAGCCAATCCCAATCATCGGTAACTACTGAGCCGCAGGTTTTATGTCGGAGTTATCCCAGTTTCCTGAGTTGTCTTCTCCTGGAAGAATGCTCTGACAAAGGCTAGGGGTCCTTCACTCCCAGTAGTTTAACCGCTGCGGTACATCTGTATATACATATTTACACACTTTCGGATGACCGTTGAGTCTTATGAGATGTTTCGCACTTTGTCAGGTTTTGTTTTTTGTCCTGCAGGCTGTCCAAAATCACCCTCCTCACCAAGTAAACTTGGTGGGGTTGCCGGATTAGTCACCGACGACCCGACCAGGTTGAACTGGGTTACATGTTACCAATAGCACTCAAGAGTGACCCGACATGACATACATATACATATATACATACATACATAAATACATACATACATATATACATACAACATACATACAACATACATACAACATACATACATACATTTCTGTCTGCTTGTATGTATGTATGACTGTCTTTCTACCTCTCTGACTAACTGTCTGACTATTTTGACTATCTACCTGTCGGTTTGCACGTCTGTCTGTCCCCCTGTCAGTCTGTCTGTCTGACTCTGTCTACCTGTCTATCCCATAGCCTGTCTGTCTCTCTATCTAACTGTCTACCTGTCTCTCCCATAGCCTGTCTCTCTATCTAACTGTCTACCTGTCTCTCCTATAGCTTGTCTGTCACTCTATCTAACTGTCTACCTGTGTATCCCATATCGTGTCTGTCTCTCTATCTAAATGTCTACCTGTCTCTCCCATAGCCTGTCTGTCTCTCTATCTAACTTTCTACCTGTCTATCCCATAGCCTGTCTGTCTCTCTATCTAACTGTCTACCTCTCTCCCATAGCCTGTCTGTCTCTCTATCTAACTGTCTACCTGTCTCTCCATAGCCTGTCTGTCTGTCTATCTAACTTCTAACTGTCTCTCCCATAGCATGTCTGTCTCTCTATCTAACTTTCTACCTGTCTATCCCATAGCCTGTCTGTCTCTCTATCTAACTGTCTACCTGTCTATCCCATAGCATGTCTGTCTCTCTATCTGACTGTCTACCTGTCTATCCCATAGCTTGTCTGTCTCTCTATCTAACTGTCTACCTGTCTATCCCATAGCCTGTCTGTCTCTCTATCTAACTGTCTACCTGTCTATCCCATAGCATGTCTGTCTCTCTATCTGACTGTCTACCTGTCTATCCCATAGCTTGTCTGTCTCTCTATCTAACTGTCTACCTGTCTATCCTATAGCCTGTCTGTCTCTCTATCTAACTGTCTACCTGTCTCTCCCATAGCCTGTCTGTCTCTCTGTCTAACTGTCTACCTGTCCCTCCCATAGCCTGTCTGTCTCTCTATCTAACTGTCTACCTGTCTCTCCCATAGCCTGTCTGTCTCTTTATCTAACTGTCTACCTGTCTCTCCCATAGCCTGTCTGTCTCTCTGTCTAACTGTCTACCTGTCTATCCTATAGCTTGTCTGTGTCTCTATCTAACTGTCTACCTGTCTATCCCATAGCCTGTCTGTCTCTCTATCTAACTGTCTAGCTGTCTATCCCATAGCTTGTCTGTCTCTCTATCTAACTGTCTATCTGTCTATCCCATAGCCTGTCTGTCTCTCTATCTAACTGTCTACCTGTCTCCCATATCTTGTCTGTCTCTCTATCTAACTGTCTACCTGTCTCACCCATAGCCTGTCTGTCTCTCTGTCTAACTGTCTACCTGTCTATCCGATAGCCTGTCTCTCTATCTAACTGTCTACCTGTCTATCCCATAGCTTGTCTGTCTCTCTATCTAACTGTCTACCTGTCTATCACATAGACTGTCTGTCTCTCTATCCAACTGTCTACCTGTCTATCCCATAGCCTGTCGGTCTCTCTATCTAACTGTCTAGCTGTCTATCCCATAGCCTGTCTGTCTCTCTATCTAACTGTCTACCTGTCTCCCCATAGCTTGTCTGTCTCTCTATCTAACTGTCTACCTGTCTATCCCATAACCTGTCTTCTCTCTATCTAACTGTCTACCTCTCTCTCCCATAGCCTGTCTGTCTCTCTGTCTAACTGTCTACCTGTCTATCCCATAGCCTGTCTCTCTATCTAACTGTCTACCTGTCTATCCCATAGCCTGTCTGGCTCTCTATCTAACTGTCTACCTGTCTATCCCATAGCTTGTCTGTCTCTCTATCTAACTGTCTACCTGTCTATCCCATAGCCTGTCTGTCTCTCTATCTAACTGTCTACCTGTCTATCCCATAGCTTTTCTGTCTCTCTATCTAACTGTCTACCTGTCTATCCCATAGACTGTCTGTCTCTCTATCTAACTGTCTACCTGTCTATCCCATAGCTTGACTGTCTCTCTATCTAACTTTCTACCTGTCTATCCCATAGCATGTCTGTCTCTCTATCTAACTGTCTACCTGTCTATCCCATAGCCTGTCTGTCTCTCTATCTAACTGTCTACCTGTCTATCCCATAGCATGTCTGTCTCTCTATCTGACTGTCTACCTGCCTATCCCATAGCTTGTCTGTCTCTCTATCTAACTGTCTACCTGTCTATCCTATAGCCTGTCTGTCTCTCTATCTAACTGTCTACCTGTCTCTCCCATAGCCTGTCTGTCTCTCTGTCTAACTGTCTACCTGTCTCTCCCATAGCTTGTCTGTCTCTCTATCTAACTGTCTACCTGTCTATCCCATAACCTGTCTGTCTCTCTATCTAACTGTCTACCTGTCTCTCCCATAGCCTGTCTGTCTCTCTGTCTAACTGTCTACCTGTCTATCCCATAGCCTGTCTCTCTATCTAACTGTCTACCTGTCTATCCCATAGCCTGTCTGTCTCTCTATCTAACTGTCTACCTGTCTCTCCCATAGCCTGTCTGTCTCTCTATCTAACTGTCTACCTGTCTCTCCCATAGCCTGTCTGTCTCTCTGTCTAACTGTCTACCTCTCTATCCCATAGCTTGTCTGTCTCTCTCTCTAACTGTCTACCTGTCTATCCCATAGCCTGTCTGTCTCTCTATCTAACTGTCTACCTGTCTATCCCATAGCTTGTATGTCTCTCTATCTAACTGTCTACCTGTCTATCCCATAGCCTGTCTGTCTCTCTATCTAACTGTCTACCTGTCTCCCATATCTTGTCTGTCTCTCTATCTAACTGTCTACCTGTCTCTCCCATAGCCTCTCTGTCTAACTGTCTACCTGTCTATCCGATAGCCTGTCTCTCTATCTAACTGTCTACCTGTCTATCCCATAGCTTGTCTGTCTCTCTATCTAACTGTCTACCTGTCTATCCCATAGACTGTCTGTCTCTCTATCCAACTGTCTACCTGTCTATCCCATAGCCTGTCTGTCTCTCTATCTAACTGTAATCCTGGGTGAAGCAAAGACCGAGAAAACTGGGCAACTGGCACACCGAGTGTGCCCAGGCGCTCACGGCTATCTGGCAAGCGGACCCGACTATCAGTGGGGAATCCACCTCGACATTCTATAGAGGGTTGGTGGCTAGCAAGGGCGACGACACCCTTGGAGAGTCGCTAGGCATGGAGGAGGACGAACTGGCCAGCCTGTTCGGTAGAACTTTCGGCCCGGGACCCATGGACAACTTCCAGAGGTCCCTAGCCTGGCAGTGTTACCGGGGGGCTCTGCCCGTTCGAGAAAAGCTCTACAGACACGGGCGCCCGGGCAGGGATCCCGCGAAAAAGATCTGTCCCAGATGCGTGCGCGACGAGGAAACCGTTGCGCATGCACTGGTACACTGCCCGGGCGTTGCCGATCTGTGGGGCTACGTCGAACGACTGCTGTCGCGTGTGGCGCCGATTCGATTAACCGCCGAGTCTGTGGTGAACATCAAGCCGCCTCCTCCCTTCAGAAATGAAGCAGAGGCGGTCTTTCTGTGCGTAATAGCCATGATGAAAGAGGTTGTGTGGTGGACGCGCCTGAAAGGTCTGAGGTCGGGTGACTTTCTCTCCGGCCATCACCTGGTTTACTTCTTCCGATACCACTTCGGAAGAAGAATCAGGATGGAGAGAGAAGTGCTTGGTCCCAGACAGTTTTATGAAAGGTGGGTGAAAGAAGCGAGAATGGCCCGTGTAAATGGGCCTTCTCTCTACATTGTTCTGTAGGTGAAGAAGTGAAGAGGAAAGGGGGAGCGCCTCCTCTCTGGGCTTCCCCCGCGAAAAGAGTTGCACACTTTTCGGGGGTATGTGCAATCCCCAACACGCCCCCTCCCTTTTGAGGACTTTTTATTGTTATATTATTATTGTTATTCCTTTTTTCTTTACTCGATTTATGTAAACTCCCCCACTGTGTAAATGTCCCCTTCTTTTGTGCCCTCGTGGCAAATAAATAGAAATTTATCTTGATAGAGTAAGACACGCTTCACATCGGCTCCGCTATTCCATCGGGATTTACCCTTACTATTGTAAGTACCGGATAAATTTTTCAGTGCAACACATTTGGAACACTAACCCCTGTTTTTTAGGGAAACATTTTTGCATTTACCCCCTTTTTAGGGGGTAAAATAAATATCTATTTTTGCCGAAAAATTTCTTTCTTGGCAGCATGGCGGAAAAGATGGCAGACATGTCTGCCATTAGCTCTGCCACGCCCCCCAAGTCTGAAGAACAAAAAATAATTACAATAAAATTAGACAATGAAACAAACAAAGAAAATGAAAAAACAAATGTTAAGGAAAATGAGCAAACAGAAAACAAACAAACAGAAAATAATACAAATAACAACAGGGCAACTTTCGCCCAGAAAACAAAACAATCCATTACATACACACCAATTGACCTAACTGCCGCCAGAGAAAAACTGGCCGAAGCAAAGAAACACATTGTTTTGGGGGAGAACGGAATGTTTTCCATTAACTCCCCCCCCCCCAGAATTCAAGAAAGCCAGAGCAGAAAACACAGTTCTCTACAGAACTATACTGAACCAGACAAGAAAGCCAGCACAGCCCAGCCAAATGGAAATAGAGTTAGTCCTAAAAGACTATATGAAGAATATTCTCTTCATACGAAAGGACCGACTCTATGGCAGCATTTCGGTCCTAACAAGAGACAAGGAAACGGCGGAGAAGCTTTCCTTAAGCCCACTCTCATCGACAACATATAGCTTCTATCCCTCCTACATGGGTAGAAGAACACAGAGAGTAAAAGTAAAAACAATGCTGCCCACAATGGACTTCTGGTGGGCTATTGCTGGCTTCATAGATATGGGCGAAGACACAATGCTGTCAATGGGGAAGGCAACTGGAGATGCGTTCCTGGGAATGGGCCTCGACATACTAGTCCAAATGAGGCCCGAAAGAATAGCACAAATCCCGGATCGCTTCTGGCTGGATGACCTTACCCCAATAGACATAATTGTAGAGGGGAGAAGACCAGCATGCTATTTATGCATGGAAAGGGGACACGTTAAGGCTAACTGCCCGAAACGTATCCCCCAAAAAGGACTATTGCCCACACCCACCACAAACAGTACACCAACACCACCCACCTCCAAAAATACACTAATACCACACACAGCAAACAAAATACAGACACCACCAACCACAAACACAACACAAACATCACCACCACCAGCACCAAACACAAGCACGACACAAAAATCACCACCACCAACCACAACACAAACACCACCATCACCAACCACAAGCACGACACAAACATTACCACCACCACCACAAAACCCATTCCAAACAAATAATAAAAAAAACAGTAACAAATCTACCCCTCCCGCAAAAAAAAACAACCACACAACACGTCCCTCCCACCTAGCGCTGAAGAGTTTCCCCCAACTTCTGAAGAAGAAGGAGAAGCCTTCAGACAAGTTAAAAGAAAAAAAAGAAAACACACACCCAGCACACCACAAATAACCCACACACAAACACCAACTCCAATCAAAAACACCCCACCCTCAACAAACAAAAATAAATCTGCGCCTCCCCTCTCCGAAACATTGACAGCATCACAAAAAAAGACGTTGCAATACACATATATAAATAAAGAAAACAAAAAACTGGTTAAATTAATAAACAATAACCCTATGGTGCAGACCGAAGGGCCAAACTTTATCTCAACAGAGAACTTCACCCATTTAAAAATGATAAAGGTCCCTCTGGACCTTTATCGTTCCTTAAAAGAACAATTTAGACGGGACGTGAGCCCCCCCTGTTTAAAACCGTTGAATCGCGTCCTCTTGAAAGATTTCCCCATAACCGCCCCTCTCCCTGACACAACTCCAAATACCCCAACCCCACCACACACGTGTACCCCCACACCACCACAAAACATCCCTCCACCCAACACACCTGATGCCATGGAAATTACGCAACCCGGAGAGGTAAGTGCTTTTCTTTCTTCACTTTCAACACCAAAATAGATCAATTGAGAGTTGGCTGTTTGAACGCGCGTGGCCTGAGCTCAGCTTGGAAGCAAGCAAAGCTTCTAAGTGACCTCAGGTCACAAAGTATAGATGTGATGGTTGTTTGCGAGAGTCGGATCAGCAGCGTGAGACAGCTGGCGCCCGCCTTCGATGACTTTGAGATGCACGCATCTCTCTGTCAACCCGGAGGCGGGGGGGGGGGGAGTTGCCGTACTGCTGGATAAACGTCTGACTCTCGACGTACAGATTGTTCACTCGGACCCGGGGGGTCGATTACTGGTGCTGGACGTCGGAGGTGGTGAAGGCGGGGCTTTCAGACTGGTCGGTCTTTATGCTCCCTTCGGGGCGGAAAGAGCCGACTTCTTCCAACGTCTGGAGACTTTTCTAGGAACGTCGCGTTCCCTGCTTTTAGTGGGGGACTGGAATGGAATCCTAGATGCGCGTTGGGACTATGCAGGGGCATGTCCCGATAGAGGGGGGTGTAGCAGCCTCAAGGGGTTACTCGATCGATTCGACCTGGTCGATAGATTTCGACTAGATTGTCCAACTGCGCCAACCTGGACCTGGGCAAACCGCAGTGGACAATCTAGATCGTACCTAGATAGGTTTTTGGTTAGGAGTAAGGATAGGGACGTATTTAGTTGTCCAGAACTGATCATGGTTGGCTATTCAGATCACAAATTAGTGACCTGCGTGGTCAACCTTGATAGAACGCATAGACAGGGTCCCGGTTACTGGAAGATGAACTTGTCCTTACCGACAAAGAAAGATTACAGAAACCGGATTAGTAGCTTAGTTAAGATGCGGTTGACGGGAGCGATCGTCAACAGTAGGTGGTGGATATCTCTAAAGAGAGAGATTAGAGTAAGTTCGATAGGTTACAGTAAGGAACTAGCGGCGAATAGAAATAGGAGGGAAAGGGAGTTAACAGATAAACTAGAAGAGGCGATTAGGAGCGGAGACGTAGCCAGAGTGTTAGCGACGAGAACGGCATTGAGCCAGTTCTTTGACGCGAAGCACGAAGGCTGCGTTGTCCGAAGTAAAATACGTGCTTTAGGAAACGAGGGGACCAAAGCTGTTAGCTGGGCCCGCGTGACAGAAGCCAAGAGTGGGATTAAATCCACCATTCGGTCTTTGCGAGACCAGGATGGACGGGTGATCCTTGAACCTGAGCGAATGTGCGAGACCTTTCAAAGGCACTTTGCTCGACTGTTCGGAGGTGGCGGGGGGCCGGACGGGGATGTGGACTTCGGTCCATACCTCGACGGTCTACCGCGTCTTTCGAGCGGCGAAGCGGAGTGCTGCGAAGGGCCAATCACAGCCACTGAAATCGGGGAAGCGCTCAGCCAATGCAGCAGACGCAAATCCCCGGGTCTCGATGGTCTACCATACGAACTTTATTTAGCTATGCCGGTCTTGTTCTCCGAACTCCTCGAGGCTGTCTATTGCAACTGGCAACAGAACGGGAGAATTCCCTGTTCTGTGACCAAGGGCGTGGTCACGCTAGTGAGGAAGGACGAGAGCAAGGGGGACGACTTAAGTAACTTTAGGCCCATAACTCTGCTGAATGCAGAGTTACAGATTTTGGCCAAGGTGTTGGCGAAGAGGTTGGCGCTTGTGGTGGGTGGTTTGGTGGGAGACGCGCAGACATGCGCTATCCCGTCCAGGTCCATTCACGACAACCTCCACCTCATGCGATACATCATAGAGAGGGTTGGCTACGAACCCGGCTTTGGTGGGGCCCTGATCAACTTGGATCAATCTAAGGCGTTCGATAGGGTCGACCATGGTTACCTGGATGCGGTGCTAGCGGCGGCGGGCTTCGGACCCGTTTTCAGGGGCTGGATTTCTGCCATGCACAGTGGCAACATCTACTCTAGGATTAAAGTAAACGGCTACCTCTCGGAGCCGTTTCAAATCACCCGATCCATCAGACAGGGGTGCCCCCTCTCCTCCCTTCTGTACGTATTGACTCTCGAGCCACTGCTGCGGAAGTTGGAGTTGCTGCGGGGCATACCCCTGGAACCGGGATTGCACAAAGCGGTCTCGGCCTATGCCGACGACGTAACAGTAATGGTGGCGGACGCCTCGGAAATCGGGGCGATCGCCACCCTACTGGAGGAATACGAAAGGCTGACGGGGGCTAAGCTGAACCAGGACAAGTCAGTCGGTTTGCAACTCGGAACGTGGAGGGGCAAACCGATGCCGTTAGACGGTGTCGTCGGGCGGTGGACGGAGGGCCCGGTGAAGCTGCTCGGGGTCTGGTTCGGACCGGACCTCCAGGTGGAGAAGAATTGGGGCGAGGTGACGAGCAGGGTGTTTGCGCTGACCCAGAAGTGGGCCAAGTGCAAACTATCACTGAAAGGTCGGGCGGAGGTGACGAACGCTTACATAGCGTCCGTCATCTACTACCGCCTGACCGTCGTGCCTTGCCCCAAGGAAAAGCTCACCATCATGGAACGCATGCTCTTCCAGTTCCTCTGGAAGAAGCGGCCTCCCATGGTGAGGAGATCCATCTGCTGCCAGCACCCTTCGAAAGGAGGGCTGGGTATGCCGTGGCTGTTGATGCGTAGGCACGCATTGAGGCTACGGCATCTACAGGTATTCCTCAACGGTCAGCCGGTGTGGGCCCCGTTTGTGAGGCGAGCCTTCCCACAGCTCGTCTCGCTCACCGAACTGTAATCCTGGGTGAAGCAAAGACCGAGAAAACTGGGCAACTGGCACACCGAGTGTGCCCAGGCGCTCACGGCTATCTGGCAAGCGGACCCGACTATCAGTGGGGAATCCACCTCGACATTCTATAGAGGGTTGGTGGCTAGCAAGGGCGACGACACCCTTGGAGAGTCGCTAGGCATGGAGGAGGACGAACTGGCCAGCCTGTTCGGTAGAACTTTCGGCCCGGGACCCATGGACAACTTCCAGAGGTCCCTAGCCTGGCAGTGTTACCGGGGGGCTCTGCCCGTTCGAGAAAAGCTCTACAGACACGGGCGCCCGGGCAGGGATCCCGCGAAAAAGATCTGTCCCAGATGCGTGCGCGACGAGGAAACCGTTGCGCATGCACTGGTACACTGCCCGGGCGTTGCCGATCTGTGGGGCTACGTCGAACGACTGCTGTCGCGTGTGGCGCCGATTCGATTAACCGCCGAGTCTGTGGTGAACATCAAGCCGCCTCCTCCCTTCAGAAATGAAGCAGAGGCGGTCTTTCTGTGCGTAATAGCCATGATGAAAGAGGTTGTGTGGTGGACGCGCCTGAAAGGTCTGAGGTCGGGTGACTTTCTCTCCGGCCATCACCTGGTTTACTTCTTCCGATACCACTTCGGAAGAAGAATCAGGATGGAGAGAGAAGTGCTTGGTCCCAGACAGTTTTATGAAAGGTGGGTGAAAGAAGCGAGAATGGCCCGTGTAAATGGGCCTTCTCTCTACATTGTTCTGTAGGTGAAGAAGTGAAGAGGAAAGGGGGAGCGCCTCCTCTCTGGGCTTCCCCCGCGAAAAGAGTTGCACACTTTTCGGGGGTATGTGCAATCCCCAACACGCCCCCTCCCTTTTGAGGACTTTTTATTGTTATATTATTATTGTTATTCCTTTTTTCTTTACTCGATTTATGTAAACTCCCCCACTGTGTAAATGTCCCCTTCTTTTGTGCCCTCGTGGCAAATAAATAGAAATTTATCTTGATAGAGTAAGACACGCTTCACATCGGCTCCGCTATTCCATCGGGATTTACCCTTACTATTGTAAGTACCGGATAAATTTTTCAGTGCAACACATTTGGAACACTAACCCCTGTTTTTTAGGGAAACATTTTTGCATTTACCCCCTTTTTAGGGGGTAAAATAAATATCTATTTTTGCCGAAAAATTTCTTTCTTGGCAGCATGGCGGAAAAGATGGCAGACATGTCTGCCATTAGCTCTGCCACGCCCCCCAAGTCTGAAGAACAAAAAATAATTACAATAAAATTAGACAATGAAACAAACAAAGAAAATGAAAAAACAAATGTTAAGGAAAATGAGCAAACAGAAAACAAACAAACAGAAAATAATACAAATAACAACAGGGCAACTTTCGCCCAGAAAACAAAACAATCCATTACATACACACCAATTGACCTAACTGCCGCCAGAGAAAAACTGGCCGAAGCAAAGAAACACATTGTTTTGGGGGAGAACGGAATGTTTTCCATTAACTCCCCCCCCCCCCCCAGAATTCAAGAAAGCCAGAGCAGAAAACACAGTTCTCTACAGAACTATACTGAACCAGACAAGAAAGCCAGCACAGCCCAGCCAAATGGAAATAGAGTTAGTCCTAAAAGACTATATGAAGAATATTCTCTTCATACGAAAGGACCGACTCTATGGCAGCATTTCGGTCCTAACAAGAGACAAGGAAACGGCGGAGAAGCTTTCCTTAAGCCCACTCTCATCGACAACATATAGCTTCTATCCCTCCTACATGGGTAGAAGAACACAGAGAGTAAAAGTAAAAACAATGCTGCCCACAATGGACTTCTGGTGGGCTATTGCTGGCTTCATAGATATGGGCGAAGACACAATGCTGTCAATGGGGAAGGCAACTGGAGATGCGTTCCTGGGAATGGGCCTCGACATACTAGTCCAAATGAGGCCCGAAAGAATAGCACAAATCCCGGATCGCTTCTGGCTGGATGACCTTACCCCAATAGACATAATTGTAGAGGGGAGAAGACCAGCATGCTATTTATGCATGGAAAGGGGACACGTTAAGGCTAACTGCCCGAAACGTATCCCCCAAAAAGGACTATTGCCCACACCCACCACAAACAGTACACCAACACCACCCACCTCCAAAAATACACTAATACCACACACAGCAAACAAAATACAGACACCACCAACCACAAACACAACACAAACATCACCACCACCAGCACCAAACACAAGCACGACACAAAAATCACCACCACCAACCACAACACAAACACCACCATCACCAACCACAAGCACGACACAAACATTACCACCACCACCACAAAACCCATTCCAAACAAATAATAAAAAAAACAGTAACAAATCTACCCCTCCCGCAAAAAAAAACAACCACACAACACGTCCCTCCCACCTAGCGCTGAAGAGTTTCCCCCAACTTCTGAAGAAGAAGGAGAAGCCTTCAGACAAGTTAAAAGAAAAAAAAGAAAACACACACCCAGCACACCACAAATAACCCACACACAAACACCAACTCCAATCAAAAACACCCCACCCTCAACAAACAAAAATAAATCTGCGCCTCCCCTCTCCGAAACATTGACAGCATCACAAAAAAAGACGTTGCAATACACATATATAAATAAAGAAAACAAAAAACTGGTTAAATTAATAAACAATAACCCTATGGTGCAGACCGAAGGGCCAAACTTTATCTCAACAGAGAACTTCACCCATTTAAAAATGATAAAGGTCCCTCTGGACCTTTATCGTTCCTTAAAAGAACAATTTAGACGGGACGTGAGCCCCCCCTGTTTAAAACCGTTGAATCGCGTCCTCTTGAAAGATTTCCCCATAACCGCCCCTCTCCCTGACACAACTCCAAATACCCCAACCCCACCACACACGTGTACCCCCACACCACCACAAAACATCCCTCCACCCAACACACCTGATGCCATGGAAATTACGCAACCCGGAGAGGTAAGTGCTTTTCTTTCTTCACTTTCAACACCAAAATAGATCAATTGAGAGTTGGCTGTTTGAACGCGCGTGGCCTGAGCTCAGCTTGGAAGCAAGCAAAGCTTCTAAGTGACCTCAGGTCACAAAGTATAGATGTGATGGTTGTTTGCGAGAGTCGGATCAGCAGCGTGAGACAGCTGGCGCCCGCCTTCGATGACTTTGAGATGCACGCATCTCTCTGTCAACCCGGAGGCGGGGGGGGGGGGAGTTGCCGTACTGCTGGATAAACGTCTGACTCTCGACGTACAGATTGTTCACTCGGACCCGGGGGGTCGATTACTGGTGCTGGACGTCGGAGGCGGTGAAGGCGGGGCTTTCAGACTGGTCGGTCTTTATGCTCCCTTCGGGGCGGAAAGAGCCGACTTCTTCCAGCGTCTGGAGACTTTTCTAGGAACGTCGTGTTCCCTGCTTTTAGTGGGGGACTGGAATCGAATCCTAGATGCGCGTTGGGACTATGCAGGGGCATGTCCCGATAGAGGGGGGGTGTAGCAGCCTCAAGGGGTTACTCGATCGATTCGACCTGGTCGAGAGATTTCGACTAGATTGTCCAACTGCGCCAACCTGGACCTGGGCAAACCGCAGTGGACAATCTAGATCGTACCTAGATAGGTTTTTGGTTAGGAGTAAGGATAGGGACATATTTAGTTGTCCAGAACTGATCATGGTTGGCTATTCAGATCACAAATTAGTGACCTGCGTGGTCAACCTTGATAGAACGCATAGACAGGGTCCCGGTTACTGGAAGATGAACTTGTCCTTGCCGACAAAGAAAGATTACAGAAACCGGATTAGTAGCTTAGTTAAGATGCGGTTGACGGGAGCGATCGTCAACAGTAGGTGGTGGGTATCTCTAAAGAGAGAGATTAGAGTAAGTTCGATAGGTTACAGTAAGGAACTAGCGGCAAATAGAAATAGGAAGGAAAGGGATTTAACGGATAAACTAGAAGAGGCGATTAGGAGCGGAGACGTAGCCAGAGTGTTAGCGGCGAGAACGGCGTTGAGCCAGTTCTTTGACGCGAAGCACGAAGGCTGCGTTGTCCGAAGTAAAATACGTGCTTTAGGAAACGAGGGGACCAAAGCTGTTAGCTGGGCCCGCGTGACAGAAGCCAAGAGTGGGATTAAATCCACCATTCGGTCTTTGCGAGACCAGGATGGACGGGTGATCCTTGAACCTGAGCGGATGTGCGAGGCCTTTCAAAGGTACTTTGCTCGACTGTTCGGAGGGGGCGGGGGGCCGGACGGGGATGTGGACTTCGGTCCATACCTCGACGGTCTACCGCGTCTTTCGAGGGGCGAAGCGGAGTGCTGCGAAAGGCCAATCACAACCACTGAAATCGGGGAAGCGCTCAGCCAATGCAGCAGACGCAAATCTCCGGGTCTCGATGGTCTACCATACGAACTTTATTTAGCTATGCCGGACTTGTTCTCCGAACTCCTCGAGGCTGTCTATTGCAACTGGCAACAGAACGGGAGAATTCCCTGTTCTGTGACCAAGGGCGTGGTCACGCTAGTGAGGAAGGACGAGAGCAAAGGGGACGACTTAAGTAACTTTAGGCCCATAACTCTGCTAAATGCAGAGTTACAGATTTTGGCCAAGGTGTTGGCGAAGAGGTTGGCGCTTGTGGTGGGTGGTTTGGTGAGAGACGCGCAGACATGCGCTATCCCGTCCAGGTCCATTCGCGACAACCTCCACCTCATGCGATACATCGTAGAGAGGGTTGGCAACGAACCCGACTTTGGTGGGGCCCTGATCAACTTGGATCAATCTAAGGCGTTCGATAGGGTCGACCATGGTTACCTGGATGGGGTGCTAGCGGCGGCGGGCTTCGGACCCGTTTTCAGGGGCTGGATTTCTGCCATGCACAGTGGCAACATCTACTCTAGGATTAAAGTAAACGGCTACCTCTCGGAGCCGTTTCAAATCACCCGGTCCATCAGGCAGGGGTGCCCCCTCTCCTCCCTTCTGTACGTATTGACTCTCGAGCCACTGCTGCGGAAGTTGGAGTTGCTGCGGGGCATACCCCTGGAACCGGGATTGCACAAAGCGGTCTCGGCCTATGCCGACGACGTAACAGTAATGGTGGCGGACGCCTCGGAAATCGGGGCGATCGCCACCCTACTGGGGGAATACGAAAGGCTGACGGGGGCTAGGCTGAACCAGGACAAGTCAGTCGGTTTGAAACTCGGAACGTGGAGGGGCAAACCGATGCCGTTAGACGGTGTCGTCGGGCGGTGGACGGAGGGCCCGGTGAAGCTGCTCGGGATCTGGTTCGGACCGGACCTCCAGGTGGAGAAGAATTGGGGCGAGGTGACGAGCAGGGTGTTTGCGCTGACCCAGAAGTGGGCCAAGTGCAAACTATCACTGAAAGGTCGGGCGGAGGTGACGAACGCTTACATAGCGTCCGTCATCTACTACCGCCTGACCGTCGTGCCTTGCCCCAAGGAAAAGCTCACCATCATGGAACGCATGCTCTTCCAGTTCCTCTGGAAGAAGCGGCCTCCCATGGTGAGGAGATCCATCTGCTGCCAGCACCCTTCGAAAGGAGGGCTGGGTATGCCGTGGCTGTTGATGCGTAGGCACGCATTGAGGCTACGGCATCTACAGGTATTCCTCAACGGTCAGCCGGTGTGGGCCCCGTTTGTGAGGCGAGCCTTCCCACAGCTCGTCTCGCTCACCGAACTGCAATCCTGGGTGAAGCAAAGACCGAGAAAACTGGGCAACTGGCACACCGAGTGTGCCCAGGCGCTCACGGCTATCTGGCAAGCGGACCCGACTATCAGTGGAGAATCCACCTCGACATTCTATAGAGGGTTGGTGGCTAGCAATGGCGACGACACCCTTGGAGAGTAGCTAGGCATGGAGGAGGACGAACTGGCCAGCCTGTTCGGTAGAACTTTCGGCCCGGGACCCATGGACAACTTCCAGAGGTCCCTAGCCTGGCAGTGTTACCGGGGGGCTCTGCCCGTTCGAGAAAAGCTCTACAGACACGGGCGCCCGGGCAGGGATCCCGCGAAAAAGATCTGTCCCAGATGCGTGCGCGACGAGGAAACCGTTGCGCATGCACTGGTACACTGCCCGGGCGTTGCCGATCTGTGGGGCTACGTCGAACGACTGCTGTCGCGTGTGGCGCCGATTCGATTAACCGCCGAGTCTGTGGTGAACATCAAGCCGCCTCCTCCCTTCAGAAATGAAGCAGAGGCGGTCTTTCTGTGCGTAATAGCCATGATGAAAGAGGTTGTGTGGTGGACGCGCCTGAAAGGTCTGAGGTCGGGTGACTTTCTCTCCGGCCATCACCTGGTTTACTTCTTCCGATACCACTTCGGAAGAAGGATCAGGATGGAGAGAGAAGTGCTTGGCCCCAGGCAGTTTTATGAAAGGTGGGTGAAAGAAGCGAGAATGGCCCGTGTAAATGGGCCTTCTCTCTACATTGTTCTGTAGGTGAAGAAGTGAAGAGGAAAGGGGGAGCGCCTCCTCTCTGGGCTTCCCCCGCGAAAAGAGTTGCACACTTTTCGGGGGTATGTGCAATCCCCAACACGCCCCCTCCCTTTTGAGGACTTTTTATTGTTATATTATTATTGTTATTCCTTTTTTCTTTACTCGATTTATGTAAACTCCCCCACTGTGTAAATGTCCCCTTCTTTTGTGCCCTCGTGGCAAATAAATAGAAATTTATCTATCTTGATAGATAGAGAGACACGCTTCACATCGGCTCCGCTATTCCATCGGGATTTACCCTTACTATTGTAAGTACCGGATAAATTTTTCAGTGCAACACATTTGGAACACTAACCCCTGTTATTTAGGGAAACATTTTTGCATTTACCCCCTTTTTAGGGGGTAAAATAAATATCTATTTTTTTGCCGAAAAATTTCTTTCTTAGCAGCATGGCGGAAAAGATGGCAGACATGTCTGCCATTAGCTCTGCCACGCCCCCCAAGTCTGAAGAACAAAACATAATTACAACAAAATTAGACAACGAAACAAACAAGGAAAATGAAAAAACAAATGTTAAGGAAACTATGAGCTAACGGAAAACAAACAAACAGAAAATAATACAAATAACAACAGGGCAACTTTCACCCAGAAAACAAAACAATCCATAACATACACACCAATTGACTTAACTGCCGCCAGAGAAAAACTGGCCGAAGCGAAAAAACAAATAGTCTTGGGGGAGAACGGAATGTTTTCCATTAACTCCCCCCCAGAATTCAAGAAAGCCAGAACAGAGAGCACAGTTCTCTTCAGAACTATACTGAACCAAACAAGAAAGCCAGCACAGCCCAGCCAAATGGAAATAGAGTTGGTCCTAAAAGACTATATGAAGAATATTCTCTTCATACGAAAGGACCGACTCTATGGCAGCATTTCGGTCTTAACAAAAGACAAGGAAACGGCAGAGAAGCTTTCCCTAAGCCCACTCTCATCGACAACATACAGCTTCTATCCCTCCTACATGGGTAGAAGAACACAGAGAGTAAAAGTAAAAACAATGCTGCCCACAATGGACTTCTGGTGGGCTATTGCTGGCTTCATAGACATGGGCGAAGACACAATGCTGTCAATGGGGAAGGCAACTGGAGATGCGTTCCTGGGAATGGGCCTCGACATACTAGTCCAAATGAGGCCCGAAAGAATAGCACAAATCCCGGATCGCATCTGGCTGGATGTCCTTACCCCAATAGATATAATTGTAGAGGGGAGAAGACCAGCATGCTATTTATGCATGGAAAGGGGACACGTTAAGGCTAACTGCCCGAAACGTATCCCCCAAAAAGGACTATTGCCCACACCCACCACAAACAGTACACCAACACCACCCACCTCCAAAAATACACTAATACCACACACAGCAAACAAAATACAGACACCACCAACCACAAACACAACACAAACATCACCACCACCAGCACCAAACACAAGCACGACACAAAAATCACCACCACCAACCACAACACAAACATCACCACCACCATCACCAACCACAAGCACGACACAAACATTACCACCACCACCACCACAACCACAAAACCCATTCCAAACAAATAATAAAAAAAACAGTAACAAATCTACCCCTCCCGCAAAAAACAACAACCACACAACACGTCCCTCCCACCTAGCGCTGAAGAGTTTCCCCCAACTTCTGAAGAAGAAGGAGGAGAAGCCTTCAGACAAGTTAAAAGAAAAAAAAGAAAACACACACCCAGCTAACCACAAATAACCCACACACAAACACCAACTCCAATCAAAAACACCCCACCCTCAACAAACAAAAATAAATCTGCGCCTCCCCTCTCCGAAACATTGACAGCATCACAAAAAAAGACGTTACAATACACATATATAAATAAAGAAAACAAAAAACTGGTTAAATTAATAAACAATAACCCTATGGTGCAGACCGAAGGGCCAAACTTTATCTCAACAGAGAACTTCAACCATTTAAAAATGATAAAGGTCCCTCTGGACCTTTATCGTTCCTTAAAAGAACAATTTAGACGGGACGTGAGCCCCCCTGTTTAAAACCGTTAAATCGCGTCCTCTTGAAAGATTTCCCCATAACCGCCCCTCTCCCTGACACAACTCCAAATACCCCAACCCCACCACACACGGGTACCCCACCACACCACCACAAAACATCCCTCCACCCAACACACCTGATGCCATGGAAATTACACAACCCAGAGAGGTAGGTGCTTTTCGTTCTTCACTTTCAACACCAAAATAGATCAATTGAGAGTTGGCCGTTTGAACGCGCGTGGCCTGGGCTCAGCTTGGAAGCAAGCAAAGCTTCTAAATGACCTCAGATCACAAAGTATAGATGTGATGCTTGTTTGCGAGAGTCGGATCAGCAGCGTGAGACAGCTGGCGCCCGCCTTCGATGACTTTGAGATGCACGCATCTCTCTGTCAACCCGGAGGCGGGGGGGGGGAGTTGCCGTACTGCTGGATAAACGTCTGACTCTCGACGTACAGATTGTTCACTCGGACCCGGGGGGTCGATTACTGGTGCTGGACGTCGGAGGCGGTGAATGCGGGGCTTTCAGACTGGTCGGTCTTTATGCCCCCTTCGGGGCGGAAAGAGCCGACTTCTTCCAGCGTCTGGAGACTTTTCTAGGAACGTCACGTTCCCTGCTTTTAGTGGGGGACTGGAATCGAATCCTAGATGCGCGTTGGGACTATGCAGGGGCATGTCCCGATAGAGGGTGCTGTAGCAGCCTCAAGGGGTTACTCGATCGATTCGACCTGGTCGATAGATTTCGACTAGATTGTCCAAATGCGCCAACCTGGACCTGGGCAAACCGCAGTGGACAATCTAGATCGTACCTAGATAGGTTGTTGGTTAGGAGTAAGGATAGGGACGTATTTAGTTGTCCAGAACTGATCATGGTTGGCTATTCAGATCACAAATTAGTGACCTGCGTGGTCAACCTTGATAGAACGCATAGACAGGGTCCCGGTTACTGGAAGATGAACTTGTCCTTGCCGGCAAAGAAAGATTACATGAACCGGATTAGTAGCTTAGTTAAAATGCAGTTGACGGGAGCGATCGTCAACAGCAGGTGGTGGGTATCTCTAAAGAGAGAGATTAGAGTAAGTTCGATAGGTTACAGTAAGGAACTAGCGGCAAATAGAAATAGGAAGGAAAGGGAGTTAACAGCTAAACTAGAAGAGGCGATTAGGAGCGGAGACGTGGCCAGAGTGTTAGCGGCGAGAACGGCGTTGAGCCAGTTCTTTGACGCGAAGCACGAAGGCTGCGTTGTCCGAATTAAAATACGTGCTTTAGGAAACGAGGGGACCAAAGCTGTTAGCTGGGCCCGCGTGACAGAAGCCAAGAGTGGGATTAAATCCACGATTCGGTCTTTGTGAGACCAGGATGGACGGGTGATCCTTGAACCTGAGCGGATGTGCGAGGCCTTTCAAAGGCACTTTGTTCGACTGTTCGGAGGGGGCGGGGGGCCGGACGGGGATGTGGACTTCGGTCCATACCTCGACGGTCTACCGCGTCTTTCGAGGGGCGAAGCGGAGTGCTGCGAAAGGCCAATCACAACCACTGAAATCGGGGAAGCGCTCAGCCAATGCAGCAGACGCAAATCTCCGGGTCTCGATGGTCTACCATACGAACTTTATTTAGCTATGCCGGTCTTGTTCTCCGAACTCCTCGAGGCTGTCTATTGCAACTGGCAACAGAACGGGAGAATTCCCTGTTCTGTGACCAAGGGCGTGGTCACGCTAGTGAGGAAGGACGAGAGCAAAGGGGACGACTTAAGTAACTTTAGGCCCATAACTCTGCTAAATGCAGAGTTACAGATTTTGGCCAAGGTGTTGGCGAAGAGGTTGGCGCTTGTGGTGGGTGGTTTGGTGGGAGACGCGCAGACATGCGCTATCCCGTCCAGGTCCATTCGCGACAACCTCCACCTCATGCGATACATCGTAGAGAGGGTTGGCAACGAACCCGACTTTGGTGGGGCCCTGATCAACTTGGATCAATCTAAGGCGTTCGATAGGGTCGACCATGGTTACCTGGATGGGGTGCTAGCGGCGGCGGGCTTCGGACCCGTTTTCAGGGGCTGGATTTCTGCCATGCACAGTGGCAACATCTACTCTAGGATTAAAGTAAACGGCTACCTCTCGGAGCCGTTTCAAATCACCCGGTCCATCAGGCAGGGGTGCCCCCTCTCCTCCCTTCTGTACGTATTGACTCTCGAGCCACTGCTGCGGAAGTTGGAGTTGCTGCGGGGCATACCCCTGGAACCGGGATTGCACAAAGCGGTCTCGGCCTATGCCGACGACGTAACAGTAATGGTGGCGGACGCCTCGGAAATCGGGGCGATCGCCACCCTACTGGGGGAATACGAAAGGCTGACGGGGGCTAGGCTGAACCAGGACAAGTCAGTCGATTTGAAACTCGGAACGTGGAGGGGCAAACCGATGCCGTTAGACGGTGTCGTCGGGCGGTGGACGGAGGGCCCGGTGAAGCTGCTCGGGGTCTGGTTCGGACCGGACCTCCAGGTGGAGAAGAATTGGGGCGAGGTGACGAGCAGGGTGTTTGCGCTGACCCAGAAGTGGGCCAAGTGCAAACTATCACTGAAAGGTCGGGCGGAGGTGACGAACGCTTACATAGCGTCCGTCATCTACTACCGCCTGACCGTCGTGCCTTGCCCCAAGGAAAAGCTCACCATCATGGAACGCATGCTCTTCCAGTTCCTCTGGAAGAAGCGGCCTCCCATGGTGAGGAGATCCATCTGCTGCCAGCACCCTTCGAAAGGAGGGCTGGGTATGCCGTGGCTGTTGATGCGTAGGCACGCATTGAGGCTACGGCATCTACAGGTATTCCTCAACGGTCAGCCGGTGTGGGCCCCGTTTGTGAGGCGAGCCTTCCCACAGCTCGTCTCGCTCACCGAACTGCAATCCTGGGTGAAGCAAAGACCGAGAAAACTGGGCAACTGGCACACCGAGTGTGCCCAGGCGCTCACGGCTATCTGGCAAGCGGACCCGACTATCAGTGGAGAATCCACCTCGACATTCTATAGAGGGTTGGTGGCTAGCAAGGGCGACGACACCCTTGGAGAGTAGCTAGGCATGGAGGAGGACGAACTGGCCAGCCTGTTCGGTAGAACTTTCGGCCCGGGACCCATGGACAACTTCCAGAGGTCCCTAGCCTGGCAGTGTTACCCGGGGGCTCTGCCCGTTCGAGAAAAGCTCTACAGACACGGGCGCCCGGGCAGGGATCCCGCGAAAAAGATCTGTCCCAGATGCGTGCGCGACGAGGAAACCGTTGCGCATGCACTGGTACACTTCCCGGGCGTTGCCGATCTGTGGGGCTACGTCGAACGACTGCTGTCGCGTGTGGCGCCGATTCGATTAACCGCCGAGTCTGTGGTGAACATCAAGCCGCCTCCTCCCTTCAGAAATGAAGCAGAGGCGGTCTTTCTGTGCGTAATAGCCATGATGAAAGAGGTTGTGTGGTGGATGCGCCTGAAAGGTCTGAGGTCGGGTGACTTTCTCTCCGGCCATCACCTGGTTTACTTCTTCCGATACCACTTCGGAAGAAGGATCAGGATGGAGAGAGAAGTGCTTGGCCCCAGACAGTTTTATGAAAGGTGGGTGAAAGAAGCGAGAATGGCCCGTGTAAATGGGCCTTCTCTCTACATTGTTCTGTAGGTGAAGAAGTGAAGAGGAAAGGGGGAGCGCCTCCTCTCTGGGCTTCCCCCGCGAAAAGAGTTGCACACTTTTCGGGGGTATGTGCAATCCCCAACACGCCCCCTCCCTTTTGAGGACTTTTTATTGTTATATTATTATTGTTATTCCTTTTTTCTTTACTCGATTTATGTAAACTCACCCACTGTGTAAATGTCCCCTTCTTTTGTGCCCTCGTGGCAAATAAATAGAAATCTACCTGTCTCTCCCATAGACTGTCTGTCTCTCTGTCTAACTGTCTACCTGTCTCTCCCATAGACTGTCTGTCTCTCTGTCTAACTGTCTACCTGTCTCTCCCATAGCCTGTCTGTCTCTCTATCTAACTGTCTACCTGTCTATCCCATAGCTTGTCTGTCTCTCTATCTAACTGTCTACCTGTCTATCCCATAGACTGTCTGTCTCTCTGTCTAACTGTCTACCTGTCTCTCCCATAGCCTGTCTGTCTCTCTATCTAACTGTCTACCTGTCTATCCCATAGCTTGTCTGTCTCTCTATCTAACTGTCTACCTGGCTATCCCATAGCTTGTCTCTCTCTCTATCTAACTGTCTACCTGTCTATCCCATAGCTTGTCTGTCTCTCTATCTAACTTTCTACCTGTCTCTCCCATGGCCTGTCTGTCTCTCTGTCTAACTGTCTACCTGTCTCTCCCATAGCCTGTCTCTCTATCTAACTGTCTACCTGTCTCTCCCATAGCCTGTCTGTCTCTCTATCTAACTGTCTACCTGTCTATCCCATAGCCTGTCTGTCTCTCTATCTAACTGTCTACCTGTCTATCCCATAGCTTGTCTGTCTCTCTATCTAACTGTCTACCTGTCTCTCCCATAGCTTGTCTGTCTCTCTATCTAACTGTCTACCTGTCTATCCTATAGCCTGTCTGTCTCTCTATCTAACTGTCTACCTGTCTATCCCATAGCTTGTCTGTCTCTCTATCTAACTGTCTACCTGTCTATCCCATAGCATGTCTGTCTCTCTATCTAACTGTCTACCTGTCTATCCCATAGCCTGTCTGTCTCTCTATCTAACTGTCTACCTGTCTCTCCCATAGCTTGTCTGTGTCTCTATCTAACTGTCTACCTGTCTATTCTATAGCCTGTCTGTCTCTCTATCTAACTGTCTACCTGTCTATCCCATAGCTTGTCTGTCTCTCTATCTAACTGTCTACCTGTCTATCCCATAGCCTGTCTGTCTCTCTATCTAAAGGTCGGGCGGAGGTGGCGAACACTTATATAGCGTCCGTCATCTACTACCGCCTGACCGTAGTGCCCTGCCCAAGGGAAACCCTCACCAAGATGGAGCGCGCGCTCTTCCAATTCCTTTGGAAGAGGCGGGCTCCTATGGTGAGGAGATCCATCTGCTGTCAACACCCTTCGAAAGGAGGGCTGGGGATGCCGTGGCTAATGATGCGTAAACACGCATTAAGGCTACGGCACCTCTACGTATTCCTCACCGGACAACCGGTGTGGGCCTCGTTTGTGAGACGAACCTTCCCAGACTCGTCTCACTCACCGAGCTGCAATCCTGGGTCAAGCAAAGACCGAGAAAACTGGGCGCCTGGCACACTGAGTGTGCCCAGACGCTCACCGCCCTCTGGCAGGCGGATCCGGTTATCAGTGGAGACTCCACCGCAACATTCTATAGAGGGCTGGTACGCAGCAGGTGCGACGACGCCCTCGGAGAAGCCCTAGACATGGAGGAGAACGAACTGGCCAGCCTGTTCGGTAGGACATTCAGCCCGGGACCTATGGACAACTTCCAGAAGTCCCTGGCCTGGCAGTGCTACCGAGGGGCTTTACCCGTTCGAGAAAGGCTCTACAGACACGGGCGCCCGGGTAGGGACCCCGCCAAAAAGATCTGTCCCAGATGCGTGTGCGACGAGGAAACCGTTGCACACGCATTGGTACACTGCTCGGGCGTAGCCGATCTGTGGGGCTATGTCGAACAACTGCTGTCAAGGGTGGGACCGATCCGGTTGACCACCGAGTCTATTGTAATGATCAAGCCGCCTCCCCCCTTCAAAAATGAAGCAGAGGCGGTGTTTCTGTGCGTAATAGCCATGGCGAAAGAGGTTGTATGGTGGACGCGTCTGAAAGGACTGAGGTCAGGCACCTTTCTCTCTGGCCAACAACTGGTCCGTTTCTTCCGATATCATTTCGGAAGAAGGATCAGGATGGAGAGAGAGGTGCTGCACCCCAGTCGTTTTTATGAAAGGTGGGTGAAAGTGGCGAGAATGGCCCGTGTGAATGGGCCTTCTCTTTACATAAGCCTGTAGGTGGAAAAGATGAAGGAACGAGGGAGCACCCCCTCTCTGTGCTCCTGAGGAAAAGGGTTGCACACTTTTTTCGGGGGTGTGTGCGACCCCCCAAGGCGCCTCCTCTCTATTGAGGATTTTGTTAAAAATTTTATTTTTTGTTATATCTTATTTTATTTTTATATTTTGTTATTGCTCCTCCTTATTGAGGACGCCTTTTTGTGTAAACTCCCCCCTTTGTACTTGTCCCACTGTTGATGCCCTAGTGGCAAATAAAAGAAACATATCTAACTGTCTACCTGTCTATCCCATAGCTTGTCTGTCTCTCTATCTAACTGTCTACCTGTCTCTCCCATAGCTTGTCTGTCTCTCTATCTAACTGTCTACCTGTCTATCCTATAGCCTGTCTGTCTCTCTATCTAACTGTCTACCTGTCTATCCCATAGCTTGTCTGTCTCTCTATCTAACTGTCTACCTGTCTATCCCATAGCTTGTCTGTCTCTCTATCTAACTGTCTACCTGTCTATCCCATAGCCTGTCTGTCTGTCTATCTAACTGTTTACCTGTCTATCCCATAGCATGTCTGTCTCTCTACCTGACTGTCTACCTGTCTATCCCATAGCCTGTCTGTCTCTCTATCTAACTGTCTACCTGTCTATCCCATAGCTTGTCTGTCTCTATCTAACTATCTGATCTGGGATGGACACTTGTTAAACCTGCTCGGTAAGTTTTTTATTAATTTCCTTAGAAATTCGTCATTGCGAACTTTTAATTTTATACCAATTTGTAGAGGGACTGACAGGTCAAATTTTGATCTGGTCAGTCCTCCAAAATATCGTGCCCCTCAGGGCAAAAACATCCAAAATATTTTGCAAAACTGTACATTTTTTTTTAAATGGCCGAAGCACCTACTTCTTTGCCAAAACAAGAAGATGGGAAGGGAAAGCTATGCCTACTTGACCAGCAGGTAGTAGCAGACATGGACAAAGAGGGGCGAACATCATCGCCTCAACATCTAGAAGTGGAACAAGCTTCAGCGCGCACTCTTCCAATTCCTTTGGAAGAAGCGGGCTCCTTTGGTGAGGAGATCCATCTGCTGTCAACACCCTTTGAAAGGAGGGCTGAGGATGCCGAGGCTAATGATGCGTAAACACGCATTAAGGCTATCGTACCTCCACGTACTCCTCACCGGTCAACCGGTATGGGCCTCGTTTGTGAGACGAACCTTTCCCAGACTCGTCTCACTCACCGAGCTGCAATCCTGGGTCAAGCAAAGACCGAGAAAACTGGGCGCCTGGCACACTGAGTGTGCCCAGGCGCTCACCGCCCTCTGGCAGGCGGATCCGGTTATCAGTGGAGACTCCACCGCAACATTCTATAGAGGGTTGGTACGCTGCAGGGGCGACGACGCCCTCGGAGAAGCTCTAGACATGGAGGAAGACGAACTGCCCAGCCTGTTCGGTAGGACATTCAGCCCGGGACCTATGGACAACTTCCAGAAGTCCCTGGCCTGGCAGTGCTACCGAGGGGTTCTACCCGTTCGAGAAAAGCTCTACAGACACGGGCGCCCGGGTAGGGACCCCGCCAAAAAGATCTGTCCCAGATGCGTGTGCGACGAGGAAACCGTTGCACACGCATTGGTACACTGCTCGGGCGTAGCCGATCTGTGGTGCTATGTCGAACAACTGCTGTCAAGGTTGGGACCGATCCGGTTGACCACCGAGTCTATTGTAACGATCAAGCCGCCTCCCCCCTTTCAAAAATGAAGGAGAGGCGGTGTTTATGTGCGTAATAGCCATGGTGAAAGATGTTGTATGGTGGACGCGTCTGAAAGGACTGAGGTCAGGCACCTTTCTCTCTGGCCAACAACTGGTCCGTTTCTTCCGATATCATTTCGGAAGAAGGATCAGGATGAAGAGAGAGGAGCTCCACCCCAGTCGTTTTTATGAAAGGTGGGTGAAAGTGGCGAGAATGGCCCGTGTGAATGGGCCTTCTCTTTACATCAGCCTGTAGGTGGAAAAGAGGAAGGAACGAGGGAGCACCCTCTCTCTGTGCTACTGAGGAGAAGGGGTTGCACACTTTATTGTTAATTTTATATTTGTTATTTGTTTTCTTTACTCGCCTTTTTGTGTAAACTCCCCCCCCCCCCATTGTACTTGTCCCACTTTTTGATGCCCTGGTGGCAAATAAAGAGAAACATATCTATCTGTCTGTCTGACTTTAGGTTAAGGAAGATAAACAGAGGGAAGACGGGAACACCTACAAAACCTGTTCCTGGTGTTCAGGGTTGTTCTACCGACGTTGCCCCATACTGGGGATTTCAATTGTTATTTTATTATATATGGTTTGTTGTTATTTATTAATGTTAAAGTTATATGATATTTATGTAAAAGCGCCGCCATCACGTCTTGTAATGTCCCACTTTTTTACGCTCCTGTGGCAAATAAACATATCTATCTGTCTACCTCTCTGTCCGTCTCTCTGTCTGTGTGATAGTGGACGTCTTTCATATCGGCTCTTCGATCACTACTTTGTCATTTGTGAGTGCGTTATTTGAATTTTGTTATTATTGTTGACTCTAACCCCTCGTCTGGAACTGTAGACGTAGGGTAAATATATGTTCGCCCTTTTGGGGTGAAAATCTTTAATTTAAAATGTTTATTGATATCGTTAAAAACGAGGAAGCCATATTGCAAGCTAACGCCACGCCCACCAAAAAAAGCGGGAAAGAGGGAACAACAATTCAAACTGTTGAACTACCCCTCCTCTCGAATGGAAAAAATACTGTGAAAAAGTCTGTTAATTTGAGTGAAAACCCAAATTTTGAAAAAGATAACGGGGAAAAAAATACCACAACAAATGGACTTAATAAAACCAACAACATTGCAACAACAAACAACAATGAACGAAACGAAAACAACAAAGACAGCAAAATTTCTTTTGCCCAAACGGTAAAAAAAACGATCGAATACAAACCCATAGACATTACTAACGCTAAGCAAAACTTACTAAATGCCAGAAAAAACGTATCTTTTGGGGAGGATGGTTCTTTTACGATCAATTCCTCAGAAGAAGTTCGTCAACAGGCATATAGGAATACTATAACTTTCAGGATTATATCCAACGCAACAAGAAAACCAGCTCAATTGACAGAAAGTCAAATTGAGCTGGTTCTGAAAGACATTATAAAGGACATACTCTTTATTGAAAGAGGAAAGCTTTATGCCAGCATTATAGTCCGAATGAAGGACCAAATGCTGGCTCGAAAATGCTCGGTGGCACCTATAGTGTCACCACAATACACCTTTTTCCCCACATATAAAGGAAGAAGAACACAAAGATTAAGAATGTGGAGCTCAACGCCAGAAGTAGACATCTGGTCCGTCCTGACAGGATTCACGGACCTAGAAAAGGACATTCTAGTATCAGCAGGTGAGTCCACCAGTGGACTGTTCGGGGGGGAAAAGTCTGGAGGTTCTCATACAGAGGACACCAGAGAAAATCGCCGAAATTCCCGACCGAGTACTACTGGATAGTCGAACTTTCAATAATATTACGGTGGAAGGCAGGAGGCCCTCATGCTACCACTGCGCTGGCAGAGATCACCTGAGGACTGCCTGCCCTCTACTAACAACAAAAAAACCACTACTACAAACACCACAACAACAATAAAAACAACCAACACCACCACCACAAAAACAACAAAATACAACACCATCTCCACCACCACCACCACCACGACAACAAAATCCAAGAACACCACCTCCTGCACCACCACCACAACAACAACAAAAACAAAAGACCACGAAACAAATCACAGTCACACGCACCCGTCCCACACAGAAAACAATCAAAAATACACACACCAACACAACACTACCACAAAATATCCCCCTACCCCCGAACACGGACGAAAACCTCCTTACATCGGAGCATAGCGAAGATGAAGGAGAGCCGTTCCGACCAGTAAAAAGAAAAAAAAGGAAACATACCACTAACAGAAACCAAACAAACACAGAAGAAACCAACACAACACAAAGCACCCCTCCCCATTACACAACACTAACAGCGTCACAGAACAAAACATTACAGTACACTTACATCAACAAACAAAACAAAAAATTGCTCAATATAATAAACAGCAACCCTTCGGTTTGCACCGAAGGGCCAAATTTTAAGACAGTGGATGACTCTCCACACCTCAAAATGATAAAGGTCCCCATGAACCTTTATCAAACTTTAAAAAACGTTTATAAAGAGGACGTGGGGCCCCCCTGTAACAAACCGTTTAACCGCGTCCTCTTAAAAGGTTACCCACCCCCTCCTCAAACACCCACACAACTCCAAATACCCCAACCCCTCCACACACTAATACCCCCACACCACCACAAACCACCACCCCACCCAACCACCCTCCACCACCCCCATGGAAACTGAACAGCCCGGACCCCGGACGCAGAGAGGTAAGTGCCTCTTTCTTTACCACCAACATGGCTGTGTTAAGAGTAGATTGTCTAAATGCGCGTGGCCTGGGCTCACCTTGGAAGCAAGCTAAACTTCTAAATGACCTCAGATCACGATGTATAAATGTGATGGCTATTTGCGAGGCCCGGATCAGCAGCGTGCAACAACTAGCCCCCACCTTTGATGACTTTGAGATGCACGCATCTCTCTGTCAGCCCGGAGGTGGGGGTGGGGTTGTCATTCTGCCACAAAAACATCTGGGTCTCGCTACACAGACGGTACACTTGGACCCGGAGGGTCGACTAGTGGTTCTGGACCTTGGCAGTGGTGAAGGCGAAGCTTTTAGGCTGGTCGCAGTTTACGCCCCTTTTGAGGCAATGCGGTCGGACTTCTTCCATCGTCTGGAGACTTTTCTAGGGCTCCTTGCTTTTAGTGATGACTGGAATGGTATCCTAGATGCATTTTGGGACTATGTAGGGGCATGTCCCGATAGAGGGGGGTGTAACAACCTCAAGGGGTTAATCGGCCGATTTGACCTGGCCGATAGATATCGACTAGATTTTACGACTGTGCCAACCTGGACTTGGACAAACCATAGCGGTCAATCTAGATCGTACCTTGATAGGTTCTTAGTTAGAATTAAGGATAGGGACTTTTTAAGTTGTCCAGAAATGCTCATGGTGGGCTATTCAGACCACAAGTTAGTGACCTGCATAGTCCACCTTGATAGAACGCATAGGCAGGGACCCGGTTACTGGTAGCTCAACTTGTCCTTACCGGCAAGTAGAGCTTACAGGGACCGGATTAGAACCTTAGATAAGGAGCGGTTGACGGGCGCCATCGTCAACAGCAGGTGGTGGGGCTCTCTGAAAAGAGAGATTAGAGTAGTTTCAATAGGAGTTAGTAAGTAGTTAGCCTCAGATACAAATAGGAAGGAAAGGGAGTTGGTAGTTAATGTTGAAGAGGCAATGAGAAGGGGCAACGTGGCCAGAGTGCAAGCGTCGAGAACGGCTTTGAGCCAGTTCTTCGATGCGAAACACGAAGGCTGCGTTGTCCGAAGCAAAATACGTGCTCTGGGAAACGAGGGGACCAAAGCTGTTAGCTGGGCCCGCTTGACAGAAGCCAAAAGTGGGATTAGATCCACTATCCGGTCTTTGCGAGACCAGGATGGACGGGTGATCCTTGAACCTAAGCAAATGTGCGAGGCGTTTCAAAGGCACTTCGCCCGATTGTTCGGGAGGGGCGGGGGGCCGGTCGGGGATGTGAATTTCGGTCCATACCTCGACGGCCTGCCGCGTCTTTCAGACGAGGAGGTGAGGTCCTGCGACGGGCCGATCTCAGTTGTTGAAATAGGGGACGTGCTGAGCCTATGCCTCGATGGTCTGCCCTACGAACTATATATTAATATGCCGGACTTGTTCCCCGATCTCCTCGAGGCGGTCTACTGCAACTGGCAACAGAACGGGAGAATTTCCTGTTCTGTGACCAAGGCGTAGTCTCGCTAGTGAGGAAGGACGAGAACAAGGGGCATGATATTAGTAATTTTAGGCCCATAACTCTGCTAAATCCATAGTTAAAGATGTTGGCCAAGGTGTTAGCGAAGAGGTTGGCGCTTGTCGTGGGGGGCCTGGTGGGAGATGCGCAGACATGCGCTATCCCGTCCAGGTCCATCCACGACAACCTCCACCTCATGCGATACATCATAGCGAGGGTTGGGAACGAACCCGGCTTTGGTGGGGCCCTGATAAATTTAGATCAGTCTAAAGCTTTCGATAGGGAGGACCATGGTTACCTGGATGCGGTACTAGCGGCGCCTGGTTTCGGACCCATTTTCAGGGGCTGGATCACTGCCATGCATAACAGCCGCATCTGCTCTAGAGTCAAGGTGAACGGTACCTCTCGGAGCCGTTCGAAATCACCCGCTCCATCCGACAGGGGTGCCCTCTCTCCTCCCTTCTGTATGTATTGGCTATCGAGCCACTACTGCGGAAGTTGGAGTTGTTGCAGGGCATCCCTTTGGAACCGGGATTCCGCAAAGCGGTGTCGGCCTACGCCGATGACGTAACAGTAATTGTGTCGACCACCGCGGAAATCGGGGCAATCAGCACCTTATTGGAGGAGTACGAAAGGTTGACAGGGGCTAAGCTGAACCGAGACAATTCAGTCGCTTTGCAACTCGGCGATTGGAGGAGCAAACTGATGTCGTCCGACAGTATCCCCGGACGGTGGACGGAGGGCCCGGTGAAGTTGTTTGGGGTCTGGTTCGGACCGGACCTCCAGGTGGAGAAAAACTGTGGTGAGGTTACGATAGGGTGTTTGCACTGACCCAGAAATGGGCCGAGTGCAAACTATCCTTGAAAGGTCGGGCGGAAGTGGCGAACGCTTACATAGCGTCCGTCATCTATTACCGCTTGACTGTCGTGCCTTGGCCGGATGAGATCCTCGCCAAAATGGAGCGCGCCCTCTTTCAATTCCTTTGGAAGAAGAGGTCTCCTCTGGTGAGGAGATCCATCTGCTGTCAACACCCTTTGAAAGGAGGTCTGGGGATGCCGTGGATAAAAATGCGTAAACACGCATTGAGGCTACGGCACCTCCAGGTATTCCTCACCGGTCAACCGGTGTGGGCCCCGTTTGTGAGGCGAGCCTTCCCGAGGCTCGTCTCGTCCTGGGTGAAGCAAAGACCGAGAAAACTGGGCGACTGGCACACCGAGTTTGCCCAGGCGCTCACGGACCCGGCTATCGGTGGAGACTCCACTTCGTCATTCTATAGAGGGCTGGTGGTTAGCAGGTGCGACGACGCCCTCGGAGAAACCGTCGGGAACGCATTGGTACACTGCCCGGGCGTTGCCGATCTGTGGGGCTATGTCGAACAACTGCTGTCACGGGTGGGACCAATTAGGTTGACCACCGATTCCATTGTAACGATCAAGCCGCCTCCCCCCTTCAAAAATGAAGGAGAGGCGGTCTTTCTCTGTGTAATAGCCATGGTAAAAGAGGTTGTATGGTGAACGCGTCTAAAAGGGCTGAGGTCGGACACCTTTCTTTCCGGCCAACAACTAGTCCTTTTCTTCCGATACCATTTCGGAAGAAGGATTAGGATGGAGAGATAGGTGCTCCACCCCAGCCAGTTTTATGAAAGGTGGATGAAAGTTTCGAGAATGGCCCGTGTGAATGGGCTTTCTCTCTACCTCAGCTTGTAGGTGGAAAAGGATGAAGGAAGAAGGGAGCACCCTCTCTTTGTGCTCCCGTTGTGAAGGGTCGCACATTTTTTTCGGGGGTGTGTGTGACCCCAAAACGATCCCTCCTTATTCAGGACCATTTTGTTATAATTTTATTTGTTATTACATTTTTTTACTCGATTTCTATGTAAACTCCCCCCCCCCCCATGTATGTGTCCTTTTCTTTTGTGCCCTCGTGGCAAATAAACAGAAATTTGTCTGTCTGTCCGTTTATCAGTATGTCATCCACTTCATTACGCTAATTGGTCATAGTAACAATACTTTAGTAAATGAAGAAGACTGTCGTTGGTCCCAAGTGACAGAGTCGGGCAGGTTATTCACCACCACTTACATGTAGATCACCATCACCATCACCATCACCATCACCATCAACATCACCATCACCGTCACCATCACCATCAACATCACCATCACCATCACCATCACCATCATCATCAACATCACCATCACCATCACCATCACCATCACCATCACCATCAACATCACCATCACCATCACCACCACCATCAACATCACCATCACCATCAACATCACGATCACCATCACCATCTACATCACCATCACCATCACCATCACCATCACCATCACGATCACCATCACCATCATCACCATCAACAACACCATCACCACCATCATCACCATCAACATCAACATCATCATCACCATCAACATCAACATCACCATCAACATCACGATCACCATCACCATCACCATCAACATCAACATCACCATCACCATCAACATCACCATCACCATCACCATCAACATCACCATCACCATCACCATCAACATCAACATCACCATCACCATCACCATCAACATCACCATCACCATCACCATCACCATCAACAACACCATCACCACCATCATCACCATCAACATCAACATCACCATCACCCTCACCATCACCATCACCATCACCATCAACATCACGATCACCATCACCATCACCATCAACATCACCATCAACATCACCATCACCATCACCATCAACATCAACATCACCATCACCATCACCATCAACATCAACATCACCATCAACATCAACATCACCATCACCATCACCATCAACATCAACATCACCATCACCATCACCATCACCATCACCATCACCATCAACATCACCATCACCATCACCATCAACATCACGATCACCATCACCATCACCATCACCATCAACATCACCATCACCATCGCCATCAACATCACGATCACCATCACCATCAACATCACCATCACCATCACCATCAACATCACCATCACCATCACCATCACCATCAACATCAACATCACCATCACCATCACCATCACCATCAACATCACCATCACCATCACCATCAACATCACCATCACCATCACCATCACCATCACCATCACCATCACCATCACCATCAACATCACCATCACCATCACCATCAACATCACGATCACCATCACCATCACCATCACCATCAACATTACGATCACCATCACCATCAACATCACAATCACCATCACCATCACCATCAACATCACGATCACGATCACCATCAACATCACCATCAACAGCAGCAGCAGTGTTGCCAGCATTAGCAGCAAGAGCAGCCGCGACGGCAACAGCAACGTCGTTATTATCACCATCACCACCACCATCATCATCAATACCACCATCAACATCATCATAATCATCCTCACCACCACCATCATAATCATCCTCATCATCACCATCAACATCATCATCACCATCATCATCATCAATACCATCATCACCATCACCACCATCACCACCATCACCACCATCACCATCATCACCACCATCACCATCACCACCACCGCCACCATCGCCATCACCAGCACCACCATCACCATCACCACCATCACCACCATCACCACCATCATCATTTCAATAATATTTATGACTATAAACCAACACTATATCAACTATTCGGGTTCTGGTCTCTTAAAGCCAGTTCACTCGCTGGTCCCAGGTCTTTATGAACTCTTGGGTCCCAAATAAAAAGACGGGGTGTGGAATAAGCGGGGAAGGGGAATATGTGGGGGTGTTGAAAATCGCTAATTTTTCTAGGTTGTTTCCGTTGATTTAAAAAAAAAAAGAGAATTTGTCGTTTAGTTTAAATATTGCGACCCCAAACCATCCTATTTATTTTATAATGTATGGGATTTCTAGAAATGTACTTTTATGTCATATAATTGTTTCTACTTTTGGCACAAGGCCAGCAATTACCCAGTACATTACTGATACTTTATTTTATCGACCCCGTAAGGATGAAAGGCAAAGTTAACCTCGGCGGATTTGAACTTAGAGACACAAAGGGCCATAACTATCCTGCAAAGCATGGCGTCAGACTCTCTACCGATACTGCCAAACCACCGCCCTTTTATGTCATATATAATGTTATTTAATATCTAAAGAAAATTAAATTTTGCTGGAGATCGGTTAACAAAATGTAATAAGCGGGGGTGGAACACGTGTGGGGCGTTTTTATAAAGTCTCAAAATGTAATAAGTGGGTGGAGGTGATTCATCGAGACCCGAGAGGACAAACTAGAAGTCTAAAATCTGTCTTGAGTCAGAAGACTCATCAGGCCAGTGATTATCCCGGTTTCCTTGGCGTTAAGCGACTGAGAGTACACTACTCCACCCTGGACAGGACGCCAGTCCATTGCATGGTTAAACCCCCAGTATAGAGCAACATGCAATGAAGTGTTTTTTTTTTTCAGAACACAACACACAACCCAGTCCAGGAAATGAACCCACGACATGTGATCATAATTCCAAAACCCTTACTACTAGGCCATACGTCTCCACGAAAAATAACGGCTAACCCATTTTCCCTCCATTGAAAGAAATGTATTTTCCAGTTAGTATCACCACATAATATAATACATATATGCATATATATATTAGGGTGGCCCTTAGCAATACATAATAGGAAAGTTGCTGCTCCCACCCCCTAATCCTGTTTCAATCAACGAAAACACAAGGTGTGCAAAATTTCAGCTCAATTGGACAACTGTTAAGCGACCCTCACATGCCTAGAAGTTGTAACATAGTATAGGTAACGATTAATTCTGTTCAAAAGCGGTACACTGTTCACTATTTCAACCATTTTCTTTTTTCTTCTTAGAGAAATTCATGTGGGCACATCCAGGCAACCCCAGAAAATGTTTAAAAACGTTCTGACTCAAATTTACCAATAGTTAATTTGAAAAATTCCCGAAATAACATGAAAAACCTAAGAAATATTAGCTTTTATTAATAAAGCACACAACTTCTATAAGAGAAACGCATTTTTATTTACAACAATAATTTCTATAGAATCAAAAACATAATGTGAACACTGAACACTGAATATTGAACATTATTTTTGCGTGGATTGGCAGTATCGGTAGAGGGTCAGACACCATGCTTTCCAGCATAGTTACGTCCCTTTACGATCTGAGTTCAAATCCCGCCGAGGTTGACTTTGCCTTTCATCCTTACGAGGTCGATAAAATAAAGTACCAGTAATGCACTGGAATAATTGATGGCCTTGTGCCAAAAGTAGAAACAATTATTTTTGCATAAAATCTGAGTTCATAAGATCATATATCCCTGTATGATCTGAGTTCAAATTCCGCCGTGGTTAACTTTGCCTTTCATCCTTCCGGGGTCGATAGAATAAAGTACCAGTAATTCATTGGGATAATTGCTGGCCTTGTGCCAAAAGTAGAAACAATTATTTTTGCATAAGAGATGATTTAGTAGCAGTTGGGTATGTTTTACGGTTTTTGGTAACGATCTGTAAAACAATTTGTTTCTCAGTTTCATCTTTTGTAAGAATGTTATTGTAATCCTGTAACATCATTCACAACAACTGTCTTCTCCAGTTTTTCAAGTCCACTTTTGTAATCAGGATCATCCTTCCATGTTGAAGGGTCTTTGTCGAGGAAATTGGTGCTGATAGAAAATCTCGTGAAGAAAGTTTTTGTACCTGGAGTTACAAAAGACTTTTCTTCTTTTTCTTTTTCCTTTTCTTCACCTTTGTCTGCTTCCAGCATAACTTGAGCAATATTTACCTTAACCTCTCCTTGCTCTCCTTGCTCTCCTTTTCTCCTTGATCTCCTTTCTCTCTTTTTCTCCTTGCTCTCCGTGCTCTCCTTTTCTCGTTGCTCTCCTTTTTTCATTGCTCTCCTTGCTCTCCTTTCCTCATTGCTCTCCTTGCTCTCCTTTATCATTGCTCTCCTTGCTCTCTTTTTGTCCTTGCTCTCCTTGTTCTCCTAGCTCTCCCCTTTTCCTCTTGCTCTCCTTGATCTCCTTTTCTCCTTCTTCTCATTGCCCTCATTGCTCTCCTTTTCTCCTTGCTATCCTTTTCTCCTTCCTCCCCCTTTCTCCTTGTTTATATACAAAAACAATGAGAAAAGGGGAGCAAGGAGAAATATGAAAGCAAGGATAGTAAGGAGAGTATATATATACATATTATATATATATGTATATATGTATATAAACATATCATATATATATATATATATATATATATATATATATATATATATATGACTTGACCACTGGCCATGTGACGATTCTTAGCCATTTTGAATTCGATTCTGGCGGGGATCATTTAAGAAAAATCTTTGTCCAATTGAGTTTGTCTCCTGATGATTTCGAAACTCGTTGATTTATCCATGATCGGATATTTCCAAAAATGGAATGAAACCCCCGGGGTAGAGATATGATTTTGGTATGTTTATGTACATTCTTTCTTCTAACTTTGATTTTGTACCTAATTTTGTATGGTTAACTATATATCTAGTCAATTTCTACAGGCTATCAGAAATACTAGGTAAATCTTCTGTGGCTGTTGATCGCGGATAAAAAGCTATCATTTATTTATCTATTGTTTCTTCATAAGTACATTTTAAACTTATAGCCTCGCTTAAATGATTTTTTATGTGATTGATTATACTGATTGGGAGAAGAAATACTGTATATATTTTATCAAATGACTCTATGTACTTACTTTCTTATATATATATATATATATATATATATATATATATATATATATATATATATATATATATATATATATATATATATATATATATATATATATACATATATACATATATATATATATGATATGTATATATACATGTATATATATATATATATGTGTGTGTGTGTGTATATATATATATACATATATACATGCCTGGATAATACATGTGTTCCTATTCGTTTTTTGCGTGTAGGGATATATACTTTATTATTATTATTAAACTCCCTCTGGTTGAGATGAAATCTGATCATTTTGACTGCTGCTATTTATAGTGGTAGTAGACTGACCTCCCTGCCTCTGCTTCTATCTCTACACACGGCACTGGGCAGAATTGCTTCCACACCATTCATTCTCATCTCGGGAACAATTTTGAATAGCGCCAGTTCGTAATTTGAACTCGGGAATGTATATTCTCCGAGTGAAAAGAATCTAACCTTCTGACGAGAGTTTATCTTGTCAATGGTAGCCCGCAAGGACTTTCCATATAATTTTGAGACTCGAAACCGATTCGGTAAAGGTAATCATAGTAAGTACAGTGAATTTTTTGAAATTTATTTTGAAACTTTTTCTTATTTGCTAAACCTTGATTATATATATATGATATGTATATATACATGTATACATATATATATATATATATATATATATATATATATATATATATATATATATATATATATATATATATATATATATATATATAATAGAATAATCGAGTATCGGAAAATCAGTACTCAATACCGAGTACTCGTTTCTCTCAGCTGCCGGATATATGTATATTAGGGTGGCCCTTAGCAATAGGGAATTTTCCGAAAGTTAAAATGTTGCTGCTCCCACACCGAAAAATAGGTCTGCCCCCATATTTGCAAGTTACCTTCCCCATTATATTTATTGTCACTTATCTTTCTAATACCAAGAATAAGTCTGAACAAGTTTTTAATTTAAGAGAAAATTATATAAGAGATAACAAATATTCATCTGGAAAAATGACTTTCTGGACGAAAACTTCAAACATTCACGGTTGATGAGGGTCGCCTTGCAGTTGTCAGCTTGAGCTAATATTTTGCAGAGATTGGTTTTTTGTTACTTGAAACAAGATAAACGGGTGAGAGCTAAATTTTCAGAAAGTTGAAAAAACCATTACCACTAAAAGGGTCTGACGGCTCGTGGTTTACAGATTCGGGCTAGATCGATACAGATTGAACTTTGAGCTGATCGGTGGAGAAATGTGCGTCACCAACCAATAAAAGTAATGAAGGAGTAACCTCTCGTCCTTGTTTTATGTTAATATACTACACTCTGTCTAGCTCTACACCTCGATACAGACGTGAACCTAAACATCGAGTGCTCACCCGGGTGAACCTAGAGTAACTCTTCGTTACACTCCCTGGATATATATATATATTTCTCAACCCTACCTATCAATTTCTCACTCCCTCTCTCTTTATATATTTATATATATACACACACATATATATATACATGTGTGTGTGTGTGTGTGTGTGTGTGTGTGTGTGTGTGTGTATGCATGTATGTAAGTATGTAAGTATGTAAGTGTGTAAGTATGTATATATGCATGTCCTTTGTCAGGTTTTGTTTTTTGTCCTGCAGGGTGTCCAAAATCCCCCTTCCTCACCAAGTAAACTTGGTGAGGTTGCCTACGACCCGACCATGCGACAGATTATCCTGGGTTATATGTTACCAGTAGCACTCAAGAGTGACCCGACATATAAGAGTCAACGGCCATCCAAAAGTGTGTAGGTATGTATATACACATGTACATATGTATGTATATGTATATATGTATATATACATGGGTGCATGTTTATGTATATGCGCGGGGCCATAGAAATACGCGGGCTGGATATCCGATTGCGCGGTTAAACCACTGGGGGTGAAGGACCCCTAGCCTTTTTCAAAGCATTCTTCTAGGAGAAGGCAACTCAGGAAACTGCGGCTCAGTAGTTACTGATGATGTTGATCTTTTCTTCTTTTCGGGTTATAGCTACTGTCGCTCAGAGAGTGGGATTGGCTCAGTGCACAGTTTTTACTCACTTTAAAAAATATCTTCACGCACAGGCATTGCATGATAGAATTAGTTAGTAATTATTAATAATGGTATATCGTGCAACGGCCATACTCGATAACGAGGGGGCAGCCATCATGTATGCATGTATGTATGTATGTACATATGTATGTACATATATATGTATGTATGTATGTGTGTATGTATCATTACATATCATAATTCGTACTATGCCTAAGAGTGAGAAAACTCAAAACAGTCATTTGTAGAACGAAGATTTATTGTGGGAATTGGAAAGTTTAATGTCGCGCAGCTTCGTGGTTTCTACACAAGAAGAGAATTTCCCGATTGATACATACACCAACATACACACACTCACAAACGCACACACACACACATACACACACACACTTATATGTTTATATATATATATATATATATATATATATATATATATATATATATAGTTGTGTGTGTGTGTATCGATCTTGATTCTTCTCCCCACAGCGTATTTTATTGACTTTACTGAGCGTCTCACACACACGCGTATAAATATATATAATGTTTAGTACACTCCTACCAAGAGCTATCCTTTTATAGGTTTATATTATATTTTATACTTTTCTTCGGTATTTTTATATATATATACGGTGCTTTTGATACATATATTTTATTTATATATATATAACTCTGATTTTATACATATATACTTTTATATATACCTTTTATTTTATACGCTACTTTTGTCTTCCAAACACTTATCGTCAGCTGTAAAAGGCGGTGATTTACTTTCAAATCTCGGTTTCTTTTCCTTTTTTTTTTTCTTTTCACTAAGTCTTTTCAAAATGGCGCATTATTAATAATAGACACAAAAAGATAGATAAGACAAAGAAAAGGATATAGAGAGAGAGGTTGGTAGAGAGATAGTAGAGCTACCCCATGGTAAATTGATTAACACCCGTGTCCATTTACTAGCTAGCATTATCTCTTCAGAGGGCTCGTCAATTGACTGACCGTTAGTAAGGTGTCTGCTTGACTGTATGCCTGCAATTGTCGTCTGTTTAAGAGGCCAAGTGTGTGTGTTTGTGTGCATACGGCTGTTTGTGTGCGTACGGCTGTGTTTGTCTGCGTACGGCTATGTTTGTGTGCGTACGGCTGTGTTTGTGTGCGTATGGCTGTGTTTGTGTGTGTAATACTGTGTTTGTGTGTGCACGGTTGCGTTTGTGTGTGTACGGCTGTGTTTGTGCGTGTGTTTGGGTGCGTACGGCTGTGTTTGTGTGTGTACGGCTGTGTTTGTGTGTGTACGGCTGTGTCCGTGTGTGTACGGCTATGTTTGTGTGCGTACGGCTATGTTTGTGTGCGCACGGCTGTGTTTGTGTGCGCACGGCTGTGTTTGTGTGTGTACGGATGTGTTTGTGTGTGTACGGCTGTGTTTGTGTGTGTACGGCTATGTTTGTGTGCGCACGGCTGTGTTTGCGTGTGTACGGCTGTGTTTGTGTATACCACGTGTGTTTGTGTATACAGAGTGTGTTTGTGTGTACAGCGTGTGTTTATGTATACAGCGTGTGTTTGTGTATGCAGCGTGTGTTTATGTATACAGCGTGTGTTAATGTATACAGCGTGTGTTTGTGTGTGCAGCGTGTGTTTGTGTGTGCAGCGTGTGTTTGCGTGTGCAGCGTGTGTTTGTATATACAGCGTGTTTGTGTATACAGCGTGTGTTTATGTATACAGCGTGTGTTTGTGTATACAGCGTGTGTTTGTGTGTACAGCGTGTGTTTGTGTGTGCAGCGTGCGTTTGTGTGTGCAGCGTGTGTTTGTGTGTACAGCGTGTGTTTGTGTGTGCTTGTGTGTGTTTATGTATACAGCGTGTGTTTGTGTGTGCAGCGTGTGTTTGTGTGTGCAGCGTGTGTTTGTGTATACAGCGTGTGTTTGCGTGTGCAGCGTGTGTTTGTATATACAGCGTGTTTGTGTATACAGCGTGTGTTTATGTATACAGCGTGTGTTTGTGTATACAGCGTGTGGTTGTGTGTACAGCGTGTGTTTGTGTGTGCAGCGTGCGTTTGTGTGTGCTTGTGTGTGTTTATGTATACAGGATGTGTTTGTGTGTGCAGCGTGTGTTTGTATGTGCAGCGTGTGTTTATGTATACAGTGTGTGTTTGTGTGTGCAGCGTGAGTTTGTGTGTGCACCCGTTAGTGCTTGTGTTTGTGATTAAATGAGTATGATACTTTCTTTTTATATATTGTTGCTTTTGTTCTGTTTGCCACATATTATATTGATTAGCTAAGTATCGGTGTATATGT
>OZ024742.1:339634690-339637190 GCA_964016885.1 Eledone cirrhosa | reverse complement strand
CAACCACAACAATTACTACAACAGTATTTTTTTCGGGCTCTTTACGTTCTGAGTTCAAATTCGGCTGAGTTCACTTTGTCCTTCCTCCTTCTGATGTCACTAAAATAAAACACATGCCAAGTAATGAAGCAAGGTTTTAATCAGTGAGAATTCACATGTAAATGGTTTTGAAGAGAATTTAAATGAAATAGAGAAAAAGTGACGTCCGAACGAGTATCCTCCATCTCCAACTAACTTACCTTCCGTCACTGGGTCCCGGCCGACAGGATGGTGAATATTTTCCCCAGAAGACGGTGAGGGAGACATGCTGAAACAACCACTCCATCTCGTGAAGTCTGCACCTTCGGGCAGCCAATTCCGCTCCGCTATCAGTGAATAGTGATATGGTCTGGGGACAATGGCAATATATTCAACTTTCCTCTCTTGTACCTGCATTAGAAACCATCTTTATCAATATTAGAAATAATTCTTATTATTAGAAACGGTGGATTGGCAGTATGGGTTGAGAGTCTGACGCCATGCTTTGCAGCAAAGAGTTACGGCCCTTTATGGTCTGAGTTCAAATCACGCAGAGGTTAACTTTGCCTTTCATTCTTACGAGGTCGATAAAATAAAGTACCAGTAATACACTGGGATAATTGTTGGCCTTGTGCCAAAAGTAGAAACAATTATTAGAAACGTGAGCATGGTGGATTGGCAGTATCGGTAGAGCAGCGAACACCATGCTTTGCAGTATATAGTTACGGCCCTTTATGTTCTGTGTTCGGATCCTGCCAAGGTTAATTTTGCCTTTCATCCTTATAGAGTCGTTAAAATAAAGTACCAGTAATGTACTTGGGTTGAAATAATCGACTTTCCCCTCCCCAAAACATTGTTGGCATTGTACCTAAATAAGAAATAATGGCAGTATAGGTAAAGGGTCGGATACCATGCTTCCCAGCGTAGTTACGTTCCCTTACGGTCTGAGATCAAATCCCGCCGATGTCAACTTTGCATTTCATCCTTACGGGGTCGATAAAATAAAGTACCAGTAATGCACTGGGTAATTGCTGGCCTTGTGCCAAAATTAGAAACAATTATTAGATACGTGAGCGTGGTGGATTAGCAGAATCAGTAGAGCAGCAGACAACATGCTTTCCAGTACATAGTTACGGCCCTTTACTTTCTGAGTTCAAATCCCGCCGAGGCTAGCTTCGCCTTTCAACCTTACTGGTGTCGATTTAATCGACTTTTCCCCCTTCCCTTCAAATTGCTGGCCTTGTACCAAAAGTATAAACAATTATAAGAAATAATTATTATATTTATCTGAGATGACAGAATCATAAAACGTCGGTCAAACTGCTTTCTGGTATTTGTCCGGTTCTTTAGGTTCTGAGTTCAAATCGGGCAGAGGTCAACTTTGCCTTTCATCCTTCCGGGGACAATAAAATAAAGTAGCACTCAACTTATGGTTCCATATAATTGACTTGTCCCCTTCCCCTAAAACTCCATGACCATGTACCTAAATTAGAAACCATTAGTAGTAGTAGTAGTAGTAGTAGTAGTAGTAATGTCAGTAGTAGTAGTAGTAATGTCAGTGGTAGTAGTAGTAATATCAATAGTAGTAGTAGTAGTAGTAGTAGTAGCTGTAGTAGTACTAGTAGTAGTAGTAGTAGTATCAATGGTAGTAATAATGTCTGTAGTAGTAATAGTTAGTAGTAGCAGCAGCAGTAGCAGCAGCAGTAGTAGTAGTAGTAGTAGTAGTAGTAGTAGTAGTAGTAGTAGTAGTAGTAGTAGTTATTATGACAAACCAATGAACGTTCAATAGCCAGTATTGAGACCATTAATGTCCATGCGGTCCATGCAGAAAACAGGGTCTAAATAAATTTGAATATAAATGAAAAATCACAAACTATTTTCCTATTTTGTTTCTTTATTTTTTTTGTTTCTTATTATTATTGTTATTTTTATAATTGTTTAGTATTGATGTTATTTTGTTTCTATATATGTTTATTGTTGATGTTATTTTGTTTCTATATATGTTTATTGTTGATGTTATTTTGTTTCTATATATGTTTATTGTTGATGTTATTTTGTTTCTATATATGTTTATTGTTGATGTTATTTTGTTTCTATATATGTTTATTGTTGATGTTATTTTGTTTCTATATATGTTTATTGTTGATGTTATTTTGTTTCTATATATGTTTATTATTGATGTTATTTTGTTTCTATATATGTTTATTATTGATGTTATTTTGTTTCTATATATGTTTATTGTTGATGTTATTTTGTTTCTATATATGTTTATTGTTGATGTTATTTTGTTTCTATATATGTTTATTGTTGATGTTATTTTGTTTCTATATATGTTTATTGTTGATGTTATTTTCTTAATATGTTTATTATTGTTATTTTGTTCTATATATGTCTATCGGCTTTGTAAAGAGTTTTGCATGAATTTTGCATCGCTTTTTCAAGTCTTTTGTATGGCTGACATTGACTGAGGTTGATGACTGTA
>OZ024742.1:339612190-339629690 GCA_964016885.1 Eledone cirrhosa | reverse complement strand
TATATATATATATATAATACATTATAAAGAAAGAAGAAACATTAGACATAAATAAAAAAATATAGATACCTAATATTCTTCGACATCCTCGACTGCACAGTTTCGTGGCTACTTTGCAAAAATATTGCATCATAGAGATGCAGTATTTTTGTGAGGTTTGCCAACTTATCAAGACAATACCTCATTTAAAGTTTCAAACACGTCCGCATGTCTAATGTTTCTTCTTTCTTTATAATGTATTATATAGCTCTGATATTGAGTCAATCTAATTCATTCAGATTATTTTGTCCCTATTAATCATAGAGCAACATCGGTTAAGGTTGGCACCACACAAATTCAGGGATATATGTGTGTATATATGCATGTATATGTATGTATTCGCATGTATCTGTGTATTTCTTTTTATTGTCTATAACTCCCTACGGTAGAGTAACCATGGAAGTATATAGTGACTGCTGTCAAGCTTACACTATTTACACTTCTAGTTCTCCTTAGCCACCTCGTCTGTAGCCTAGATATTACTGTCCCCTCCGCCATTTGTGGTATTTTTCTCTTGGTTGTAAGAGGCTTAACTCTGTTTCTTGACCGATGTATCACGTGATAAGTTCCCCCTCTGCCTTTCCGGAATTCTCTCTCACGCCTTGCGGATGCGTTTTGAAACTTTAAATGAGGTATTCTCTTGATAAGTTGGCAAACCTCACAAAAATACTGCATCTCTATGATGCAATGTTTTTGCAAAGTAGCCACGAAACTCCGCAGTCGAGGATGTCGAAGAATATTAGATATCTATATGTTTTTATTTATGTCTAATGTTTCTTCTTTCTTTATAATATATTATATAGCTCTGATATTGAGTCAATCTAATTCATTCAGATTATTTTGTCCCTATTAATCATAGAGCAACATCGGTTAAGGTTGGCACCACATAAATTCAGGGTTATATGTGTGTATATGCATGTATATGTATGTATTCGCATGTATCTGTGAATTTCTTTTATTGTATATATATGTGTGTGTGTGTGTGTGTGTGTGTGTGTGTGTGTGTGTGTGTGTGTGTGTGTGTGTGTGTGTGTGTGTGTGTGTGTGTGTGTGTGTGTGTGTGTGTGCGTGCGTGTGTGTGTGCGTATACCAAAATACATGCACGCACTCTCCCATACATATATAGATGCACACATACACACACACACATATATATATATATATATATATATATATATAGAGAGAGAGAGAGAGCGTATGAGGGAGATAGAGGAGGAAAGAGAGAGAGATGGGTGGAGAGAGCGTATGAGGGAGATAGAGGAGGAAAGAGAGAGAAAGAGACGAGGATAGACAGATTGACAGAGAGACAGATAGAGGGACAGAAAAAATAGATATAGATAGATAGATAAATTTCTATTTATTTGCCACGAGGGCACAAAAGAAGGGGACATTTACACAGTGGGGGAGTTTACATAAATCGAGTAAAGAAAAAAGGAATAACAATAATAATATAACAATAAAAAGTCCTCAAAAGGGAGGGGGCGTGTTGGGGATTGCACATACCCCCGAAAAGTGTGCAACTCTTTTCGCGGGGGAAGCCCAGAGAGGAGGCGCTCCCCCTTTCCTCTTCACTTCTTCACCTACAGAACAATGTAGAGAGAAGGCCCATTTACACGGGCCATTCTCGCTTCTTTCACCCACCTTTCATAAAACTGTCTGGGACCAAGCACTTCTCTCTCCATCCTGATTCTTCTTCCGAAGTAGTATCGGAAGAAGTAAACCAGGTGATGGCCGGAGAGAAAGTCACCCGACCTCAGACCTTTCAGGCGCGTCCACCACACAACCTCTTTCATCATGGCTATTACGCACAGAAAGACCGCCTCTGCTTCATTTCTGAAGGGAGGAGGCGGCTTGATGTTCACCACAGACTCGGCGGTTAATCGAATCGGCGCCACACGCGACAGCAGTCGTTCGACGTAGCCCCACAGATCGGCAACGCCCGGGCAGTGTACCAGTGCATGCGCAACGGTTTCCTCGTCGCGCACGCATCTGGGACAGATCTTTTTCGCGGGATCCCTGCCCGGGCGCCCGTGTCTGTAGAGCTTTTCTCGAACGGGCAGAGCCCCCCGGTAACACTGCCAGGCTAGGGACCTCTGGAAGTTGTCCATGGGTCCCGGGCCGAAAGTTCTACCGAACAGGCTGGCCAGTTCGTCCTCCTCCATGCCTAGCGACTCTCCAAGGGTGTCGTCGCCCCTGCTAGCCACCAACCATCTATAGAATGTCGAGGTGGATTCTCCACTGACAGTCGGGTCCGCTTGCCAGATAGCCGTGAGCGCCTGGGCACACTCAGTGTGCCAGTTGCCCAGTTTTCTCGGTCTTTGCTTCACCCAGGATTGCAGTTCGGTGAGCGAGACGAGCTGTGGGAAGGCTCGCCTCACAAACGGGGCCCACACCGGCTGACCGTTGAGGAATACCTGTAGATGCCGTAGCCTCAATGCGTGCCTACGCATCAACAGCCACGGCATACCCAGCCCTCCTTTCGAAGGGTGCTGGCAGCAGATGGATCTCCTCACCGTGGGAGGCCGCTTCTTCCAGAGGAACTGGAAGAGCATGCGTTCCATGATGGTGAGCTTTTCCTTGGGGCAAGGCACGACGGTCAGGCGGTAGTAGATGACGGACGCTATGTAAGCGTTCGTCACCTCCGCCCGACCTTTCAGTGATAGTTTGCACTTGGCCCACTTCTGGGTCAGCGCAAACACCCTGCTCGTCACCTCGCCCCAATTCTTCTCCACCTGGAGGTCCGGTCCGAACCAGACCCCGAGCAGCTTCACCGGGCCCTCCGTCCACCGCCCGACGACACCGTCTAACGGCATCGGTTTGCCCCTCCACGTTCCGAGTTGCAAACCGACTGACTTGTCCTTGTTCAGCTTAGCCCCCGTCAGCCTTTCGTATTCCTCCAGTAGGGTGGCGATCGCCCCGATTTCCGAGGCGTCCGCCACCATTACTGTTACGTCGTCGGCATAGGCCGAGACCGCTTTGTGCAATCCCGGTTCCAGGGGTATGCCCCGCAGCAACTCCAACTTCCGCAGCAGTGGCTCGAGAGTCAATACGTACAGAAGGGAGGAGAGGGGGCACCCCTGTCTGATGGATCGGGTGATTTGAAACGGCTCCGAGAGGTAGCCGTTTACTTTAATCCTAGAGTAGATGTTGCCACTGTGCATGGCAGAAATCCAGTCCCTGAAAACGGGTCCGAAGCCCGCCGCCGCTAGCACCGCATCCAGGTAACCATGGTCGACCCTATCGAACGCCTTAGATTGATCCAAGTTGATCAGGGCCCCACCAAAGCCGGGTTCGTAGCCAACCCTCTCTATGATGTATCGCATGAGGTGGAGGTTGTCGTGAATGGACCTGGACGGGATAGCGCATGTCTGCGCGTCTCCCACCAAACCACCCACCACAAGCGCCAACCTCTTCGCCAACACCTTGGCCAAAATCTGTAACTCTGCATTCAGCAGAGTTATGGGCCTAAAGTTACTTAAGTCGTCCCCCTTGCTCTCGTCCTTCCTCACTAGCGTGACCACGCCCTTGGTCACAGAACAGGGAATTCTCCCGTTCTGTTGCCAGTTGCAATAGACAGCCTCGAGGAGTTCGGAGAACAAGACCGGCATAGCTAAATAAAGTTCGTATGGTAGACCATCGAGACCCGGGGATTTGCGTCTGCTGCATTGGCTGAGCGCTTCCCCGATTTCAGTGGCTGTGATTGGCCTTTCGCAGCACTCCGCTTCGCCGCTCGAAAGACGCGGTAGACCGTCGAGGTATGGACCGAAGTCCACATCCCCGTCCGGCCCCCCGCCACCTCCGAACAGTCGAGCAAAGTGCCTTTGAAAGGTCTCGCACATTCGCTCAGGTTCAAGGATCACCCGTCCATCCTGATCTCGCAAAGACCGAATGGTGGATTTAATCCCACTCTTGGCTTCTGTCACGCGGGCCCAGCTAACAGCTTTGGTCCCCTCGTTTCCTAAAGCACGTATTTTACTTCGGACAACGCAGCCTTCGTGCTTCGCGTCAAAGAACTGGCTCAATGCCGTTCTCGTCGCTAACACTCTGGCTACGTCTCCGCTCCTAATCGCCTCTTCTAGTTTATCTGTTAACTCCTTTCCCTCCTATTTCTATTCGCCGCTAGTTCCTTACTGTAACCTATCGAACTTACTCTAATCTCTCTCTTTAGAGATACCCACCACCTACTGTTGACGATCGCTCCCGTCAACCGCATCTTAACTAAGCTACTAATCCGGTTTCTGTAATCTTTCTTTGTCGGTAAGGACAAGTTCATCTTCCAGTAACCGGGACCCTGTCTATGCGTTCTATCAAGGTTGACCACGCAAGTCACTAATTTGTGATCTGAATAGCCAACCATGATCAGTTCTGGATAACTAAATACGTCCCTATCCTTACTCCTAACCAAAAACCTATCTAGGTACGATCTAGATTGTCCACTGCGGTTTGCCCAGGTCCAGGTTGGCGCAGTTGGACAATCTAGTCGAAATCTATCGACCAGGTCGAATCGATCGAGTAACCCCTTGAGGCTGCTACACCCCCCTCTATCGGGACATGCCCCTGCATAGTCCCAACGCGCATCTAGGATTCCATTCCAGTCCCCCACTAAAAGCAGGGAACGCGACGTTCCTAGAAAAGTCTCCAGACGCTGGAAGAAGTCGGCTCTTTCCGCCCCGACGGGAGCATAAAGACCGACCAGTCTGAAAGCCCCGCCGCCTCCGACGTCCAGCACCAGTAATCGACCCCCCGGGTCCGAGTGAACAATCTGTACGTCGAGAGTCAGACGTTTATCCAGCAGTACGGCAACTCCCCCCCCCCCCCCGCCTCCGGGTTGACAGAGAGATGCGTGCATCTCAAAGTCATCGAAGGCGGGCGCCAGCTGTCTCACGCTGCTGATCCGACTCTCGCAAACAACCATCACATCTATACTTTGTGACCTGAGGTCACTTAGAAGCTTTGCTTGCTTCCAAGCTGAGCCCAGGCCACGCGCGTTCAAACAGCCAACTCTCAATTGATCTATTTTGGTGTTGAAAGTGAAGAAAGAAAAGCACTTACCTCTCCGGGTTGCGTAATTTCCATGGCATCAGGGGTGTTGGGTGGAGGGATGTTTTTTGGTGGTGTGGGGGTACACGTGTGTGGTGGGGTTGGGGTATTTGGAGTTGTGTCAGGGAGAGGGGCGGTTATGGGGAAATCTTTCAAGAGGACGCGATTCAACGGTTTTAAACAGGGGGGGCTCACGTCCCGTCTAAATTGTTCTTTTAAGGAACGATAAAGGTCCAGAGGGACCTTTATCATTTTTAAATGGGTGAAGTTCTCTGTTGAGATAAAGTTTGGCCCTTCGGTCTGCACCATAGGGTTATTGTTTATTAATTTAACCAGTTTTTTTATTTTCTTTATTTATATATGTGTATTGCAACGTCTTTTTTTGTGATGCTGTCAATGTTTCGGAGAGGGGAGGCGCAGATTTATTTTTGTTTGTTGAGGGTGGGGTGTTTTTGATTGGAGTTGGTGTTTGTGTGTGGGTTATTTGTGGTGTGCTGGGTGTGTGTTTTCTTTTTTTTCTTTTAACTTGTCTGAAGGCTTCTCCTCCTTCTTCTTCAGAAGTTGGGGGAAACTCTTCAGCGCTAGGTCGGAGGGACGTGTTTGTGGTTGTTTTTTTTTTGCGGGAGGGGTAGATTTGTTACTGTTTTTTTTATTATTTGTTTGGAATGGGTTTTGTGGTGGTGGTGGTGGTAATGTTTGTGTCGTGCTTGTGGTTGGTGATGGTGGTGGTGATGTTTGTGTTGTGGTTGGTGGTGGTGATTTTTGTGTCGTGCTTGTGTTTGGTGCTGGTGGTGGTGATGTTTGTGTTGTGTTTGTGGTTGGTGGTGTCTGTATTTTGTTTGCTGTGTGTGGTATTAGTGTATTTTTGGAGGTGGGTGGTGCTGGTGTACTGTTTGTGGTGGGTGTGGGCAATAGTCCTTTTTGGGGGATACGTTTCGGGCAGTTAGCCTTAACGTGTCCCCTTTCCATGCATAAATAGCATGCTGGTCTTCTCCCCTCTACAATTATGTCTATTGGGGTAAGGTCATCCAGCCAGATGCGATCCGGGATTTGTGCTATTCTTTCGGGCCTCATTTGGACTAGTATGTCGAGGCCCATTCCCAGGAACGCATCTCCAGTTGCCTTCCCCATTGACAGCATAGTGTCTTCGCCCATATCAATGAAGCCAGCAATAGCCCACCATTGTGGGCAGCATTGTTTTTACTTTTACTCTCTGTGTTCTTCTACCCATGTAGGAGGGATAGAAGCTATATGTTGTCGACGAGAGTGGGCTTAGGGAAAGCTTCTCCGCCGTTTCTTTGTCTCTTGTTAGGACCGAAATGCTGCCATAGAGTCGGTCCTTTCGTATGAAGAGAATATTCTTCATATAGTCTTTTAGGACTAACTCTATTTCCATTTGGCTGGGCTGTGCTGGCTTTCTTGTCTGGTTCAGTATAGTTCTGTATAGAACTGTGTTTTCTGCTCTGGCTTTCTTGAATTCTGGGGGGGAGTTAATGGAAAACATTCCGTTCTCCCCCAAAACAATGTGTTTCTTTGCTTCGGCCAGTTTTTCTCTGGCGGCAGTTAGGTCAATTGGTGTGTATGTAATGGATTGTTTTGTTTTCTGGGCGAAAGTTGCCCTGTCGTTATTTGTATTATTTTCTGTTTGTTTGTTTTCTGTTTGCTCATTTTCCTTAACATTTGTTTTTTCATTTTGTTTGTTTGTTTCAATGTCTAATTTTGTTGTAATTATTTTTTGCTCTTCAGACTTGGGGGGCGTGGCAGAGCTAATGGCAGATATGTCTGCCATCTTTTCCGCCATGCTGCCAAGAAAGAAATTTTTCGGCAAAAATAGATATATATTTTACCCCCTAAAAAGGGGGTAAATGCAAAAATGTTTCCCTAAATAACAGGGGTTAGTGTTCCAAATGTGTTGCACTAAAAAATTTATCCGGTACTTACAATAGTAAGGGTAAATACCGATGGAATAGCGGAGCCGATGCGAAGCGTGTCTTACTCTATCAAGATAGATAGATAGATAGATAGATAAATTTCTATTTATTTGCAACGAGGGCACAAAAGAAGGGGACATTTACACAGTGGGGGAGTTTACATAAATCGAGTAAAGAAAAAAGGAATAACAATAATAATATAACAATAAATAGTCCTCAAAAGGGAGGGGGCGTGTTGGGGATTGCACATACCCCCGAAAAGTGTGCAACTCTTTTCGCGGGGGAAGCCCAGAGAGGAGGCGCTCCCCCTTTCCTCTTCACTTCTTCACCTACAGAACAATGTAGAGAGAAGGCCCATTTACACGGGCCATTCTCGCTTCTTTCACCCACCTTTCATAAAACTGTCTGCGACCAAGCACTTCTCTCTCCATCCTGATTCTTCTTCCGAAGTGGTATCGGAAGAAGTAAACCAGGTGATGGCCGGAGAGAAAGTCACCCGACCTCAGACCTTTCAGGCGCGTCCACCACACAACCTCTTTCATCATGGCTATTACGCACAGAAAGACCGCCTCTGCTTCATTTCTGAAGGGAGGAGGCGGCTTGATGTTCACCACAGACTCGGCGGTTAATCGAATCGGCGCCACACGCGACAGCAGTCGTTCGACGTAGCCCCACAGATCGGCAACGCCCGGGCAGTGTACCAGTGCATGCGCAACGGTTTCCTCGTCGCGCACGCATCTGGGACAGATCTTTTTCGCGGGATCCCTGCCCGGGCGCCCGTGTCTGTAGAGCTTTTCTCGAACGAGCAGAGCCCCCCGGTAACACTGCCAGGCTAGGGACCTCTGGAAGTTGTCCATGGGTCCCGGGCCGAAAGTTCTACCGAACAGGCTGGCCAGTTCGTCCTCCTCCATGCCTAGCGACTCTCCAAGGGTGTTGTCGCCCCTGCTAGCCACCAACCCTCTATAGAATGTCGAGGTGGATTCTCCACTGACAGTCGGGTCCGCTTGCCAGATAGCCGTGAGCGCCTGGGCACACTCGGTGTGCCAGTTGCCCAGTTTTCTCGGTCTTTGCTTCACCCAGGATTGCAGTTCGGTGAGCGAGACGAGCTGTGGGAAGGCTCGCCTCACAAACGGGGCCCACACCGGCTGACCGTTGAGGAATACCTGTAGATGCCGTAGCCTCAATGCGTGCCTACGCATCAACAGCCACGGCATACCCAGCCCTCCTTTCGAAGGGTGCTGGCAGCAGATGGATCTCCTCACCATGGGAGGCCGCTTCTTCCAGAGGAACTGGAAGAGCATGCGTTCCATGATGGTGAGCTTTTCCTTGGGGCAAGGCACGACGGTCAGGTGGTAGTAGATGACGGACGCTATGTAAGCGTTCGTCACCTCCGCCCGACCTTTCAGTGATAGTTTGCACTTCGCCCACTTCTGGGTCAGCGCAAACACCCTGCTCGTCACCTCGCCCCAATTCTTCTCCACCTGGAGGTCCGGTCCGAACCAGACCCCGAGCAGCTTCACCGGGCCCTCCGTCCACCGCCCGACGACACCGTCTAACGGCATCGGTTTGCCCCTCCACGTTCCGAGTTGCAAACCGACTGACTTGTCCTGGTTCAGCTTAGCCCCCGTCAGCCTTTCGTATTCCTCCAGTAGGGTGGCGATCGCCCCGATTTCCGAGGCGTCCGCCACCATTACTGTTACGTCGTCGGCATAGGCCGAGACCGCTTTGTGCAATCCCGGTTCCAGGGGTATGCCCCGCAGCAACTCCAACTTCCGCAGCAGTGGCTCGAGAGTCAATACGTACAGAAGGGAGGAGAGGGGGCACCCCTGTCTGATGGATCGGGTGATTTGAAACGGCTCCGAGAGGTAGCCGTTTACTTTAATCCTAGAGTAGATGTTGCCACTGTGCATGGCAGAAATCCAGCCCCTGAAAACGGGTCCGAAGCCCGCCGCCGCTAGCACCGCATCCAGGTAACCATGGTCGACCCTATCGAACGCCTTAGATTGATCCAAGTTGATCAGGGCCCCACCAAAGCCGGGTCCGTAGCCAACCCTCTCTATGATGTATCGCATGAGGTGGAGGTTGTCGTGAATGGACCTGGACGGGATAGCGCATGTCTGCGCGTCTCCCACCAAACCACCCACCACAAGCGCCAACCTCTTCGCCAACACCTTGGCCAAAATCTGTAACTCTGCACTCAGCAGAGTTATGGGCCTAAAGTTACTTAAGTCGTCCCCCTTGCTCTCGTCCTTCCTCACTAGCGTGACCACGCCCTTGGTCACAGAACAGGGAATTCTCCCGTTCTGTTGCCAGTTGCAATAGACAGCCTCGAGGAGTTCGGAGAACAAGACCGGCATAGCTAAATAAAGTTCGTATGGTAGACCATCGAGACCCGGGGATTTGCGTCTGCTGCATTGGCTGAGCGCTTCCCCGATTTCAGTGGCTGTGATTGGCCTTTCGCAGCATTCCGCTTCGCCGCTCGAAAGACGCGGTAGACCGTCGAGGTATGGACCGAAGTCCACATCCCCGTCCGGCCCCCCGCCACCTCCGAACAGTCGAGCAAAGTGCCTTTGAAAGGTCTCGCACATTCGCTCAGGTTCAAGGATCACCCGTCCATCCTGGTCTCGCAAAGACCGAATGGTGGATTTAATCCCACTCTTGGCTTCTGTCACGCGGGCCCAGCTAACAGCTTTGGTCCCCTCGTTTCCTAAAGCACAACGCAGCCTTCGTGCTTCGCGTCAAAGAACTGGCTCAATGCCGTTCTCGTCGCTAACACTCTGGCTACGTCTCCGCTCCTAATCGCCTCTTCTAGTTTATCTGTTAACTCCTTTCCTTCCTATTTCTATTCGCCGTTAGTTCCTTACTGTAACCTATCGAACTTACTCTAATCTCTCTCTTTAGAGATACCCACCACCTACTGTTGACGATCGCTCCCGTCAACCGCATCTTAACTAAGCTACTAATCCGGTTTCTGTAATCTTTCTTTGTCGGTAAGGACAAGTTCATCTTCCAGTAACCGGGACCCTGTCTATGCATTCTATCAAGGTTGACCACGCAGGTCACTAATTTGTGATCTGAATAGCCAACCATGATCAGTTCTGGACAACTAAATACGTCCCTATCCTTACTCCTAACCAAAAACCTATCTAGGTACGATCTAGATTGTCCACTGCGGTTTGCCCAGGTCCAGGTTGGCGCAGTTGGACAATCTAGTCGAAATCTATCGACCAGGTCGAATCGATTGAGTAACCCCTTGAGGCTGCTACACCCCCCTCTATCGGGACATGCCCCTGCATAGTCCCAACGCGCATCTAGGATTCCATTCCAGTCCCCCACTAAAAGCAGGGAACGCGACGTTCCTAGAAAAGTCTCCAGACGCTGGAAGAAGTCGGCCCTTTCCGCCCCGAAGGGAGCATAAAGACCGACCAGTCTGAAAGCCCCGCCTTCACCGCCTCCGACGTCCAGCACCTGTAATCGACCCCCCGGGTCCGAGTGAACAATCTGTACGTCGAGAGTCAGACGTTTATCCAGCAGTACGGCAACTCCCCCCCCCCCCGCCTCCGGGTTGACAGAGAGATGCGTGCATCTCAAAGTCATCGAAGGCGGGCGCCAGCTGTCTCACGCTGCTGATCCGACTCTCGCAAACAACCATCACATCTATACTTTGTGACCTGAGGTCACTTAGAAGCTTTGCTTGCTTCCAAGCTGAGCCCAGGCCACGCGCGTTCAAACAGCCAACTCTCAATTGATCTATTTTGGTGTTGAAAGTGAAGAAAGAAAAGCACTTACCTCTCCGGGTTGCGTAATTTCCATGGCATCAGGTGTGTTGGGTGGAGGGATGTTTTTTGGTGGTGTGGGGGTACACGTGTGTGGTGGGGTTGGGGTATTTGGAGTTGTGTCAGGGAGAGGGGCGGTTATGGGGAAATCTTTCAAGAGGACGCGATTCAACGGTTTTAAACAGGGGGGGGGCTCACGTCCCGTCTAAGTTGTTCTTTTAAGGAACGATAAAGGTCCAGAGGGACCTTTATCATTTTTAAATGGGTGAAGTTCTCTGTTGAGATAAAGTTTGGCCCTTCGGTCTGCACCATAGGGTTATTGTTTATTAATTTAACCAGTTTTTTTATTTTCTTTATTTATATATGTGTATTGCAACGTCTTTTTTTGTGATGCTGTCAATGTTTCGGAGAGGGGAGGCGCAGATTTATTTTTGTTTGTTGAGGGTGGGGTGTTTTTGATTGGAGTTGGTGTTTGTGTGTGGGTTATTTGTGGTGTGCTGGGTGTGTGTTTTCTTTTTTTTCTTTTAACTTGTCTGAAGGCTTCTCCTCCTTCTTCTTCAGAAGTTGGGGGAAACTCTTCAGCGCTAGGTCGGAGGGACGTGTTGTGTGGTTGTTTTCTTTTTGCGGGAGGGGTAGATTTGTTACTGTTTTTTTTATTATTTGTTTGGAATGGGTTTTGTGGTGGTGGTGGTGGTAATGTTTGTGTCGTGCTTGTGGTTGGTGATGGTGGTGGTGATGTTTGTGTTGTGGTTGGTGGTGGTGATTTTTGTGTCGTGCTTGTGTTTGGTGCTGGTGGTGGTGATGTTTGTGTTGTGTTTGTGGTTGGTGGTGTCTGTATTTTGTTTGCTGTGTGTGGTATTAGTGTATTTTTGGAGGTGGGTGGTGCTGGTGTACTGTTTGTGGTGGGTGTGGGCAATAGTCCTTTTTGGGGGATACGTTTCGGGCAGTTAGCCTTAACGTGTCCCCTTTCCATGCATAAATAGCATGCTGGTCTTCTCCCCTCTACAATTATGTCTATTGGGGTAAGGTCATCCAGCCAGATGCGAACCGGAATTTGTGCTATTCTTTCGGGCCTCATTTGGACTAGTATGTCGAGGCCCATTCCCAGGAACGCATCTCCAGTTGCCTTCCCCATTGACAGCATAGTGTCTTCGCCCATATCAATGAAGCCAGCAATAGCCCACCAGAAGTCCATTGTGGGCAGCATTGTTTTTACTTTTACTCTCTGTGTTCTTCTACCCATGTAGGAGGGATAGAAGCTATATGTTGTCGACGAGAGTGGGCTTAGGGAAAGCTTCTCCGCCGTTTCTTTGTCTCTTGTTAGGACCGAAATGCTGCCATAGAGTCGGTCCTTTCGTATGAAGAGAATATTCTTCATATAGTCTTTTAGGACTAACTCTATTTCCATTTGGCTGGGCTGTGCTGGCTTTCTTGTCTGGTTCAGTATAGTTCTGTATAGAACTGTGTTTTCTGCTCTGGCTTTCTTGAATTCTGGGGGGGGAGTTAATGGAAAACATTCCGTTCTCCCCCAAAACAATGTGTTTCTTTGCTTCGGCCAGTTTTTCTCTGGCGGCAGTTAGGTCAATTGGTGTGTATGTAATGGATTGTTTTGTTTTCTGGGCGAAAGTTGCCCTGTCGTTATTTGTATTATTTTCTGTTTGTTTTTTTCTGTTTGCTCATTTTCCTTAACATTTGTTTTTTCATTTTCTTTGTTTGTTTCAATGTCTAATTTTGTTGTAATTATTTTTTGTTCTTCAGACTTGGGGGGCGTGGCAGAGCTAATGGCAGACATGTCTGCCATCTTTTCCGCCATGCTGCCAAGAAAGAAATTTTTCGGCAAAAATAGATATTTATTTTACCCCCTAAAAAGGGGGTAAATGCAAAAATGTTTCCCTAAATAACAGGGGTTAGTGTTCCAAATGTGTTGCACTGAAAAATTTATCCGGTACTTACAATAGTAAGGGTAAATCCCGATGGAATAGCGGAGCCGATGTGAAGCGTGTCTTACTCTATCAAGATAGATAGATAGATAGATAGATAGATAGATTTCTTTATTAGCCACAAGGGCGCACAAGAAAAGGGAACAAAACAAAGACATGTCGGGGATTTTACATACAATCGTGTAAAAATATGAAAGAAACAAATATAACAATGGAAATCCCCAATAGGGAGGAGGCCCCACAAATGGATATTTTAATAGCCCGTCGATAGAACAACCCTCAACTTCAGGAGCGTGTAGTGAAAGTGATCCTTTCTTCCTTTTGCTCTCTTCTTCAACCTACAGGTTTAAAACAGAGAAGGCCCAATCACTCGGGCCATTTTTGCCACATCTTTCAGTAAATTTACTGGGGTGCAGTGCCTCTCTCTCCACTCTGATTTTTCTTCTAAAGTGGTACCTAAAGAAGGGAATGAGTTGTTGTCCGGAGAGAAAGGCATCTGTCCTCAGTCCTCTCAATCTCGTCCACCATATAACCTCTTTCACCATAGCCACTATACAGAGGAAAACCGCCTCTCTTTCGTTTTTGAAAGAAGTTGGCGGTTTGATCCTTACTATGGACTCGGCAGTCAACTGGATTTGTCCCATACGCGACAGCAGTTGTTCTGCATAGTTCCACAGGTCGGTTACGCCCGAGCAGTATATAATTGCGTGCAGGACGGTCTGTCTCACAAACGGTGCCCACACCTGTTGGACGTCGATGAGGAATACCTGTAGATGCCGTAGCCTCAGCGCATGCTTGCGCATCATCAGCCACAGCATTCCCAGCCGTCCATTGGAAAGGTGCTAAGAGAAGACGGATCTCCTCACCAGTGGAGCCTGCTTCTTCCAAAGGATCTGGAAGAGCATGCGTTCCATCTTGGTGAGGTGTTCACGGGGCAAGGCACGACGGTCAAGCGGTAGTAGATAACGGACGCTATGAAAGTGTTCGCCACCTTCGCTCGACCTTTCAAGGATAGTTTGCACTCTGCCCACTTCTGAGTGAGGGCATCCCTGTCGGATGGAACGCGTGATTGCGAATGACTCCGATAGGTAGCCGTTCACCTTGACCATTGAGCAGATGTTGGTGTGCATTGCGGCGATCCAGCCTCTGACGACGGGTCCGAAACCGGCCGCCTTGAGAACCGCTTCCAAGTAGCGATGGTCGACCCTATCGAACGCCTTAGACTGATCTAAATTGATCAGAGCCCCACCAAAGCCTGGTTTACACCCACCCTCTCTATGATGTATCGCATGAGATGGAGGTTGTCGTGTATGGACCTGGTCGGGTTTGCACACGTTTGCACTTTCCCTACCAAGTTCTCGACGACAAGCACCAACCTCGTTGCCAATACCTTGGCCAAAATCTTTAACTCTGTGTTGAGCAGAGTTATGGGCCTAAAGTTGCTTAGTTCGTCCCCCTTGTTCTCGTCTTTCCTGATCAGCGTTACTACGCCCCCGCCTGCAGAACTGGGAATTCTCCCATTCTGCTGCCAGTTGCAGTAGACGGCTTGAGGACGCCAGAGAGCAAGTCCGGCATGCCTATGTAAAACTCATAGGGTAGACCATCTAGACCGGGAGACTTGCGTTTCCCGCAGCGGCCCAGAGCGTCCCGTATCTCAGTGGTTGTGATCGGTCTTTCGCAGAACTCAGCGTCCATGCTCGAGAGACGCGGCAGGCCGTCCAGTTATGAACCGAAGTCCATTGCCCCGTTCGACGCACCACCACTCTGCCCGAACAGTTGCGCAAAGTGCCGCTGAAACGCCGCGCACATTCGCTTGGGGTCAAGTAGCACGCGTCCGTTTTGGTCTTTCAAAGACCGAATCGTGGACTTGTTGCCACTTTTCGCCTCTGCCACTCGGGCCCAGCTAACCGCTTTCGCTCCCTCGTTTCCTAGAGCACGCGATTTACTTCTGACCACGCAGTCTTCGTGTTTCGCGTCGGATAACTGGTCCAGTGCCGTTCTCGTTGCTAGCACCCTAGCTACGTTGCCACTCCTAAGCACCTCCTCTACCTTGGCTACTAGTTCCGCTTCTGTTTTGTTTCTCTCTAAGGCTAACTCTCTACTAAAGTCTATCGACTCTACTCTAATTGCTTTCTTGAGGGAGTACCACCATCTGTTGTTGACGATGGCTCCCGTCAATTGTTGCTTAACTAATCTACTTATCCGTTCACTGTAGGCTTTACGTGTCGGTAGCGACACGTTCAGCTTCCAGTATCCGGGTCCTTGTCTATGTATTCTATCACGGTTGACTATGCAGATGACTATTTTGCGGTCTGAATAGGCAACCATGTGTATTTGTGGACAGCTTAACATCTTTTTGTCTCTCTCCCTCTCTGTAATAAAGAACCTGTCTAAATACGATCTAGATGTCCCGCTATGGTTTGTCCACGTCCACTATGGTGCAGTCAGGAAATCTAGTCGATACCTATCGGCCAGTGGGAATTGGCCGATTAAATCTTTTTAGGCTGTAGCACTCCCCTCTACTGGGACATGATCATACATAGTCCCATCGTGCGTCTAGGATGCCATTCCAGTCCCCCACTAAAAACAAGGAGCTAGACGTTCCCAGATAAGACTCTAGACGCGATTGCTCAGTCGGGGCATAAACGGCCACCAGCCTGAAGGCTCCACCTCCAACACTGTTCACGTCTACCCTCCGGGTTCAAGTGTACTTGCTGTCCTTCGACGTCCAGGTTTTTCCGAAACATGACAGCCACTCACCCTCCACCTCCTGGCTGACAGAGAGATGCGTAGATCTCAAAGTCATTGAAGATGGGGGTTAGTTGCTGCCTGTTGTGAATCCTGGACTCAGTGATGGCTATCACATCCATACCGTGTGACCTAAAGTCGTTTAAAAGTTGGCCCTGTTTCCAGGGCATCCCTAGGACACGCACATTCACACCTCCAACTTGTAAATTAGCCATGCTGGTGGAGAAGAGTTGGCGAAAAAGGAAGAAAAGGTTCATTTACCTTTTCGTTTCCTGGAGATCGGGTTGTTCAATCTCCATTTGTGTGCTGGTGGAGTGTTGGGTGGGGTGGAGAAACATTTTAACAGGACGCGGTTTATGGGTTTTTGACAGGGGTCGCCCACGTTCTGCGAAAATTTTGTTTTTAGTTCGCTATATGTTTCCATAGAAACTCTTATTAGTTTGAGGTGTGGAGACGATTCAGCTTTAACGAAAGTTTTACCCTCCGTCTCCACCTTGGGGTTTTGGGAGATGACCTCCATCAAACTCTTGTTGTTTGTGTTGATGTATGCGTATTGTTGTTTCTGTTTTTGTTGTGTTGTTTTAGTTTGTTGTTTGTCCGGGAGTTTTCTTTTTATGGTGGGTGCTTGTGTTTGGGGTGGTATTGGTGTTTGCTTTGCTGGTAGGGGGTGGGGTTGATTGCGGTGTTGTTTGTGTTTTTGTTTGTGTCGGTGGTTATGTGTTGGTGTTGTGTTGGTGATTGTTGTTTTTGTGGCTTTGTGGTGCCTTTTTTATTTTTTGGATTTTTGAGGCTGTCCTTCATCTTCACTTGGAGATGAAGAAGTAGCCTTGTCTGACGATGATTCGTAATCAGTAGCTTGCGGTAGGGGTATGTTGTGTGGTGATGGTGTGTTTGTGTGTGTGTTTGTGGCAGTGTTGGATGGAGTGGGATGGGGTGGGACTGTGTCCTTCGGGGTAGTTGTTTGTGTTTTTCCTGCTGTTGTTGGTTGAGTGGCTGTTTGTTTTGGTGCGTTTGCTTGTTTTATGTGTTGTTGTTGTCGTTGTGGTGGTGGTCGTGTTTGTTTTGGTGTTGGTGTTGGTAACAGTATTTTGGGGGGAGCTTGTTTTATTAAAATATGTCTGTAAAGGGCAGGAGGCCTTTAGATGTGCTGTGCTGTTACATCGAAAGCAGCGTGGTTTTCTTCCTTCAACCGAAATTCTTATGTGGCTGTTGTTGTCCACCAGCACTTTTTCGGGTATTTTGGAGATTCTCTCCGGCCTCATTTGCACCAGAATCTCCAAATTTGTACCAGACAACGTGTGTCTGGTTGACTTCTTGATGGAGAAACTGGTGTCTTGTCCCTCCTCTAAAAAACCTGCCAATATCCACCAAATAGTAATATTTGATGGTGTGTTTGCAATTCTGATTTTCTGAGTCCTTTTTCCCAGGTTTGTAGGGAAAAAGGTGTATTTTTTTTACAGTATTGGTGTCACTGAATATTTTTGTGCGAGCGCCTCGCTTTTAAGGAGCACCGAAATACTCCTATACTGTTTGGCCCTCTATATAAAGTCAATGTTTGGCAATATCTCCTTCAAAGTTGCCTCGATTTCCCCTTGACTGAAGAATGTTGGTCTTTTTGTTTCATTTCAAACAGTTCTGAAGGTAACTGTCCTTCGAAGTGTTTCAAGACGAATTACTGGGGGGTGAGTTTATTTGAAATCCACCATTTTCACCGAAAATGATGAACTCCTTTGCTTCAGAGAGCATCTTATCACTTGTGCTACCTCACATTTGACATTTATTTTTTTTTTATTTATTAATTTTTCAATACACTTCGGTGCTTAAATTATACACTCGCCGGTGTAAATTATACACTCTCGGGTAAAAATTATACATTCTCGGGTCCAAAATAATAATGGACGAGGTAGAATAAACGGGAGAGTGGAATAAACGGGGGTTGAATAAGCGGAGGGTGGAATAAGCGGGAGTGGAATAAACGGGGCGTGCAATAAGTGGGGAGTGGAAAATCAATAATTTTTCTAGGTTG
>OZ024742.1:339607190-339609690 GCA_964016885.1 Eledone cirrhosa | reverse complement strand
ATAAAGAGCCAGTACCCCGACGTCTAGGCTTCGGCCGTTTCGACAGCTAGCTGCTGAAACGGCCAGAGCTCAGCCGTCGAGGTCTTGACTCTTTTCATATTACCCACTCTACTACTCTAACTATTGAATACTCTGGTGCGTTATGGTCCGCCTTGTATTTTACCACACCCTCTTTGTTGTTTATATATATATATATGTATAGTCAGTTCGATTCCTGCACCGGACGATGCGTTTTCTCCTTGAGCAAGACACTTTATTTCCCCTTTACTCCTTCTACCTGGAGTTGCGACGGATAGATAGTATTAGCAATTGGAAAAACCAACGGAAACATTGTTTCCTCGGTCCGATTTGATGAAAGTCGATCGACAATATATATATATATATTTACAGGAAAATATTCAAGACCCCGGCGGCAGAGCTCAAGCCGTTTCGACGGCTATTTCTGGAGTCCAGAAATAGCCGTCGAAACGGCTTGAGCTCTGTCATCGGGGTCTTGAATATTTTCCTATTACCCACTCTACTACCCTAAGTATTGAGAACTCTGGTGCGTTATGGACCACCTGGTTCCTTACCACACTTCCTTCGTTATTTATATATATATATATATATATATATATATATATATATTCAATTTCCTCGGCCACACGTACAAACAGATCTCTGGGCTACCTATGGGCTCTAGTCTGTCCGGCATACTTGCGATCTCGTACATGGACCACCTGGAACGCAAGGCACTCAACACCTTCCAACCCAACGCCGTCGCCTTCTACTCCAGATACGTTGATGACATACTGATACTCACTTCTTCCCGGGAGATGGCGAATGAAATTCACAAAATCTTTAACGACACTGACCATCACGTCGATTTCACCATCGAACACCCTGAAGAAGACGGGTCACTCGCCCTCCTCGACTTCCGTATCAACATCTCGGAAGAAGGAGACATAAACACCACCTTCTACCGCAAGGCAGCGTGCAAGGACTTATTTGTGCATTACAACTCAGCCCTCCCCAACAACGCTAAGAGAGGCTATGTCCTAAATGAACTTACACGGATCACTAATAGATGCAGCGACCCGATGGGTGGTCTCACCCATACCACGCAATTCCGTAATCTACTCATGTCTAATGGATATCCCAAGCGACTGATTAACGGAATTAGAGACCCCAGACCCAATAGACAGACACCCACTAGAAACTTAGATAAAAGCAGGTGCTTCTTTAAAATCCCTCACCTGAGTGAATATACCACGAACGCCATCCGCAGGGCCATACGGAGGGAGGGACTTGACATACATTTGGCCCACACAGGACCTTCGCTCCGAAGATCCCTCTCCACCAAACCCGACGAGTCGGATGGGACGTGTTCCCTCAGCAACTGCCCGATACGGGGGGCAGATTGCCTACGCACCTATGTCGTATATAAGATTCAATGCGATAAATGTAACAAGTTTTACATAGGTAGCACCATCCGACCCCTACATGTTCGTATCAAGGAACATGTCAACACCGACGCATCTTCCTTCCGTAAACACATCCTTAAATGCGGAAACCCACAGGGCAGACCCTTGGTCACAGTCCTAGCGACTGAACGCAGCATCGGATCCTTAAGGATAAAGGAAGCACTTGTTATTAAGAACCTCAGACACCCACTTAACAACCGGGCCGAGAGAAATGAGCTCACATGGCTGATCTAACCATAGTGACCACTAACAGCCCCTACGGCCTACTATCTTTCACACACACGCACTTATATGTATACCCATACACATACACATACACACACACACACACACACACACATCTATATTTATACACGCACACATGTTTATACAACCTACCACCTTTCACACCCTTTGAATTCCAGCTTCTACGGCCCACTATCTTTCACACACACACACTCACATACATACACACATACACATATACACACACAGTTACACACACATATATATTTACACACACATATTTTACGGCTTTCACACGCTAGCGCACCCTATTGATTTAACCCAATTGGTCAGTAGCTTTTGCCACAGCCTATCACGCGCACGCGCATTCTTTCCCTCGTTTGAATTTTTCCCCATAACGGCATTCCTATGTTTTAACGACAATACAACTTTCTCCGGCTTAGCCTGTTCCCCCCCCCCTTGGAACTTTCCCCCCGTTGATGGGCGTGAGCCCGAAATATTGGGATTAAATCTCCACTACGGTAACCCTTCTACCTTTGTTTTGTTTTCGTTTTTTCGTTTCTCTCAATTTTCACTTTTCTCCTATTTCTCACTCACTTCCTACCTCGAGATTTCCCATCTGCATTGTTGTGGCTTTCTAAACTACATATTTTATATATATATATATATATATATATATATATATATATATATATATATATATATATATATATATATATTAGAATTGGTGCTCTGAAATAGCTACATATATATGAATGTATATATAGTGTATTTTGCAATACACTGTACGTTTAATTAAAAGCATTTCGAAG
>OZ024742.1:339567190-339599690 GCA_964016885.1 Eledone cirrhosa | reverse complement strand
GTTGGTAGGTAGGTAGGTAGGTAGGTAGGTAGGTAGGTAGGTAGGTAGGTAGGTAGGTAGATAGGTAGGTAGGTTGGTAGATAGGTAGGTAGGTAGGTAGATAGGTAGGTAGGTAGGTAGGTAGGTAGGTAGGTAGGTAGGTAGGTAGGTTGGTAGGTAGGTAGGTAGGTAGGGAGGTAGGTAGCTATTTAGGTAGGTAGGTAGGTAGGTAGGTAGGTAGGTAGGTAGGTTGGTAGGTAGGTAGGTAGGTAGGTAGGTCTGTAGGTAGGTAGGTAGATAGGTAGGTAGGTAGGTAGGTAGGTAGGTAGGTAGGTAGGTAGGTAGGAAGATAGATAGGTAAATTCCTTTATTAGCCACAAGGGCACAAAAGAAGGGGACAAATACAAATAGGGAGTTTACATACAGGTATATGAAAATAAAACTATTAATACAATAACAAATAACAATTGAAATCCCCAATAGGGAGGAGGTGTTACACAGGGGTTGTACACACCCCGAAAAAATGTACAACCTTCATCTCCAGGAGCACCAAGAGTGAGTACTCCCTTCCTCTCTTCCTCTTTTTCCACAACTTACAGGCTTATATAGAGAGAAGGCCCAACCAGTCGGGCCATCTTTGCCACATTCACCCACCTTTTATAAAATTTGCTGGGGTACATCACCTCTCTCTCCATCCTGATTCTTCTTCCAAAATGATATTTGAAAAAACGAATCAGTTCCTCGCCGGAGAGAAAGGTGTCTGACCTCAGCCCTTTTAACCTCGTCCACCATATAACCTCTTTCACCATAGACATAACACATAGGAAAACCGCCTCTCCCTCGTTTTTGAAGGAGGGAGACGGTTTGATCATGACAATGGACTCGGTGGTCAACTAGATTGGTCCCACCCGCGACAATAGTCCTTCTACATAGCCCTACAGGTCGGTAACGCCCGGGCAGTGTATGAATGCGTGCGCGACGGTTTCTTCGTCGCGCACGCATCTCGGTCAGATCTTTTTCGAAGGGTCCTTACCCGGGCGCCCATGTCTGTAGAGCTTGTCTCGAACTGGTAGAGCTCCTCTGTAGCACTGCCAGGCCAGGGACTTTTGGAAGTTGTCCATTGGCCCCGGGCGGAAGGTCCTACCGAACAGACTGGCCAGTTCGTTCTCCTCTACGCCTAGAGTTTCTCCGAGCGTGTCGTCGCCCTTGCTGCGGAACAACCCTCTATAGAATGTCGAAATGGAGTCCCCACTGATCGCCGGGTCCGTTTGCCAGAGGACTGTGAGCACCTGAGCACATTCGATCTGCCAGTCGCCCATTTTCCTCGCCATTGCTTGACCCAGGACTGCAGCTCGGTCAGCGAGAAATGTCGTGGGAAGGCTCGCCTCACTAACGGGGCCCACACCGGTTGTCTGGTGAGGAATACGTGGAGGTGAAGCAGCCTGAGTGCGTGTTTGCGCATCGTTAGCCACGGTAACCCCAGCCCTCCGTCTGAAGAGTGTTGGCAGCAGATGGATCTTCTCAACAAAGGAGCCCGTTTCTTCCAAAGGAATTGGAAGAGCGCGCGCTCCATTTTGGTGAGCGTTTTGGCTGGACAAGGCACGACGGTCAAGCGGTAGGGAGGTAGGTAGGTAGGTAGGTAGGTACGTAGGTAGGTAGGTAGGTAGGTAGGTAGGTAGGTAGGTAGGTATGTAGGTAGGTTGGTAGGTTGGTAGGTAGGTAGGTAGGTAGGTAGGTAGGTAGGTAGGTTGGTAGGTTGGTAGGTAGGTAGGTAGGTAGGTAGGTAGGTAGGTAGGTAGGTAGGTAGGTAGGTAGGTAGGTAGGTAGGTAGGTTGGTAGGTTGGTAGGTAGGTAGGTTGGTACGTAGGTAGGTAGGTTGGTAGGTAGGTAGGTAGGTAGGTAAGTAGGTAGGTAGGTAGGTAGGTAGGTAGGTAGGTAGGTAGGTAGGTAGGTAGGTAAGTAGGTAGGTAGGTAGGTAGGTAGGTAAGTAGGGTGGTAGGTTGGTAGGTAGGTAGGTAGGTGGGTAGGTAGGTAGGTTTGTAGGTTGGTAGGTAGGTAGGTAGGTAGGTAGGGAGGGAGGTAGGTAGGTTGGTAGGTAGGTAGGTAGGTAGGTAGGTAGGTAGGTAGGTAGGTTGGTTGGTAGGTAGCTAGGTAGGTAGGTTGGTTGGTAGGTAGGTTGGTTGGTAGGTAGCTAGGTAGGTAGGTTGGTTGGTAGGTAGGTTGGTAGTTTGGTAGGTAGGTAGGTAGGTAGCTATTTAGGTAGGTAGGTAGGTAGGTAGGTAGGTAGGTAGGTAGGTAGGTAGGTAGGTAGGTAGGTAGGATGTAGGCAGGTGGTAATGATAGTGTGTGGGTGATAGTTTTAGGGGTGGTGGTGGAATGTGGGTAATAGTTGCAGATGGAGTGTGGGTGATAGTTTTAGGGGTGGTGGTGGTGGAGTGTGGGTGATAGTTGCAGATGCAGTGTGGGTGATAGTTTTAGGGGTGGTGGTAGTGGAGTGTGGGTGATAGTTTTAGGGGTGGTGGTGGTGGTGGAGTGTGGGTGATAGTTTTAGGGGTGGTGGTGGTGGTGGAGTGTGGGTGATAGTTTTAGGGGTGGTGGTGGTGGTGGTGGAGTGTGGGTGATAGTTTTAGGGGTGATGGTGGTGGTGGTGGAGTGTGGATGATAGTTGCAGGGTTGGTGGTGGAGTGTGGGTGGTAGTTTTAGGGGTGTTTGTGAAGTTTTTAAACCCTTTTATTATATTAATCGGAACATTTGTACATTTAGCGCTACGTCTCCATTTGTGGTTTAGCTCATTGCTTAGAATGGGTGGGTAGGTGGAAGTAATGGTGGGTAGGTGTGGGGTATACATGAGTGGAAGAACGGGTGGATGAGTTGTTTGATAGCTGAAAAGAAACTGTGGTAAGATGACTGAGAGAGAAGGAGAGAGAGAGAAAGAGAGGGAAAGAGAGCGGGAGAGAAATGAGAGACAGAATCAGGGGAAAAAGAGGCGTGTATTTCGTCTGATGTATTTGTGGTATATTAGAGGTGGTGGTGGTGGTGGTGGTGGTGGTGGTGGTGGTGGTGGTGGTGGTGGTGGTGGTGGTGGTGGTGGTGGTGGTGGTGGTGGTGGTATGGTGTTGGTGGTGGTGGTGGTGGTGTAGTGGTAGTGGTGGTGGTGGTGGTGGTGGTGGTGGTGGTGGTGGTGGTGGTGGTGGTGGTGGTGGTGGTGGTGGTGGCAGGGGGGTATTGTTGGTGGTGGTAGTGGCGGCAGCGGCGGTGGTGGTGATGGTTGTGGTGGTGGTGGTGGTATGGTGGTGGTGGTGGTGGTGGTACTATTGATGTTGTTTGTGTTAGTGGTGGCCGTAGTGTTGATGATGGTGGTGTTGGAGGTAGTAGAAGTAGTGGCGGTGGTGATGGTGAAACTGCTGGTGGTGTTGCTGCTGGTGGTAGTTTTAATGGTTGTAATAGTAGTGGCAGTCTTAGTAGATGGTGCTAGTGGTGGTGTTGATGGTAATTATAGATATCCTGGTGACGGTGATGAGGGTGACGTTGCTGGTGGTGTGTGTGCTGATTGCAGGGGCCATACTGGTGTGGTGCTGGTAGTGGTGGTGGCAGTGGTTATGGTAGTGAACATACTGATGGTGATAGTGGTGAGGGTGGTGGTGATGGCCCAGGTAAAGGTGGTGGTGCTGGTGGTAGTAACAGCTGTAATAGTGGTTCCGGTGGCTGCGGTGGTGGTTCAGGCGACGGTTATCGCGTGAGTGCAGAGAAAATGAGGCTGTCTGACATCAGGGGCACATAACTTGCTAAGGAACCCTGTAATAAAATCACTATTACTCTGCTCAGTCGCTGCTGAACCATGTTCTAAACATGTCAACCATTTTGTTTCTCGAAGACAAAAGAAAAGAGCAAATAACAACAAAAACAACAACATCAACAACACCAACACTAATACAAACTCCAACAACACAATAAGAATAACAACAACAACACCACTACCACCACCAACAACAGCACCAATAAGAACAACTACAACAATAACACCAACAACACCACCATCAACAACAACAACACCAACAACACAACCAACAATAACAGCAACACCACCAACAGCAACAACACCAACAACAACAACAACACCACCACCACCAACAACAACAACACCAACAACAACAACACCAACAACGACACCAACAACAACACCAAAAACAACAACAGCAACAACAATAACACCAGCAACAACAACAGCCAAAACACCAACAACAACAACCACAACACCAACAACAACAACACCAACAACAATATCACCAACAACAACAAGAACACCAACACCACCAACAACAACAACAGCAGCACCAACAACAACAACACCACCAACAACAACAAAGTTAAACAAACTGACAAAATACCATAGCAAAAAAAAAAAGACAAAAAATATAATAGAAAATAAAAACATTTTAAAATGTGCATAAAAACAATAATATAGAGATTAATAAAATAAAAACCAGGAAAAGTGCATCAAAGGGAGAGAATTTGTAGAGATCATAAATTGCTGAAAACTTTTGAAAAACCGAAACGCAGACAATTTCGAAATAAAATAAAATACGTATATAAATAAAACAGAATAAATATTGAATAAAGAAATAAGAATATCCTTATTGACTCTCCACCTTCCGGTCATCCACCTTCCGTCATTCCCTCCCCGTCATTCTCCTTCCCGTCATCCACCTTCCCGCCATTCCCTTCCCGTCATCCACCTCTACGTCATTCCTTTCCCGTCATTACCTTCCCGTCATCCACCTCTCTGTCATCCACCTTCCCGTCATCCACCTTCCCGTCATTCCCTTCACGTTATCCACCTTCCCATCATCCACCTTCCCGTCATACACCTTCCCGTCATTCCTATCCCGTCATCGACCTTCTCGTCATTTCCTTGCCGTCATCCACCTCTCTGTCATTCCCTTCCCGTCATCCACCTCTCTGTCATTCCCTTCCCGTCATCCTCCTCTCTGTCATTCACTTCCCATCATCGAACTTCCCGTCATCCACCTCTCTGTCATTTCCTTCCCATCATCCACCTCTCTGTCATTTCCTTCCCATCATCCACATTCCCGACATCCACCTCTCTGTCATTCTCTTCCCATCATCCACCTTCCCGCCATCCACCTCTCTGTCATTTCCTTCCCATCATCCACCTTCCCATCATCCACCTTCCCGTCATCCATCTCTCTGTCATTATCTTCCCAGCATCCACCTTCCCGTCATCCACCTCTCTGTCATTCTCTTCCCAGCATCCACCTTCCCGTCATCCACCTCTCTGTCATTCTCTTCCCAGCATCCACCTTCCCGTCATCCACCTCTCTGTCATTCTCTTCCCGTCATCCACCTCTCTGTCATTCTCTTCCCATCATCCACCTTCCCGTCATCCACCTCTCTGTCATTTCCTTCCCATCATCCACCTTCCCATCATCCACCTCTGTGTCATTTCCTTCCCATCATCCACCTTCCCGTCATCCATCTCTCTGTCATTCTCTTCCCAGCATCCACCTTCCCGTCATCCACCTCTCTCTCATTCTCTTCCCAGCATCCACCTTCCCGTCATCCACCTTTCTGTCATTCTCTTCCCAGCATCCACCTTCCCGTCATCCACCTCTCTGTCATTCTCTTCCCATCATCCACCTCTCTGTCATTCTCTTCCCATCATCCACCTTCCCATCATCCACCTCTCTGTCATTCTCTTCCCGTCATCCACCTTCCCGTCATCCACCTCTCTGTCATTCTCTTCCCAGCATCCACCTTCCCGTCATCCACCTTTCTGTCATTCTCTTCCCAGCATCCACCTTCCCGTCATCCACCTCTCTGTCATTCTCTTCCCATCATCCACCTCTCTGTCATTCCCTTCCCATCATCCACCTTCCCATCATCCACCTCTCTGTCATTCTCTTCCCGTCATCCACCTTCCCGTCATCCACCTCTCTGTCATTCTCTTCCCGTCATCCACCTCTCTGTCATTCTCTTCCCATCATCCACCTTCCCGTCATCCACCTCTGTCATTCCCTTCCCATCATCCACCTCTCTGTCATTCTCTTCCCGTCATCCACCTTCCCGTCATCCACCTCTCTGTTATTCTCTTCCCGTCATCCACCTTCCCGTCATCCACCTCTCTCTAATTTCCTTCCCATCATCCACCTTCCCGTCATTCATCTCTCTGTCATTCTCTTCCCATCATCCACCTTCCCGTCATCCACCTCAATGTCATTCTCTTCCCATCATCCACCTTCCTGTCATCCACCTCTCTGTCATTCCCTGCCCGTCATCCATCTCACTGTCATATCCTTCCCATCATCCACCTTCCCGTCATCCAACTCTCTGTCATTCTCTTCCCGCCATCCACCTTCCCGTCATCCACCTCTCTGTCATTCTCTTCCCGTCATCCACCTCTCTGTTATTCTCTTCCCGTCATCCACCTCTCTCTAATTTCCTTCCCATTATCCACCTTCCCGTCATCCAGCTTTCTGTCATTCTCTTCCCACCATCCACCTTCCCGTCATCCACCTCTCTGTCATTCTCTTTCCGTCATCCACCTTCCCGTCATCCACGTCTCTGTCATTCCCTTCCCGTCATCCACCTCTCTGTCATTCTCTTCCCACCATCCACCTTCCCGTCATCCACGTCTGTCTCATTCCCTTCCCATCATCCACATTCCCGTCATCCACCTCTCTGTCATTCCCTTCCCGTCATCCACCTCTCTGTCATTCTCTTCACACCATCCACCTCTCTGTCATTCTCTTCCCACCATCCACCTTCCCGTCATCCACCTCTCTCTCATTCTCTTTCCGTCATCCACCTTCCCGTCATCCACCTCTCTGTCATACTCTTCGCATCATCCACCTTCCCGTCATCCACCTCTCTGTCATTCTCTTCACGTCATCCACATCTCTGTCATTCTTTTCCCATCATCAACCTTCCCGTCATCCACCTCTCTGTCATTCCCTTCCCGTCATCCACCTCTCTGTCATTCTCTTTCCGTCATCCACCTTCCCGTCATCCACCTCTCTGTCATTCTCTTCTCATCATCCACCTTCCCGTCATCCACCTCTCTGTCATTCTCTTCCCGTCATCCACCTCTCTGTCATTCTTTTCCCATCATCAACCTTCCCGTCATCCACCTCTCTGTCATTCTCTTCCCATCATCCACCTTCCCGTCATCCACCTCTCTGTCATTTCCTTCCCGTCATTCACCTTCCCGTCATCCACCTCTCTGTCATTCTCTTCCCGTCATTCACTTCTCTGTCATTTCCTTCCCATCATCCACCTTCACGTCATCCACCTCTCTGTCATTCTTTTCCCATCATCAACTTTCCCGTCATCCACCTCTCTGTCATTCTCTTCCCGTCATCCATCTTCCCATCATCCACCTCTCTGTTATTCTCTTCCCAGCATCCACCTTCCCGTCATCCACCTCTCTGTCATTCTCTTCCCAGCATCCAACTTCCCGTCATCCACATCTCTGTCATTCTCTTCCCAGCATCCACCTTCCCGTCATCCACCTCTCTGTCATTCTCTTCCCGTCATCCACCTCTCTGTCATTCTCTTCCCATCATCCACCTTCCCGCCATCCACCTCTCTGTCATTTCCATCCCATCATCCACCTTCCCATCATCCACCTCTCTGTCATTCTCTTCCCATCATCCACCTTCCCATCATCCACCTCTCTGTTATTCTCTTCCCATCATCAACCTTCCCGTCATCCACCTCTCTGTAATTGTCTTCCCGTCATCCATCTTCCCATCATCCAACTCTCTGTTATTCTCTTCCCATCATCCACCTTCCCGTCATCCACCTCTCTGTCATTCTCTTCCCATCATCCACCTCTCTGTTATTCCCTTAGCACCACCCATCTTCCCGTCATCCACTTCTCTGTCATTCCCTTCCCATCATCCACCTTCCCTTCATCCACGTCTCTGTCATTCTCTTCCCGTCATCCACCTTCCCGTCGTCCACCTCTCTGTCATTTGCTTCTCATCAGCCACCTTCCCGTCATCCACCTCTCTGTCATTCTCTTCCCGTCATTCACCTCTCTGTCATTCTCTCCCTATCATCCAACTTCCCGTCATCCACCTCTCTGTCATTCTCTCCCTATCATCCACCTTCCCGTCATCCACCTCTCTGTCATTCTCTCCCTATCATCCAGCTTCCCGTCATCCACCTCTCTGTCATTCTCTTCCCATCATCCACCTTCCCGTCGTCCACCTCTCTGTCATTTGCTTCTCATCGTCCACCTTCCCGTCATCCACCTCTCTGTCATTCTCTTCACATCATCCACCTCTCTGTCATTCTCTTCCCACCATCCACCTTCCCGTCATCCCCCTCTCTGTCATTCTCTTTCCGTCATCCAACTTCCCGTCATCCACCTTTCTGTCATTCTCTTCGCATCATCCACCCTCACGTCATCCACCTCTCTGTCATTCTCTTCCCGTCATCCACCTCTCTGTCATTATTTTTCCAATCATCAACCTTCCCGTCATCCACCTCTCTGTCATTCCCTTGCCGACATCCACCTCTCTGTCATTCTCTTCACACCATCCACCTCTCTGTCATTCTGTTCCCACCATCCACCTTCCCGTCATCCACCTCTCTGTCATTCTCTTCGCATCATCCACCTTCCCGTCATCCACCTGTCTGTCATTCTCTTCCCGTCATCCACCTCTCTGTCTTTCTTTTCCCATCATCAACCTTCCCGTCATCCACCTCTCTGTCATTCTCTTCCCGTCATCCACCTTCCCATCATCCACCTCTCTGTTAATCTCTTCCCATCATCAACCTTCCCGTCATCCACCTCTCTGTCATTTCCTTCCCGTCATCCACCTTCCCGTCATCCACCTCTCTGTCATTCTTTTCCCATCATCAACCTTCCCGTCATCCACCTCTCTGTCATTCTCTTCCCGTCATCCACCTTCCCATCATCCACCTCTGTTATTCTCTTCCCATCATCCACCTCTCTGTCATTTCCTTCCCGTCATCCACCTTCCCGTCATCCACCACTCTGTCATTCTCTTCCCATCATCCACCTCTCTGTCATTCCCTTCCCATCACCCATCTTCCCGTCATCCACTTCTCTGTCATTCCCTTCCCATCATCCACCTTCCCTTCATCCACGTCTCTGTCATTCTCTTCCCGTCATCCACCTTCCCGTCGTCCACCTCTCTGTCATTTGCTTCTCATCAGCCACCTTCCCGTCATCCACCTCTCTGTCATTCTCTTCCCGTCATTCACCTCTCTGTCATTCTCTCCCTATCATCCAACTTCCCGTCATCCACCTCTCTGTCATTCTCTCCCTATCATCCACCTTCCCGTCATCCACCTCTCTGTCATTCTCTCCCTATCATCCAGCTTCCCGTCATCCACCTCTCTGTCATTCTCTTCCCATCATCCACCTTCCCGTCGTCCACCTCTCTGTCATTTGCTTCTCATCGTCCACCTTCCCGTCATCCACCTCTCTGTCATTCTCTTCACACCATCCACCTCTCTGTCATTCTCTTCCCACCATCCACCTTCCCGTCATCCCCCTCTCTGTCATTCTCTTTCCGTCATCCAACTTCCCGTCATCCACCTTTCTGTCATTCTCTTCGCATCATCCACCCTCACGTCATCCACCTCTCTGTCATTCTCTTCCCGTCATCCACCTCTCTGTCATTATTTTTCCAATCATCAACCTTCCCGTCATCCACCTCTCTGTCATTCCTTGCCGACATCCACCTCTCTGTCATTCTCTTCACACCATCCACCTCTCTGTCATTCTGTTCCCACCATCCACCTTCCCGTCATCCACCTCTCTGTCATTCTCTTCGCATCATCCACCTTCCCGTCATCCACCTGTCTGTCATTCTCTTCCCGTCATCCACCTCTCTGTCTTTCTTTTCCCATCATCAACCTTCCCGTCATCCACCTCTCTGTCATTCTCTTCCCGTCATCCACCTTCCCATCATCCACCTCTCTGTTAATCTCTTCCCATCATCAACCTTCCCGTCATCCACCTCTCTGTCATTTCCTTCCCGTCATCCACCTTCCCGTCATCCACCTCTCTGTCATTCTTTTCCCATCATCAACCTTCCCGTCATCCACCTCTCTGTCATTCTCTTCCCGTCATCCACCTTCCCATCATCCACCTCTGTTATTCTCTTCCCATCATCCACCTCTCTGTCATTTCCTTCCCGTCATCCACCTTCCCGTCATCCACCACTCTGTCATTCTCTTCCCATCATCCACCTCTCTGTCATTCCCTTCCCATCACCCATCTTCCCGTCATCCACTTCTCTGTCATTCCCTTCCCATCATCCACCTTCCCGTCATCCACCTCTCTGTCATTCTCTCCCTATCATCCAACTTCCCGTCATCCACCTCTCTGTCATTCTCTCCCTATCATCCACCTTCCCGTGATCCACCTCTCTGTCATTCTCTCCCTATCATCCACCTTCCCCTCATCCACCTCTCTGTCATTCTCTCCCTATCATCCACCTTCCCGTCGTCCACCTCTCTGTCATTTGCTTCTCATCAGCCACCTTCCCGTCATCCACCTCTCTGTCATTCCCTTCCCGTCATCCACCTCTCTGTCATTCCCTTCCCATCATCCACCTCTCTGTCATTCTCTTCCCGTCATCCACCTTCCCGTCATCCACCTCTCTGTCATTCTCTTCGCGTCATCCACCTCTCTGTCATTCTCTTCCCATCATCCACCTTCCCGTCATCCAGCTTTCTGTCATTCCCTTTCCATCATCCACCTCTCTGTCATTCCCTTCCCATCATCCACCTCTCTGTCATTCTCTTCCCGTCATCCACCTTCCCGTCATCCACCTCTCTGTCATTCTCTTCGCGTCATCCACCTCTCTGTCATTCTCTTCCCATCATCCACCTTCCCGTCATCCAGCTTTCTGTCATTCACTTCCCATCATCCAACTTCCCGTCATCCACCTCTCTGTCATTCCCTTCCTATCAGCCACCTTCCTGTCATCCACCTCTCGGTCATTCCCTTCCCGTCATCCACCTCTCTGTCATTCCCTTCCCGTCATCCACCTCACTGTCATTTCCTTCCCATCATCCACCTTCCCGTCATCCACCTCTCTGTTATTCTCTTCCCATCATCCACCTTCCCGTCATCCAGCTTTCTGTCATTCACTTCCCATCATCCACCTTCCCGTCATCCACCTCTCTGTCATTCACTTCCCATCATCCACCTTCCCGTCATCCACCTCTCTGTCATTCTCTTCCCATCATCCACCTTCCTGTCATCCACATCTCTGTCATTCCCTTCCCGTCATCCACCTCTCTGTCATTCTCTTTCCGTCATCCACCTTCCCGTCATCCACGTCTCTGTCATTCCCTTCCCATCATCCACATTCCCGTCATCCACCTCTCTGTCATTCCCTTCCCGTCATCCACCTCTCTGTCATTCTCTCCACACCATCCACCTCTCTGTCATTCTCTTCCCACCATCCACCTTCCCGTCATCCACCTCTCTGTCATTCTCTTTCCGTCATCCAACTTCCCGTCATCCACCTCTCTGTCATTCTCTTCGCATCATCCACCTTCCCGTCATCCACCTTCCCATCATCCACCTCTCTGTTATTCTCCTCCCATCATCCACCTTCCCGTCATCCACCTCTCTGTCATTTCCTTCCCGTCATCCACCTTCCCGTCATCCACCTCTCTGTTATTCTCTTCCCATCATCCACCTTCCCGTCATCCACCTCTCTGTCATTTCCTTCCCGTCATCCACCTTCCCGTCATCCACCTCTCTGTTATTCTCTTCCCATCATCCACCTTCCCATCATCCACCTCTCTGTCATTCTCTTTCCGTCATCCAACTTCCCGTCATCCACCTCTCTGTCATTCTCTTCGCATCATCCAACTTCCCGTCATCCACCTTCCCATCATCCACCTCTCTGTTATTCTCTTCCCATCATCCACCTTCCCGTCATCCACCTCTCTGTCATTTCCTTCCCGTCATCCACATTCCCGTCATCCACCTCTCTGTCATTCCCTTCCCGTCATCCACCTCTCTGTCATTCTCTTCACACCATCCACCTCTCTGTCATTCTCTTCCCACCATCCACCTTCCCGTCATCCACCTCTCTCTCATTCTCTTTCCGTCATCCACCTTCCCGTCATCCACCTCTCTGTCATTCTCTTCACGTCATCCACATCTCTGTCATTCTTTTCCCATCATCAACCTTCCCGTCATCCACCTCTCTGTCATTCCCTTCCCGTCATCCACCTCTCTGTCATTCTCTTTCCGTCATCCACCTTCCCGTCATCCACCTCTCTGTCATTCTCTTCTCATCATCCACCTTCCCGTCATCCACCTCTCTGTCATTCTCTTCCCGTCATCCACCTCTCTGTCATTCTTTTCCCATCATCAACCTTCCCGTCATCCACCTCTCTGTCATTCTCTTCCCATCATCCACCTTCCCGTCATCCACCTCTCTGTCATTTCCTTCCCGTCATTCACCTTCCCGTCATCCACCTCTCTGTCATTCTCTTCCCGTCATTCACTTCTCTGTCATTCTCTTCCCATTATCCACCTTCCCGTCATCCACCTCTCTGTCATTTCCTTCCCATCATCCACCTTCACGTCATCCACCTCTCTGTCATTCTCTTCCCATCATCTACCTCTCTGTTATTCCCTTAGCACCACCCATCTTCCCGTCATCCACTTCTCTGTCATTCCCTTCCCATCATCCACCTTCCCTTCATCCACGTCTCTGTCATTCTCTTCCCGTCATCCACCTTCCCGTCGTCCACCTCTCTGTCATTTGCTTCTCATCAGCCACCTTCCCGTCATCCACCTCTCTGTCATTCTCTTCCCGTCATCCACCTCTCTGTCATTCTCTTCCCGTCATTCACCTCTCTGTCATTCTCTCCCTATCATCCAACTTCCCGTCATCCACCTCTCTGTCATTCTCTCCCTATCATCCACCTTCCCGTCATCCACCTCTCTGTCATTCTCTCCCTATCATCCAGCTTCCCGTCATCCACCTCTCTGTCATTCTCTTCCCATCATCCACCTTCCCGTCGTCCACCTCTCTGTCATTTGCTTCTCATCGTCCACCTTCCCGTCATCCACCTCTCTGTCATTCTCTTCACACCATCCACCTCTCTGTCATTCTCTTCCCACCATCCACCTTCCCGTCATCCCCCTCTCTGTCATTCTCTTTCCGTCATCCAACTTCCCGTCATCCACCTTTCTGTCATTCTCTTCGCATCATCCACCTTCCCGTCATCCACCCCTCTGTCATTCTCTTCCCGTCATCCACCTCTCTGTCATTCTCTTCCCGTCATCCACCTCTCTGTCATTATTTTTCCAATCATCAACCTTCCCGTCATCCACCTCTCTGTCATTCCCTTGCCGACATCCACCTCTCTGTCATTCTCTTCACACCATCCACCTCTCTGTCATTCTGTTCCCACCATCCACCTTCCCGTCATCCACCTCTCTGTCATTCTCTTCCCGTCATCCACCTCTCTGTCTTTCTTTTCCCATCATCAACCTTCCCGTCATCCACCTCTCTGTCATTCTCTTCCCGTCATCCACCTTCCCATCATCCACCTCTCTGTTAATCTCTTCCCATCATCAACCTTCCCGTCATCCACCTCTCTGTCATTTCCTTCCCGTCATCCACCTTCCCGTCATCCACCTCTCTGTCATTCTTTTCCCATCATCAACCTTCCCGTCATCCACCTCTCTGTCATTCTCTTCCCGTCATCCACCTTCCCATCATCCACCTCTGTTATTCTCTTCCCATCATCCACCTCTCTGTCATTTCCTTCCCGTCATCCACCTTCCCGTCATCCACTTCTCTGTCATTCCCTTCCCATCATCCACCTTCCCGTCATCCACCTCTCTGTCATTCCCTTCCCATCATCCAACTTCCCGTCATCCACCTCTCTGTCATTCTCTCCCTATCATCCACCTTCCCCTCATCCACCACTCTGTCATTCTCTTCCCATCATCCACCTCTCTGTCATTCCCTTCCCATCACCCATCTTCCCGTCATCCACTTCTCTGTCATTCCCTTCCCATCACCCATCTTCCCATCATCCACCTCTCTGTCATTCCCTTCCCATCATCCACCTTCCCGTCATCCACGTCTCTGTCATTCTCTTCCCGTCATCCACCTCTCTGTCATTCTCTCCCTATCATCCACCTTCCCCTCATCCACCACTCTGTCATTCTCTTCCCATCATCCACCTCTCTGTCATTCCCTTCCCATCACCCATCTTCCCGTCATCCACTTCTCTGTCATTCCCTTCCCATCACCCATCTTCCCATCATCCACCTCTCTGTCATTCCCTTCCCATCATCCACCTTCCCGTCATCCACCTCTCTGTCATTCTCTTCCCGTCATCCACCTTCCCATCATCCACCTCTCTGTTAATCTCTTCCCATCATCAACCTTCCCGTCATCCACCTCTCTGTCATTTCCTTCCCGTCATCCACCTTCCCGTCATCCACCTCTCTGTCATTCTTTTCCCATCATCAACCTTCCCGTCATCCACCTCTCTGTCATTCTCTTCCCGTCATCCACCTTCCCATCATCCACCTCTGTTATTCTCTTCCCATCATCCACCTCTCTGTCATTTCCTTCCCGTCATCCACCTTCCCGTCATCCACTTCTCTGTCATTCCCTTCCCATCATCCACCTTCCCGTCATCCACCTCTCTGTCATTCCCTTCCCATCATCCAACTTCCCGTCATCCACCTCTCTGTCATTCTCTCCCTATCATCCACCTTCCCCTCATCCACCACTCTGTCATTCTCTTCCCATCATCCACCTCTCTGTCATTCCCTTCCCATCACCCATCTTCCCGTCATCCACTTCTCTGTCATTCCCTTCCCATCACCCATCTTCCCATCATCCACCTCTCTGTCATTCCCTTCCCATCATCCACCTTCCCGTCATCCACGTCTCTGTCATTCTCTTCCCGTCATCCACTTCTCTGTCATTCCCTTCCCATCATCCACCTTCCCGTCATCCACGTCTCTGTCATTCTCTTCCCGTCATCCACCTCTCTGTCATTCTCTCCCTATCATCCACCTTCCCCTCATCCACCTCTCTGTCATTCTCTCCCTATCATCCACCTTCCCCTCATCCACCTCTCTGTCATTCTTTTCCCATCATCAACCTTCCCGTCGTCCACCTCTCTGTCATTTGCTTCTCATCAGCCACCTTCCCGTCATCCACCTCTCTGTCATTCCCTTCCCGTCATCCACCTCTCTGTCATTCCCTTCCCATCATCCACCTCTCTGTCATTCTCTTCCCGTCATCCACCTCTCTGTCATTCTCTTCGCGTCATCCACCTCTCTGTCATTCTCTTCCCATCATCCACCTTCCCGTCATCCAGCTTTCTGTCATTCACTTCCCATCATCCAACTTCCTGTCATCCACCTCTCTGTCATTCCCTTCCTATCATCCACCTTCCCGTCATCCACATCTCTGTCATTCTCATCCCATCAGCCACCTTCCTGTCATCCACCTCTCGGTCATTCCCTTCCCGTCATCCACCTCTCTGTCATTCCCTTCCCGTCATCCACCTCACTGTCATTTCCTTCCCATCATCCACCTTCCCGTCATCCACCTCTCTGTTATTCTCTTCCCATCATCCACCTTCCCGTCATCCAGCTTTCTGTCATTCACTTCCCATCATCCACCTTCCCGTCATCCACCTCTCTGTCATTCACTTCCCATCATCCACCTTCCCGTCATCCACCTCTCTGTTATTCTCTTCCCATCATCCACCTTCCCGTCATCCAGCTTTCTGTCATTCACTTCCCATCATCCACCTTCCCGTCATCCACCTCTCTGTCATTCTCTTCCCATCATCCACCTTCCCGTCATCCAGCTTTCTGTCATTCACTTCCCATCATCCACCTTCCCGTCATCCACCTCTCTGTCATTCACTTCCCATCATCCACCTTCCCGTCATCCACCTCTCTGTCATTCTCTTCCCATCATCCACCTTCCTGTCATCCACATCTCTGTCATTCCCTTCCCGTCATCCACCTCTCTGTCATTCTCTTTCCGTCATCCACCTTCCCGTCATCCACGTCTCTGTTATTCCCTTCCCATCATCCACATTCCCGTCATCCACCTCTCTGTCATTCCCTTCCCGTCATCCACCTCTCTGTCATTCTCTCCACACCATCCACCTCTCTGTCATTCTCTTCCCACCATCCACCTTCCCGTCATCCACCTCTCTGTCATTCTCTTTCCGTCATCCAACTTCCCGTCATCCACCTCTCTGTCATTCTCTTCGCATCATCCACCTTCCCGTCATCCACCTTCCCATCATCCACCTCTCTGTTATTCTCTTCCCATCATCCACCTTCCCGTCATCCACCTCTCTGTCATTTCCTTCCCGTCATCCACCTTCCCGTCATCCACCTCTCTGTTATTCTCTTCCCATCATCCACCTTCCCGTCATCCACCTCTCTGTCATTTCCTTCCCGTCATCCACCTTCCCGTCATCCACCTCTCTGTTATTCTCTTCCCATCATCCACCTTCCCATCATCCACCTCTCTGTCATTCTCTTTCCGTCATCCAACTTCCCGTCATCCACCTCTCTGTCATTCTCTTCGCATCATCCACCTTCCCGTCATCCACCTTCCCATCATCCACCTCTCTGTTATTCTCTTCCCATCATCCACCTTCCCGTCATCCACCTCTCTGTCATTTCCTTCCCGTCATCCACCTTCCCGTCATCCACCTCTCTGTTATTCTCTTCCCATCATCCACCTTCCCGTCATCCACCTCTCTGTCATTTCCTTCCCGTCATCCACCTTCCCGTCATCCACCTCTCTGTTATTCTCTTCCCATCATCCACCTTCCCGTCATCCACCTCTCTGTCATTTCCTTCCCGTCATCCACCTTCCCGTCATCCACCTCTCTGTTATTCTCTTCCCATCATCCACCTTCCCGTCATCCACCTCTCTGTCATTTCCTTCCCGTCATCCACCTTCCCGTCATCCACCTCTCTGTTATTCTCTTCCCATCATCCACCTTCCCATCATCCACCTCTCTGTCATTCTCTTTCCGTCATCCAACTTCCCGTCATCCACCTCTCTGTCATTCTCTTCGCATCATCCACCTTCCCGTCATCCACCTTCCCATCATCCACCTCTCTGTTATTCTCTTCCCATCATCCACCTTCCCGTCATCCACCTCTCTGTCATTTCCTTCCCGTCATCCACCTTCCCGTCATCCACCTCTCTGTTATTCTCTTCCCATCATCCACCTTCCCATCATCCACCTCTCTGTTATTCTCTTCCCATCATCCACCTTCCCATCATCCACCTCTCTGTTATTTCCTTCCCATCATCCACCTTCCCGTCATCCACCTCTCTGTCATTCTTTTCCCATCATCCACCTTCCCGTCATCCACCTCTCTGTTATTCTCTTCCCATCATCCACCTTCCCGTCATCCACCTCTCTGTCATTCTCTTCCCGTCATCCACCTTCCCATCATCCACCTCTCTGTTATTCTCTTCCCATCATCCACCTTCCCGTCATCCACCTCTCTGTTATTTCCTTCCCATCATCCACCTTCCCGTCATCCACCTCTCAGTCATTCTCTTCCCGTCATCCACCTTCCCATCATCCACCTCTGTTATTCTCTTCCCATCATCCACCTCTCTGTCATTTCCTTCCCGTCATCCACCTTCCCGTCATCCACCACTCTGTCATTCTCTTCCCATCATCCACCTCTCTGTCATTTCCTTCCCATCACCCATCTTCCCGTCATCCACCTCTCTGTCATTCCCTTCCCATCATCCACCTTCCCGTCATCCACCTCTCTGTTATTCTCTTCCCATCATCAACCTTCCCGTCATCCACCTCTCTGTCATTCTCTTCCCGTCATCCACCTTCCCATCATCCACCTCTGTTATTCTCTTCCCATCATCCACCTCTCTGTCATTTCCTTCCCGTCATCCACCTTCCCGTCATCCACCACTCTGTCATTCTCTTCCCATCATCCACCTCTCTGTCATTTCCTTCCCATCACCCATCTTCCCGTCATCCACCTCTCTGTCATTCTCTCCCTATCATCCACCTTCCCGTCGTCCACCTCTCTGTCATTTGCTTCTCATCATCCACCTTCCCGTCATCCACCTCTCTGTCATTCTCTCCCTATCATCCACCTTCCCGTCGTCCACCTCTCTGTCATTTGCTTCTCATCAGCCACCTTCCCGTCATCCACCTCTCTGTCATTCCCTTCCCGTCATCCACCTCTCTGTCATTCCCTTCCCATCATCCACCTCTCTGTCATTCTCTTCCCGTCATCCACCTTCCCGTCATCCACCTCTCTGTCATTCTCTTCGCGTCATCCACCTCTCTGTCATTCTCTTCCCATCATCCACCTTCCCGTCATCCACCTCTCTGTCATTCTCTTCGCGTCATCCACCTCTCTGTCATTCACTTCCCGTCATCCACCTCTCTGTCATTCCCTTCCTATCATCCACCTTCCCGTCATCCACATCTCTGTCATTCTCATCCCATCAGCCACCTTCCTGTCATCCACCTCTCGGTCATTCCCTTCCCGTCATCAACCTCTCTGTCATTCCCTTCCCGTCATCCACCTCACTGTCATTTCCTTCCCATCATCCACCTTCCCGTCATCCACCTCTCTGTTATTCTCTTCCCATCATCCACCTTCCCGTCATCCAGCTTTCTGTCATTCACTTCCCATCATCCACCTTCCCGTCATCCACCTCTCTGTCATTCACTTCCCATCATCCACCTTCCCGTCATCCACCTCTCTGTCATTCTCTTCCCATCATCCACCTTCCTGTCATCCACATCTCTGTCATTCCCTTCCCGTCATCCACCTCTCTGTCATTCTCTTTCCGTCATCCACCTTCCCGTCATCCACGTCTCTGTCATTCCCTTCCCATCATCCACATTCCCGTCATCCACCTCTCTGTCATTCCCTTCCCGTCATCCACCTCTCTGTCATTCTCTCCACACCATCCACCTCTCTGTCATTCTCTTCCCACCATCCACCTTCCCATCATCCACCTCTCTGTCATTCTCTTTCCGTCATCCAACTTCCCGTCATCCACCTCTCTGTCATTCTCTTCGCATCATCCACCTTCCCGTCATCCACCTTCCCATCATCCACCTCTCTGTTATTCTCTTCCCATCATCCACCTTCCCATCATCCACCTCTCTGTCATTCTCTTTCCGTCATCCAACTTCCCGTCATCCACCTCTCTGTCATTCTCTTCGCATCATCCACCTTCCCGTCATCCACCTTCCCATCATCCACCTCTCTGTTATTCTCTTCCCATCATCCACCTCCCCATCATCCACCTCTCTGTCATTCTCTTTCCGTCATCCAACTTCCCGTCATCCACCTCTCTGTCATTCTCTTCGCATCATCCACCTTCCCGTCATCCACCTTCCCATCATCCACCTCTCTGTTATTCTCTTCCCATAATCCACCTTCCCGTCATCCACCTTCCCATCATCCACCTCTCTGTTATTCTCTTCCCATCATCCACCTTCCCGTCATCCACCTCTCTGTCATTTCCTTCCCGTCATCCACCTTCCCGTCATCCACCTCTCTGTTATTCTCTTCCCATCATCCACCTTCCCGTCATCCACCTCTCTGTCATTTCCTTCCCGTCATCCACCTTCCCGTCATCCACCTCTCTGTTATTCTCTTCCCATCATCCACCTTCCCGTCATCCACCTCTCTGTCATTTCCTTCCCGTCATCCACCTTCCCGTCATCCACCTCTCTGTTATTCTCTTCCCATCATCCACCTTCCCATCATCCACCTCTCTGTCATTCTCTTTCCGTCATCCAACTTCCCGTCATCCACCTCTCTGTCATTCTCTTCGCATCATCCACCTTCCCGTCATCCACCTTCCCATCATCCACCTCTCTGTTATTCTCTTCCCATCATCCACCTTCCCGTCATCCACCTCTCTGTCATTTCCTTCCCGTCATCCACCTTCCCGTCATCCACCTCTCTGTTATTCTCTTCCCATCATCCACCTTCCCGTCATCCACCTCTCTGTCATTTCCTTCCCGTCATCCACCTTCCCGTCATCCACCTCTCTGTTATTCTCTTCCCATCATCCACCTTCCCGTCATCCACCTCTCTGTCATTCTCTTCCCGTCATCCACCTTCCCATCATCCACCTCTCTGTTATTCTCTTCCCATCATCCACCTTCCCGTCATCCACCTCTCTGTTATTTCCTTCCCATCATCCACCTTCCCGTCATCCACCTCTCTGTCATTCTTTTCCCATCATCCACCTTCCCGTCATCCACCACTCTGTCATTCTCTTCCCATCATCCACCTCTCTGTCATTCCCTTCCCATCACCCATCTTCCCGTCATCCACTTCTCTGTCATTCCCTTCCCATCATCCACCTTCCCGTCATCCACGTCACTGTCATTCTCTTCCCGTCATCCACCTCTCTGTCATTCTCTCCCTATCATCCACCTTCCCGTCGTCCACCTCTCTGTCATTTGCCTCTCATCAGCCACCTTCCCGTCATCCACCTCTCTGTCATTCCCTTCCCGTCATCCACCTCTCTGTCATTCTCTTCCCGTCATCCACCTCTCTGTCATTCTCTTCCCATCATCCACCTTCCCGTCATCCAGCTTTCTGTCATTCACTTCCCATCATCCACCTTCCCGTCATCCACCTCTCTGTCATTCCCTTCCTATCATCCACCTTCCCGTCATCCACCTCGCTGTCATTCTCTTCCCATCATCCACCTTCCTGTCATCCACCTCTCTGTCATTCCCTTCCCGTCATCCACCTCACTGTCATTTCCTTCCCATCATCCACCTTTCCATCATCCACCTCGCTGCCATTCTCTTCCCATCATCCTCCTTCCTGTCATCCACCTCTCTGTCATTCCCTTCCCGTCATCCACCTCTCTGTCATTCTCTTTCCGTCATCCACATTCCCGTCATCCACCTCTCTGTCATTCCCTTCCCGTCATCCACCTCTCTGTCATTCTCTTCACACCATCCACCTCTCTGTCATTATCTTCCCGTCATCCACCTCTCTGTTATTCTCTTCCCGTCATCCACCTTCCCGTCATCCACCTCTCTCTAATTTCCTTCCCATTATCCACATTCCCGTCATCCAGCTTTCTGTCATTCTCTTCCCATCATCCACCTTCCTGTCATCTACCTCTCTGTCATTTCCTTCCCGTCATCCACCTCTCTGTCATTCTCTTCCCACCATCCGCCTTCCCGTCATCCACCTCTCTGTCATTCTCTTTCCGTCATCCACCTTCCCGTCATCCACGTCTCTGTCATTCCCTTCCCATCATCCACATTCCCGCCATCCACCTCTCTGTCATTCTCTTCACACCATCCACCTCTCTGTCATTCTCTTCCCACCATCCACCTTCCCGTCATCCACCTCTCTGTCATTCTCTTTCCGTCATCCACCTTCCCGTCATCCACATCTCTGTCATTCTCTTCGCATCATCCACCTTCCCGTCATACACCTCTCTGTCATTCTCTTCCCGTCATCCACCTCTCTGTCATTCTTTTCCCATCATCAACCTTCCCGTCATCCACCTCTCTGTTATTCACTTCCCATCATCCATCTTCCCGTCGTCCACCTCTCTCTCATTCTCTTCCCATCATCCACCTTTCCGTCATCCACCTCTCTGTCATTCCCTTCCCATCACCCATCTTCCCGTCATCCACCACTCTGTCATTCGCTTCCCATCATCCACCTCTCTGTCATTCTCTTCCCATCATCCACCTCTCTGTCATTCCCTTCGCCTCATCCACCTTCCCGTCATCCACCTCTCTGTCATTCTCTTCCCATCATCGACTTTCCCGTCATCCACCTCTCTGTCATTCCCTTCCCATCACCCATCTTCTCGTCATCCACCACTCTGTCATTCCCTTCCCATCATCCACCTCTCTGTCATTCCCTTCACCTCATCCACCTTTCTGTCCTCCACCTCTCTGTCATTCCCTTCCCATCATCCACCTCTCTGTCATTTGCTTCCCGTCATCCACCACTCTGTCATTCCCTTCCCATCATCCACGTCTCTGTCATTCTCTTCCCATCATCCACCTTCCCGTCATCCACCTCTCTGTCATTCTCATCCCATCATCCACCTCTCTGTCATTCCCTTCCCATCATCCACCTTCCCGTCATCCACCTCTCTGTCATTTCCTTCCCATCATCTACCTTCCCGTCATCCACCTCTCTGTCATTTCCTTCCCGTCATCCACCTCTCTGTCATTTCCTTCCCGTCATCCACCTCTCTGTCATTTCCTTCCCATCATCCACCTTCCCGTCATCCACCTCTCTGTCATTCTCTTCCCATCATCCACCTTCCCGTCATCCACCTCTTTGTCATTCTCTTCCCATCATCCACCTTCCCGTCATCCACCTCACTGTCATTTCCTTCCCAACATCCACCTTCCCGTCATCCACCTCTCTGTCATTCCCTTCCCATCATCCACCTCTCTGTCATTCTCTTCCCATCATCCACCTTCCCGTCATCCACCTCTCTCTCATTCCATTCCTATCATCCACCTTCCCGTCATCCACCTCACTGTCATTTCCTTCCCAACATCCACCTTCCCGTCATCCACCTCTCTGTCATTCCGTTCCCTTCATCCACCTTCCCGTCATCCACCTCTCTGTCATTTCCTTCCCATCTTCCACCTTCCCGTCATCCACCTCTCTGTCATTTCCTTCCCGTCATCCACCTCTCTGTCATTCTTTTCCCAACAGCCACCTTCCCGTCATCCACCTCTCTGTCATTTCCTTCCCATCATCCACCTTCCCGTCATCCACCTCACTGTCATTCTCTTCCCATCATCCACCTTCCCGTCATCCACCTCTTTGTCATTCTCTTCCCATCATCCACCTTCCCGTCATCCACCTCACTGTCATTTCCTTCCCAACATCCACCTTCCCGTCATCCACCTCTCTGTCATTCCCTTCCCATCATCCACCTCTCTGTCATTCTCTTCCCATCATCCACCTTCCCGTCATCCACCTCTCTCTCATTCCATTCCTATCATCCACCTTCCCGTCATCCACCTCTCTGTCATTCTCTTCCCATCATCCACATTCCCGTCATCCACCTCTCTGTCATTCCCTTCCTATCATCCACCTTCCCGTCATCCACCTCATTGTCATTTCCTTCCCAACATCCACCTTCCCGTCATCCACCTCTCTGCCATTCACTTCCCATCATCCACCTTCCCGTCATCCACCTCTCTGTCATATATTTCCCGTCATCCACCTCTCTGTCATTTTTTTCCCATCAGCCACCTTCCCGTCATCCACCTCTCTGTCATTCACTTCCCATCATCCACCTTCCCGTCATCCACCTCTCTGTCATTTCCTTCCCATCATCCATCTTCCCGTCATCCATCCTTCTCTCTCATTCTCATCCAGTCATCCACCTTCCCGTCATCCACCTCTCCGTCATTTACTTCCCATCATCCACTTTCCCGTCTTCCACCTCTCTGTCATTTCCTTCCCATTATCCACCTTCCCGTCATCCACCTCTGCGTCATTCTCTTCCCGTCATCCACGTCTCTGCAATTCTCTTCCCATCATCCACCTTCCCGTCATCCACCTCTGCGTCATTCTCTTCCCGTCATCCACCTCTCTGCCATTCTCTTCCCATCATCCACCTTCCCGTCATCCACCTCTCTGTCATTCACTTCGCATCATCCGCCTTTCCGTCATCCACCTCTCTGTCATTCCCTTCCCATCATCCACCTCTCTGTCATTCTCTTCCCATCATCCACCTTCCCGTCATCCACCTCTCTGTCATTCTCTTCCCATCATCCACCTCTCTGTCATTCCCTTCCCATCATCCACCTTCCCGTCATCCACCTCTCTGTCATTTCCTTCCCATCATCCACCTTCCCGTCATCCACCTCTCTGTCATTCCCTTTCCATCATCCACCTCTCTGTCATTCTCTTCCCGTCATCCACCTCTCTGTCATTTCCTTCCCATCATCCACCTTCCCGTCATCCACCTCTCTGTCATTCCCTTCCCATCATCCACCTTCCCGTCATCCACCTCTCTGTCATTCACTTCCCGTCATCCACCTTCCCATCATCCACCTCTCTGTCATTCACCTCCCATCATCCCCCTTCCCGTCATCCACCTCTCTGTCATTCACCTCCCATCATCTCCCTTCCCGTCATCCACCTCTCTGTCATTCCCTTCCCATCATCCACCTTCCCGTCATCCACCTCTCTGTCATTCCCTTCCCATCATCCACCTTCCCGTCATCCACCTCTCTGTCATTCCCTTCCCATCATCCACCTTCCCGTCATCCACCTCTCTGTCATTCACTTCCCGTCATCCACCTTCCCATCATCCACCTCTCTGTCATTCACCTCCCATCATCCCCCTTCCCATCATCCACCTCTCTGTCATTCACCTCCCATCATCCCCCTTCCCGTCATCCACCTCTCTGTCATTCACCTCCCATCATCTCCCTTCCCGTCATCCACCTCTCAGTCATTCTCTTCCCATCATCCACCTTCCCGTCATCCACCTCTCTGTCATTCCCTTCCCATCATCCACCTTTCCGTCATCCACCTCTCTGTCATTCCCTTCCCATCATCCACCTTCCCGTCATCCACCTCTCTGTCATTCCCTTCCCATCATCCACCTTTCCGTCATCCACCTCTCTGTCATTCCCTTCCCATCATCCACCTTTCCGTCATCCACCTCTCTGTCATTCCTTTCCTGTCATCCACCTTTCCGTCATCCACCTCTCTGTCATTCCCTTTCCATCATCCACCTCTCTGTCATTCTCTTCCCATCATCCACCTTCCTGTCATCCACCTCTCTGTTATTCTCTTCCCATCATCCACCTTCCCATCATCCACCTCTCTGTCATTCTGTTCCCATCATCCACCTTCCCGTCATCCACCACTCTGTCATTCTCTTCCCATCATCCACCTTCCCATCATCCACCTCTCTGTCATTATCTTCCCATCATCCACCTTCCCATCATCCACCTCTGTGTCATTCTCTTCCCGTCATCCACCTTCCCGTCATCCACCTCTCTGTCATTCTCTTCCCGTCATGCACCTCTCTGTCATTCCCTTCCCATCATCCACCTCTCTGTCATTCTCTTCCCATCATCCACCTTCCCGTCATCCACCTCTCTCTCATTCTCTTCCCATCATCCACCTTCCCGTCATCCACCTCTCTGTCATTCCCTTCCTATCATCCACCTTCCCGTCATCCACCTCATTGTCATTTCCTTCCCAACATCCACCTTCCCGTCATCCACCTCTCTGCCATTCACTTCCCATCATCCACCTTCCCGTCATCCACCTCTCTGTCATATATTTCCCGTCATCCACCTCTCTGTCATTTTTTTCCCATCAGCCACCTTCCCGTCATCCACCTCTCTGTCATTCACTTCCCATCATCCACCTTCCCGTCATCCACCTCTCTGTCATTTCCTTCCCATCATCCATCTTCCCGTCATCCATCCTTCTCTCTCATTCTCATCCAGTCATCCACCTTCCCGTCATCCACCTCTCCGTCATTTACTTCCCATCATCCACTTTCCCGTCTTCCACCTCTCTGTCATTTCCTTCCCATTATCCACCTTCCCGTCATCCACCTCTGCGTCATTCTCTTCCCGTCATCCACCTCTCTGCCATTCTCTTCCCATCATCCACCTTCCCGTCATCCACCTCTCTGTCATTCACTTCGCATCATCCGCCTTTCCGTCATCCACCTCTCTGTCATTCCCTTCCCATCATCCACCTCTCTGTCATTCTCTTCCCATCATCCACCTTCCCGTCATCCACCTCTCTGTCATTCTCTTCCCATCATCCACCTCTCTGTCATTCCCTTCCCATCATCCACCTTCCCGTCATCCACCTCTCTGTCATTTCCTTCCCATCATCCACCTTCCCGTCATCCACCTCTCTGTCATTCCCTTTCCATCATCCACCTCTCTGTCATTCTCTTCCCGTCATCCACCTCTCTGTCATTTCCTTCCCATCATCCACCTTCCCGTCATCCACCTCTCTGTCATTCCCTTCCCATCATCCACCTTCCCGTCATCCACCTCTCTGTCATTCACTTCCCGTCATCCACCTTCCCATCATCCACCTCTCTGTCATTCACCTCCCATCATCCCCCTTCCCGTCATCCACCTCTCTGTCATTCACCTCCCATCATCTCCCTTCCCGTCATCCACCTCTCAGTCATTCTCTTCCCATCATCCACCTTCCCGTCATCCACCTCTCTGTCATTCCCTTCCCATCATCCACCTTTCCGTCATCCACCTCTCTGTCATTCCTTTCCTGTCATCCACCTTTCCGTCATCCACCTCTCTGTCATTCCCTTTCCATCATCCACCTCTCTGTCATTCTCTTCCCATCATCCACCTTCCTGTCATCCCCCTCTCTGTTATTCTCTTCCCATCATCCACCTTCCCATCATCCACCTCTCTGTCATTCTGTTCCCATCATCCACCTTCCCGTCATCCACCACTCTGTCATTCTCTTCCCATCATCCACCTTCCCATCATCCACCTCTCTGTCATTATCTTCCCATCATCCACCTTCCCATCATCCACCTCTGTGTCATTCTCTTCCCGTCATCCACCTTCCCGTCATCCACCTCTCTGTCATTCTCTTCCCGTCATGCACCTCTCTGTCATTCCCTTCCCATCATCCACCTCTCTGTCATTCTCTTCCCATCATCCACCTTCCCGTCATCCACCTCTCTCTCATTCTCTTCCCATCATCCACCTTCCCGTCATCCACCTCTCTTTCATTCCCTTCCCATCATCCACCTCTCTGTCATTCTCTTCCCATCATCCACCTTCCCGTCATCCACATCTCTGTCATTCTATTCCCATCCTCCACCTTCCCATCATCCACCTCTGTGTCATTCTCTTCCCATCATCCTCCTTCCCGTCATCCACCTCTCTGTCATTCTCTTCCCATCATCCACCTCTCTGTCATTCTCTTCCCATCATCCACCTTCCCGTCATCCACCTCTCTGTCATTCTCATCCCATCATCCACCTCTCTGTCATTCCCTTCCCATCATCCACCTTCCCGTCATCCACCTCTCTGTCATTTCCTTCCCATCATCTACCTTCCCGTCATCCACCTCTCTGTCATTTCCTTCCCGTCATCCACCTCTCTGTCATTTCCTTCCCGTCATCCACCTCTCTGTCATTCTTTTCCCAACAGCCACCTTCCCATCATCCACCTCTCTGTCATTCTCTTCCCATCATCCACCTTCCCGTCATCCACCTCTCTGTCATTCTCTTCCCATCATCCACCTCCCCGTCATCCACCTCACTGTCATTTCCTTCCCAACATCCACCTTCCCGTCATCCACCTCTCTGTCATTCCCTTCCCATCATCCACCTCTCTGTCATTCTCTTCCCATCATCCACCTTCCCGTCATCCACCTCTCTCTCATTCCATTCCTATCATCCACCTTCCCGTCATCCACCTCACTGTCATTTCCTTCCCAACATCCACCTTCCCGTCATCCACCTCTCTGTCATTCCCTTCCCTTCATCCACCCTTCCCGTCAGCCACCACTCTGTTATTTCCTTCCCGTCATCCACCTCTCTGTCATTCTCTTCCCATCATCCACATTCCCGTCATCCACCTCTCTGTCATTCCCTTCCTATCATCCACCTTCCCGTCATCCACCTCACTGTCATTTCCTTCCCAACATCCACCTTCCCGTCATCCACCTCTCTGCCATTCACTTCCCATCATCCACCTTCCCGTCATCCACCTCTCTGTCATATATTTCCCGGCATCCACCTCTCTGTCATTCTTTTCCCATCAGCCACCTTCCCGTCATCCACCTCTCTGTCATTCCCTTCCCATCATCCACCTTCCCGTCATCCACCTCTCTGTCATTCACTTCCCATCATCCACCTTCCCGTCATCCACCTCTCTGTCATTTCTTTCCCATCATCCATCTTCCCGTCATCCATCCTTCTCTCTCATTCTCATCCAGTCATCCACCTTCCCGTCATCCACCTCTCCGTCATTTCCTTTCCATCATCCACTTTCCCGTCTTCCACCTCTCTGTCATTTCCTTCCCATTATCCACCTTCCCGTCATCCACCTCTGCGTCATTCTCTTCCCGTCATCCACGTCTCTGCCATTCTCTTCCCATCATCCACCTTCCCGTCATCCACCTCTGCGTCATTCTCTTCCCGTCATCCACCTCTCTGCCATTCTCTTCCCATCATCCACCTTCCCGTCATCCACCTCTCTGTCATTCACTTCGCATCATCCACCTTTCCGTCATCCACCTCTCTGTCATTCCCTTCCCATCATCCACCTCTCTGTCATTCTCTTCCCATCATCCACCTTCCCGTCATCCACCCCTCTGTCATTCTCTTCCCATCATCCACCTCTCTGTCATTCCCTTCCCATCATCCACCTTCCCGTCATCCACCTCTCTGTCATTTCCTTCCCATCATCCACCTTCCCGTCATCCACCTCTCTGTCATTCCCTTTCCATCATCCACCTCTCTGTCATTCTCTTCCCGTCATCCACCTTCCCGTCATCCACCTCTCTGTCATTCCCTTCCCGTCATCCACCTCTCTGTCATTTCCTTCCCATCATCCACCTTCCCGTCATCCACATCTCTGCCATTCCCTTCCCATCATCCACCTTCCCGTCATCCACCTCTCTGTCATTCACTTCCCGTCATCCATCTTCCCGTCATCCACCACTCTGTCATTCACCTCCCATCATCCCCCTTCCCGTCATCCACCTCTCAGTCATTCTCTTCCCATCATCCACCTTCCCGTCATCCACCTCTCTGTCATTCCCTTCCCATCATCCACCTCTCTGTCATTCTCTTCCCATCATCCACCTTCCCGTCATCCACCTCTCTGTCATTCTCTTCCCATCATCCACCTCTCTGTCATTCCCTTCCCATCATCCACCTTCCCGTCATCCACCTCTCTGTCATTCCCTTTCCATCATCCACCTCTCTGTCATTCTCTTCCCGTCATCCACCTTCCCGTCATCCACCTCTCTGTCATTCCCTTCCCGTCATCCACCTCTCTGTCATTTCCTTCCCATCATCCACCTTCCCGTCATCCACATCTCTGTCATTCCCTTCCCATCATCCACCTTCCCGTCATCCACCACTCTGTCATTCACCTCCCATCATCCCCCTTCCCGTCATCCACCTCTCTGTCATTCACCTCCCATCATCCCCCTTCCCGTCATCCACCTCTCAGTCATTCTCTTCCCATCATCCACCTTCCCGTCATCCACCTCTCTGTCATTCCCTTCCCATCAATCACCTTTCCGTCATCCACCTCTCTGTCATTCCTTTCCCGTCATCCACCTTTCCGTCATCCACCTCTCTGTCATTCCCTTTCCATCATCCACCTCTCTGTCATTCTCTTCCCATCATCCACCTTCCTGTCATCCACCTCTCTGTTATTCTCTTCCCATCATCCATCTTCCCATCATCCACCTCTCTGTCATTCTCTTCCCATCATCCACCTTCCCATCATCCACCTCTCTGTCATTATCTTCCCATCATCCACCTTCCCATCATCCACCTCTGTGTCATTCTCTTCCCATCATCCACCTTCCCGTCATCCACTTCTCTGTCATTCTCTTCCCGTCATGCACCTCTCTGTCATTCTCTTCCCATCATCCACCTTCCCGTCATCCACCTCTCTCTCATTCTCTTCCCATCATCCACCTTCCCGTCATCCACCTCTCTTTCATTCCCTTCCCATCATCCACCTCTCTGTCATTCTCTTCCCATCATCCACCTTCCCGTCATCCACATCTCTGTCATTCTATTCCCATCATCCACCTTCCCATCATCCACCTCTGTGTCATTCTCTTCCCATCATCCTCCTTCCCGTCATCCACCTCTCTGTCATTTCTTTCCCATCATCCATCTCTCTGTCATTCTCTTCCTGTCATGCACCTCTCTGTCATTCCCTTCCCGTCATCCACCTCTCTGTCATTCCCGTCCCCTCATCCATCGCTCAGTCATTCTCTTCCCATCATCCACCTTCCCGTCATCCACCTCTCTGTCATTCTCTTCCCATCATCCACCTTCCCGCCATCCACCTCTCTGTCATTCTCTTCCCATCATCCACCTTCCCGTCATCCACCTCTCTGTCATTTGCTTCTCATCATCCACCTTCCCGTCATCCACCTCTCTGTCATGCCCTTCTCGTCATGCACCTCTGTCATTTCCTTCCCGTCATCCACCTCACTGTCATTGTCTTCCCTTTATCCACCTTCCTGTCATCGACCTCTCTGTCATTCCCTTCCCGTCATCCACCTCACCGTCATTTCCTTCCCATCATCCACCTTCCCGTAATCCACCTCTCTGTCATTTCCTTCCCATCATCCACCTTCCCGTCATCCACCTCTTTGTCATTCACTTCCCATCATCCATCTTCGCGTCATCAATCTCTGTGTCATTCTCTTCCCATCATCCACCTTCCCTTCATCCACCTCTCTGTTATTTCCTTCCCACCATCCACCTTGCCGTCATCCACCTCTCTGTCATTCTCTTCCCGTCATCCACCTCTCTGTCATTCTCTTCCCGTCATCCACCTTCCCGTCATCCACCTCTCTGTCATTTCCTTCCCGTCATCCACCTCTCTGTCATTCTCTTCCCATCATCCACCTTCCCGTCATCCACCTCTCTGTCATTCCCTTCCTATCATCCACCGTCCCGTCATCCACCTCACTGTCATTTCCTTCCCATCATCCACCTTCCCGTCATCCACCTCTCTGTCATTTCCTTCCCATCATCCACCTTCCCGTCATCCACCTCTCTGTCATTCCCTTCCCATCATTCAGCTCTCTGTCATTCTCTTCCCGTCATCCACCTTCCCATCATCCACCTCTCTGTCATTCTCTTCCCATCATCCACCTCTGTGTCATTCTCTTCCCATCATCCTCCTTCCCGTCATCCACCTCTCTGTCATTCCCTTCCCCTCATCCATCGCTCAGTCATTCTCTTCCCATCATCCACCTTCCCGTCATCCACCTCTCTGTTATTCTCTTCCCGTCATGCACCTCTCTGTCATTCTCTTCCCATCATCCACCTTCCCGTCATCCACCTCTCTGTTATTCTCTTCCCGTCATGCACCTCTCTGTCATTCTCTTCCCATCATCCACCTTCCCGTCATCCACCTCTCTGTTATTCTCTTCCCGTCATGCACCTCTCTGTCATTCTCTTCCCATCATACACCTTCCCGTCATCCACCTCTCTGTTATTCCCTTCCCATCAACCACCTCTCTGTCATTCTCTTCCCGTCATCCACCTTCCCGTCATCCACCTTCCCGTCATCCACCTCTCTGTCATTTCCTTCCCATCATCCACCTTCCCGTCATCCACCTTCCCGTCATCCACCTTTCTATCATTCCCTCCTCCTTCTCTTCCCTGTCATCCCTCCGCCTCCTCCTTCTCTTCTCTGTCAACCTATCCCCCCTCCCCCTCCTTCTCCCCCTCTTCCCATGTCACCCCCTCCTCCTCATCTTCCTCCTCTCTCGTTTATATCATTCACTTTCCTACACATCTACCATATTTTCATTTCTCATTTTCTGGCCCCTCTCTCTCTCTCTCTCTCGCTCTCTCTCTCCCTCTCTCTCTCTCTCATTCTCTCTCTTTCTTCCTCTTAATTTCCTCTTTGTCTTTTTACTTCGTCATCCGCTACTCGTTTACCACTAACACCTCAACACCTACTATGGCGTTTAACGAGGACCACCACCACCACCACCACTAGCACTACCACCCCCACTACCACCAATACTACAACTACCATTTTGACAGAGAGGAAGGGAGGCAGAGAGGTGGAAAGGAGACAGAGGGGAAGGGAGAGAGACATAGAGGAAGGGAGAGAGAGAGGAAGGAAGAGAGAGAGGAAGGAAGAGAGAGAGGAAGGGAGAGAGAGGAATGAAGAGGGACAGAGAGGAAGGGAGAGGGAGAGGAAGGAAGAGAGAGAGGAAGGGAGAGAGAGGAAGGAAGAGAGACAGAGAGGAAGGGAGTATCAACCAAAAAGTATTCAATGGTGGAGATGCTGATGAATGGTGAAAATTAGACACACAGATACACACACACATACACATACACACACGCATACACACACACACACACACACACACACACACAGGCACACCCAGACACACCCAGACACACACACACACACACACACAGACATACACACACAGTCATACACACACACGCATACACACACACATACACACACATACACATACACACTCACAGACATACACACAGACATACACACACAGACACAAGCACACACACGCAAACACACACACAGACATACACACATGCGAGACAAACCACAAACCTTCCATCTCAACTTTATTTATGAAAATCATAAGAACTGTGAAACGGGTAAAGGAAATAAATAAACGTTATTAAAAAGGCTCCAGTTGCATTTTCGATTTCTTTTCCTTACTTTCACACGTGTGGGACAT
>OZ024742.1:339557190-339559690 GCA_964016885.1 Eledone cirrhosa | reverse complement strand
CTCACTAATGTTCAAAACCCTTTTCAAAATGTCTCCTTAAAAAATCACTGGGAAAACTTCATGGGCCACACTAAATGTATGTTTGCAATTTTTAGTAAGACATAAATATTTTAAGTCAAGAAACTACCGTATAAGCCGGTGTACAAGTCGATATTTGGAGCCTAAAATATCTCTTCAAAACCAGGGGTCGACTTGTCCACCGAATATAAAATGTGAACCTTTACCACCGAAGGGTAAACAGTGAAACTGCCAGCCTAACGCTCGTTGTACACTACTTACCATAACTCTAGCAGCCCACCACAATTATTTCCTACTGAATCTTGTATTTGTTAAGTCTATTTAACGTAGAGATTATAATGATTTCTAGTATAGGCCAGTAATTTTGGAGGAGGGAAAAGTCGATTAAATCGACCCAGTACGTTACTGGTGCTTTATTTTACCGATCCCATAAAAAGGCAAAGCTAACCTCGACGAGATTTGAACTCAGATCATAAAGAGCCGTAACTCTGTGCTGCAAAGCATGGCGTCCGACCCTCTACCCTCTACCAATACTGCCAATCCACCGATTCAATGATTTGTCGTAGCTCATGGGGTAGGTTACCATAGGTTTGTTAAGGCTAGGCTAGGCTGGTTTACTCAGTGAATTTGAACTCACGAGCGACTGAAGTGTTTTAGAAGTGCCTTTAACACGGCACTAAATTTTTTTTAATTATTTCCCCTGCAGCTACTTTATTTTGGGGACTCGTCTTATCCGGCGAATATAGGCCTAAATCTCAAAATTTTAAGGGGCGATTTATGCACCGGATCGACTTATACGCCGGCATATACGATAATCATATATTGTATAATATGGATCCGTGGAAACTGATGGAGTTATCTTAGGCTCTTTAAACATGGCAAAGCCCGGCCTCTTTTTAAGTATAACAAAGTCCATTCTCTCTCCAGATCTTAAACACAGCCAATTTCTTACAAAAAGGGGGGAGAGAGGGAGAGGGCAAAGAAGGGGGAGATGAAGTAAGAAGGAGTTAAATAGAAAGAATCGACCCCGTATTTGGAGAGATGTTTTTATCGACCTGGAAAGGATAAAAGGCAAAGTTAACCTCGGTGGAATTTAAGCTCAGAAAACACAGAAAGCAGCCAAACATTCTATCCGACGTTCTAACGATACTGCCGCTCAAATTGTATATGATACATATAAAGTTACTCTAAATTGATTCATACAACACAATAATATATATATTTTAACTTAATATATTAATCATATATTGTATAATTAGATATATGCTAATTTAATTCTAATTGCATTACGCAGCACAGTAGGACATACATGTATTTTATATTATTAATTTAATATAATTAATAAGATACAAAAGACATGTAAATATAATTTTATTTCTTTGTATTTTAGATTGTTTTATAGAAATACAGTATTAACTGCCTTTGTCATGTGGAACATCTAAACATTGGTGTGAACCAGTCGTAGTCAGGGATAGTGCTACCTTTAGACAAACCAGACAGCCGTCTAGGTATCAAATCTCAGAAATGACAATATATATATATATATATATATATATATATATATATATATATATATATATATGTGAAAACAAGGAGAAAAAGACGATTATTAGGAAGAAAAATATTTTTTTTCGTTTTTATTTTTTTCTCTCTTTTTTCTGGGTTAGAAAATGATTAAAACGAAATATTTTACGTTGTGTGAAGTGTTAAGTTATTAGTTGATTTACTTATATATATTGACATTTCTGAAAAAATATATATATATATAATTAAATATAAAATATATGATAATTTCCTGCGATAAATAAATAAATCAGTAAATATTTTTGCCACATAGCAGCGCCGTGGAATAATCCAAAGCCGTGGAGATAACCGTATAGTGGTATGCCTTGTCACATGATTTGACATGGCCGAGTATGGTCTAGAGTGGAAGTGTGTGGCTTAGTGGTAAGAGTGTTGGACTTACGATCATAATGCTGTGTGCTCGATTCCAGGGCTGGGATGTGTGTTGGGTTCTTAAGCACTTCATTTTACGTTGCTCCAGTATACTCAGCTGAAAATGAATACCAGCAATAGCTGGGGGTTTAACCCTGCGATGGACTGGCGTCCTGTCCAGTGTGGATTCTTTTACTCTCATTCACTTAACTGCATGAAACCGGGATAAACAGCAGCCTAACAGGCCTCCTGGCTTAAGACAGACATTAGTCTTTAGTGTATGGACTGTGTAGTGAAAAATGTAGATTTAGTAAATTTTTAAAATCTGGTCAGAGCAAGACGATTCAAAAACTAGGATTGTCAGCTTGCCAAATCGTAAGCTGAAATTGTTTTAAGAGAATGTGGTGTATTACTGGGAGAAGAAGGTGCATAATTAGGAGAGTGGCCACACATTGTAGTGTTAGTCAAAAACGTTAGATATATAGGTGCGAGTCCTGTTGATAGCGCACTACCACAGCGCTATTAGATTTGTCGGCTTGCTCAACTC
>OZ024742.1:339549690-339552190 GCA_964016885.1 Eledone cirrhosa | reverse complement strand
TATATATATATATATATATATATATATATATATATATATATATATATATATATAAATGAAAATAGAGAAATTAATGTGAGCAAGAAGCCAACAGTATTTCATAATATATATTGACTATAACGTCAAAATGGGAAATAATTAACGTAAGATATGGGAAAATAAATATATATATATATATATATATATATATATATATAGTTTTAATATAGATGAGATTCTACAGGACTAGAACTGTTTCATTCTTTAGAAATCACTTTTGTACTCTGGTATGTATTGAGTACCTTACTTACTGTGGTTACCTCCGATTCAACCCGGAATAACTTACCTATATATATATACAAGGGATTTGTTTTCCTCTCCATTGGGGCCATTACTTCTGCAGTTACCTATTCACTATTTTCTTAGGCTGGGGCATAAAAATAGTATTGGTATCTATAATTTGTTTCTCTATACCCTGTCAATATACATCTTCGACTCTCGTCCACTGTTTTAGTTATGGCATGGTTGTCATTTTTTCTTTATATACCGCGTTTCTTTTTTCTTTTCGTTGACTTTTTTGCTCTGTTCTGTACGTCGGAGCCGCTGGGTGGTCAGCGCATGCGCCACCATTTGCTTAAATTTGTGGGAGATGGGGAAAGCAAGAGAGACGGGGGCAGTGACAACAGGAATATGATTCTATAAGGTTCAGTTCTTGTTAAGAATTTTTTTGTTTCAATGTGTATAATTACATTATATAACAGTATAGGAAACGACCAAATTTGATTGGTTGTTCAAGATTGAGGCTGGTATTTATAGCAGCAATAGTTGATAACAACAACCAAGGCAGCAAATGTGATAGAAATTAATTAACTACCAAAATCAATCACTTTATACTAAAATATTATTAATTTCAATTATCACACACACACGTGCATACAAACACACACATACACATACATAACACACAGACAGACAGACACACACACGCGCACGCACACGCACACACACACACACACACATATATATATATATATATATATATATATATATATATATATAAAGATTTACATATATATATATATAAAGATTTACATATACATAAAGTCACATATATATATGTGGCAACTGGTCTCGTTGTGGCTCAATGAAGAATTAATAAATGAAATAATCAGAGCAATATATCATAAATCATGTCCTTAGAATTATTAGATAAAATATATACCATTTCCTCTCCCAATTAGCTTAATTAACCATATAAAAAATCAATTAGACCAGGCTATAAGAATAAAGGCTCCTATGAAGAACTATTTGATAAATAACCGAAAGCGGCCTCTTCGCATTGACCCCGATAGAGTATTTACCCAACATTTCAACAGCATGTAGAAACTGAATAAATATACCGTCAACCATACACAATTAGGTGTAAATTTAAACTTAGAAGAAACGTGTACATACCGTAATTACATCTCTACCATGGTTTCGTCCGTATTTCTATATATCCTGCTGTTAAGGATGAACCTAGAGTAACAGACACTTCAGGAGATAAACTCAGTTGGACAGTTAATTTTCCAAAGCGATCGCGCCAACGATAGATTAAAAAATGGCTAAGAATCGTGACGTGGCAGTGGTCAAGTTAGAAAGAATGTGATTAGTTGCTTACGGCGGGTAATCTGGTTGCTAGAAAGCGCAGCCCAATATCGCCCAATTGCATCTCAACCCAACGGGAGATTATTAAATATAAAGATTTACATATACATAAAGTCACATATATATATGTGGCAACCGGTCACGTTGTGGCTCAATGAAGAATTAATAAATGAAATAATCAGAGCAATATATCATAAATCATGTCCTTAGAATTATTAGATAAAATATATACCATTTATATAAAATATATACCAGCCTACTCGCCGTAAGCAACTAATCACATTCTTTCTAACTTGACCACTGCCACGTCACGATTCTTAGCCATTTTTAAATCTATTTTTGGCGCGATCGCTTTGGAAAATTAACTGTCCAACTGAGTTTGTCTCCTGAAGTGTCTGTTACTCTAGGTTCATCCTTAACAGCAGGATATCTAGAAATACGGACGAAACCATGGTAGAGATGTAATTACGGTATGTACACGTTTCTTCTAAGTTTAAATTTACACCTAATTGTGTATGGTTGACGGTATATTTAGTCAGTTTCTACATGCCGTTGAAATGTTGGGTAAATACTCTATTGGGGTCAATGCGAAGAGGCCGCTTTCGGTTATTTATCAAATAGTTCTTCATAGGAGCCTTGGTCTAATTGATTTTTTTATATGGTTAATTATGCTAATTGGGAGAGGAAATGGTATATATTTTATCTAATAATTCTAAGGACATGATTTATGATATATATATATATATAAGTTTACCCCGGATTTAATCGGGGGTAACCTCAGTAAAAGCCATTTCTATATTAAATATATATAAATATATATATACATATATAGATGTATATATATATATATATATATATATATATATATATATAT
>OZ024742.1:339534690-339539690 GCA_964016885.1 Eledone cirrhosa | reverse complement strand
AGCACATAGACAATACACATACATTTATATATATATATATGTGTGTGTGTGTGTCTGTGTGTATTTGTGTATGTGTGTGTTTGTGTGTGTGTGTGAGAGAGAGAGAGAGAGTCCCGAGTTCAATCGGGGGTAACCACAGTAAGTAAGGAACTCAATACATTAATAGAGTATAAACATCATGTTTAATATAGAAATGGCTTTTACAAGACTAGGATTGTTTCATTAAAAAGAAATCAACATGATTATTTCTTTTGAATAAAACAGTTCTAGTCCTGTAGAAGCGATTTCTATATTAAACATGATATATATATATATGCGTGTGTGTGTGTGCGTATATATATATATATATGCGTGTGTGTGTGTGTGTGCGTATATATATATATATAACGGATAGCACGATCTATACGTGGATATTTTACGTCTTGATGTGGGAGCTAAGTATATGTTTTGTTTATTCCTTTACTTATTTGCATAGGTAAGTATATATTACCCGTATGTTTTGTGAAGGTATGTATACCTTCTCGTACGTATATTTGACTGTTATAGCGTATAATTTTTACATATTCTGGTATTTAGGGTTTGGCTATGTGTATACGGGAGTTTTGCGTCCGCGTGAGTGTGCAGGTTCGTACGTATGGTGGGTGTGTGTATATGTGTACTTCTTGTTTTAGTTGACTTACGTCTCCGTACATTCGTGTATTTATATGTAGGTATGCGTGTGCGCTTGTTATATACGTATTTATTTACTTATATACGCTTATATAATTATTTATTTATTTGGACACAAGCATACACACACGCACATATTTATATGTGCGTGGTTTTGTATACCCATGGTAAGGTTTTGCGTATGCTTGTGTATGTACGTATCTGTTTGCGTGTATGTATTTATTTGTTTCTATTACTTCTGTATTGTATTTATTTACTTTGTTCTTAACTCTGTAGCGGAGATTCATTTGGTCTCCTAGTTAGAATTTTAGTCTACGATTTCTGCTATACCATTTACGTGGTTTTGTCTTTACGTGCTATTGTTCTCCACGCTCCACATATGACTTATTATCTTCGTTTTTTCGTTCATTGCCAGAGAACGTCTCTATGCACCACCTAAGAGAACATTAGTCTACGACCTCTTTTATACCATAAACGTGGTTTTGTCTTTGCGCGTAATTGTTTTTCACCGCTCCTATTAATGACGTATTATTCGATTTTCCCGTTCTTTGCCAGCGAACGTTACCACGAACCAAAGTATCGTCTTCCTGTCTTCCTCCGGTTGCAACGTTTTTTGAAATATCCAGTTCTGCGTTTACAGATTGACTTTGTTAGTTTCAGAAGATCCCGTTAAGGGTGAAAGCAGCGATTCTTTGCTTAAACTTTAATCTGTTATTTTAATAAATATTTGCTCTACGGTTCTTATATATTTGATATATATTTTCCTTATCGAGCCCTCTTTGGATTTTACTCTTCAATTTTATTATTATTACTATATATATATATATATATATATATATACAATATTAAATAAATGGAAACTATATTTATAAAACCATATTTATTTCATTATATATATTTCGGGGATATCATATTAACAATATGCTATGCCTTCCTCAGACAAAATACAATATAAACAGTTTTATAGATAAATAGATTCGACATACCGTTATAACACCGACTTCCATTTGAAGAGGTTTAAGCTGGCAGAGGTTTAAGCATATATATATATGTGTGTGTGTGTGTGTGCTTGTATATACATATATATATATATGTGTGTTTGTTTATATATATATATATATGTGTGTGTGTGTGTGTGCATATATATATATATATATATATATATATATATATATATATATATATATATATATATATATATGTGTGTGTGTGTGTGTGTGTATATATATATATGTATATATGTGTGTGTGTGTGTGTGTGTGTGTGTGTGTGTGTGTGTGTGTGTGTGTGTTGAAGAAGTAGAATCCCAATGGTAGGGCCAAGCCGCTTCAACTTAAGTTCCACAAGTATTTTCAAGGAGAATGATTGCTTCTTTCGTGTTCTCTGTAGCTTGGTCAATTAGTATGTAAATAGATATATATAGAAACATATATAGCGTATTTTTCGGAATATAAGACGCACCAGAATATAGGACGCACTCTAAATTTAACATGAATAAAACTAAGGGGAATTAACACTATTAATGCTATCAAAATTTTAATCACTTTCAAATCTTATAAAATCGTAACTATTGACATCCTTACTGATTTCCTGGCTGTCAACCTCATTGATTTCCTGGCTGTCATTCTCCTTGATTTCCTGGCTGTCATCCTCATTGATTTCCTGGCTGTCACCCTCATTGATTTCCTGACTGTAACCCTCATTGATTTCCTGACTGTCACCCTCATTAATTTCCTGGCTGTCATCCTCATTGATTTCCTGGCTGTCACCCTCATTGATTTCCTGGTTGTCACCCTCGTCTAGTTCCTGAAATTCATCATCTTTTTCTCCTTCCTCGGAGGTCATCGCTCTTTCCAGAATCTCTTGTGTTGCTATCATTATTCAGAAAATCATCTTCGGTGCCATCTAGGGAGTTGTTGATGCCACATGTTTTTAAAGCTTTTATAACTGTCTTGGTTTACACAGCAACCCATGATTTATTCCCCCACTGGGTTACCTGGGAAAATATAGGCCTCTTCATACATCCGGTCGGTGTCAGTTCATGTTGGGGGGTCCTTCATCCAATTATCCCATTCCTATTTCATGTGGGCCTGAAAAGGATAGTTTAGTGAAAGGGGTTGTTATTGAGAAGTCCACAAGGTATAACAGCTATTGCAGTTTTTAAGTTCTTTACCCTATTTACTGAGTTCTCAGCCGTATGAGCACGAAATGGGTCCCAAGAAGGTATACTTTCGAAAATTTAAACAAAAGTCTAAATATTTCCTACTATTTAATTATAAAATTACCCCAAACCTGAGCTTCGCCTTATAAGACGCACAGTTATTTTGAGGGTCGAATTTTGGAAGAAAAAGCGCGTCCTATATACCGGAAAATACGGTATATATATATATATAAATGAAAAGTATAGAAATTATTGTAGCAAGAAGCCAACAGTATTCCATAATATATATATATTTTCGTATATACATATATACATACATACATACATACATACATATATATATATATATATATATATATATATATATATATATATATATATATATATATATATATATACGTGTGTCTGTGCATATGTATGTATGTATGTATATACGACAATAGCCCAAAGCTATAGTAAAAAGCGCAATGTGTATGAGCCCTAAACATCTGGTTTTGAAGTAAACTCCTTAACTCACAACCATCCTGTACCTATTAGGGAAATATTAGAGAAATAATTGTTTCTACTTCTGCACAAGGCCAGTAATTATCCCAGTGTATTACTGGTACTTTATTTTATCGACCCCGTAAGGATGAAAGGCATAATTAACCTTGGCGGGATTTGAACTCAGTCTGTAAAGGGACGTAACTGTGCTGCAAAGCATGGCGTCCGACCCTCTACATATACTGCCAATCCACCGCCCTTAGAGAAATAATATACTTCTGTGAGGTATGATCACGTATTACATTGTAAAGAATATTAACCACCTTCAGCCAGTTCATAGGATGCAAGTTTGTGCATAAAGATAAGATTACATCATAACATCAGATTGCACAACAGCATTGAAAGCAAACCGCTTCTAAGATGGGTGAGAGACAATATAACAACATACAAAAATATACAATTAACCAGATACAACACACACGTCTTACATAGAAGAGATGGACTGCGTAAATATATATATATATAGGAAAAGAGTCAGGATGCCGACGGCTGAGCTCCTGCCGTTTCGACAGCTAGGTCCGAACTCATATATATATATATATATATATATATATATATATATATCCAGGGAGTGTACCTATGTGAGCACTGGATGTTTAGGTTCACTTCAGTGTCGAGGTGTAGAGCTAGACAGAGTGTATTATAGTGAAATAAGATAACATTTTTCCATTAACATTACAAGGGGTCTGACGAGCCGCGGATTACAGAGTCGGGTCAGATCGATACAGATCAAACCTTGAGTTGATCAGTGGCGAAACGCGCGTCACCAACCAATAAACGTAATGAAGGAGTAACCAATCGTCCTTGTTATCCTATTTCACTATATATATATATATATATATATATATTTATTTATATTGCTTCTACTGGATACCACCAGGGGGCGTTAGCCCCCCGGTGTTTACATAGCTTCATAAAAGCTTACACGGCTTCATAAAAACTTCCATACATATTGTATAAAGCTATGCTCGAAGCAAAATTTTCTTTTTTATTATAAGTTGAGCCGACTTATGCAGCTTCATATGCAAATGAGATTAATCACCTCATTTACACAGACGAGAAAACTATATATTCTCGGCGGTTTTCAAGACCAGCAGTCGCAAGAGGGGGGGGGGGGTGGATCGTCCTGACGATGGCCTGAAATGCATAGACAGTTGTCCCCCTTGCTTCTACTGGATACCGCCAGGTGGCGTTAGGCCCCCGGTGTTTACATAGCTACGGCTTCATAAAAACTTCCATATATATATATATATTAGAACGGAAGCGGTAAAAACGAGTTAGACCATTACTCACCAGAGTACTCGATACTTGGGATAGTACAGTGGGTAATATGAAAAATTTGAGACCCCGATGGCTGAGTCCCTGCCGTTTCAACAGCTAAATCCAGTTCGCAGCTAGCTGTTGAAACTGAAGGAGCTCAGCCATCGGGGTCCCAAATTTTTCATATTTATATATATATATATAGGGGTCGGATCTACCTGTCGAAACGGCCAGAGCGCAGCCGTTGGGGTCCTGACACTTTTCCTATATATATATATATATATATATATATATATACAAGTATGCATATATATATATATATATATATACAAGTATGCATATATATATATATATATATATACAAATA
>OZ024742.1:339522190-339529690 GCA_964016885.1 Eledone cirrhosa | reverse complement strand
AGACTATGTATATATATTTATATTTGTATGTTTAACCGTTGGTCAATCAATGATAAACATTTATTGCCGAATGAATTAACTATGGAGATATAAAAGATACAGAAGCGGAAAGCAACCAAACAGTCAGTGGGTTCTGTTATTATTTCTGGTAATATTATAACACAAATATGACCCTCCCCAAGTATAACAATATATATATATATGTGTGTGTGTGTGTGCGTGTGAGAGAGAGAAAGAGAGAGAGAGAGCTTGATTGTATATATATATATATATATATTTTTTAGTAGTAATTGTAGACAGCAAGTCTTTGATTTTCCCGCTTTTACTTCGGTCCAGTTTACATACGGGTCAATTTTACGACCTTTCAGACCTTTATTAGCTGGCAGGAGGTTGTATATTTTGTCGTTCCTGGGACGTTTAGCCCTAGGATGGGAAAATGCTTCTCTGATGAGCTTTGGTTTTCCATCATAAATCCATCGGATTTATGAGGTTTTACAAAGCGAAACTGATCAGTAAGGGCCACTAGGAGAGGTAAATATTTATATTATATTTTTTAATGTATTTTGAAAAATTGATTGAATTTTACTTGTTCTGCTTATCTTAATATATATATATATACATATATATATCCAAGGGGTGTAACGTGAAGTTACTGTAGGTTCACCCGGGTGAGCACTCGATGTTTAGGTTCACATCAGTAGCAAGGTGTAGAGCTAAACAGAGTGTTATATAATAATACAAGGAGGATTTGTTAAGCTTTCATTATGTTTATTGACTGGTGACATGCGTTTCGCTATTGATTAGCTCAAGGTTCGATGTGTATCAATCAGGCCCGACTCTGGAATCAAAAGTTCGTCGGACCATTCTGTCATTATAACATTCTGTCATTACAAAAGCAGAGATTCGACGAGCTTTTGATTCTAGAGTCGGGCCAGATCGATACAGATCGAACCTTGAGCTTATCAATAGCGAAACGCGCGTCACCAATCAATAAACGTAATGAAGGCTTAACAAATCGTCCTTGTATTATTAATATATATATATATATATATAAAATATTAAACAAATAATGAATAAAACAATGAAACAGTTCCTTATATTAAACAAAAAAAGTTCATTATTTAACGATCGTTTCTAGGATATATATGTGTTAGAATTGGCATGCATATTCAACAGATCTATGTACAAAATTATACAAAATTATACAAACTATCAAGATTAAATATACATACCAAACACACATATATGCCGTCTTCAGAAATAATTATTTCTGAAGACGGCATATATGTGTGTTTGGTATGTATATTTAATCTTGATAGTTTGTATAATTTTGTATAATTTTGTACATAGATCTGTTGAAAATTATACAAACTATCAAGATTAAATATACATACCAAACACACATATATGCCGTCTTCAGAAATAATTATTTCTGAAGACGGCATATATGTGTGTTTGGTATGTATATTTAATCTTGATAGTTTGTATAATTTTGTATAATTTTGTACATAGATCTGTTGAATATGCATGCCAATTCTAACACATATATATCCTAGAAACGATCGTTAAATAATGAACTTTTTTTGTTTAATATAAGGAACTGTTTCATTGTTTTATTCATTATTTGTTTAATATTTTATCTTGACTCTGTATTCCGTTTATCTTTCACCGAAAGTGATTTTTCATTACATCTCTTCTTTCCATGATATCCGGAATACATTGAGTTCTTAATACGTATTGGACACTACCGTAAACTCTTGGTAGATTTATCTACATATATATATATATATATATATATATTAGAAAGTGAGGTTTTTTTACAAAATGAAAAAAAAACGAGGTGTCCTACACGAGTGATGTGAGAAAAACGACAGACCCTCCATCTCAACTCTACTTTTGAAAAGCACAAGAACTGCGAAACCGGTAAAGGAACCAAATAAATATATTTAAAAAAACAAAGACTCCAGTTGCATTTTCGATTTCATCTTTCTTCCTTATATATATATATATAGGAACAAGTATGATCCCGACGGCAGAGCTCGAGCCGTTTCGACGGCTAATTCTGGACTCGTCCAGAATTAGCCGTCGAAACGGCTTGAGCTCTGCCGTCGGAGACATACTTGTTCCTATTACCCACTCTACTACCCTAAGTATTGAGTACTTTGGTGAGTTATGGTCCATCAAGTTCCTTACCACATTTCTTTCGTTATATATATATATATATATATATATATATATAGGAACGAGTAGGACCCCGACGGCTGAGCTCAAGCCGTCGAAACGGCTTGAGCTCTGCCGTCGGAGACATACTTGTTCCTATTACCCACTCTACTACCCTAAGTATTGAGTACTTTGGTGCGTTATGGTCCATCAAGTTCCTTACCACATTTCCTTCGTTATATATATATATATATATATAGAGAGAGAGAGAGAGAGAGAGAGAGAGAGAGAGAAGTGGTTACACAACAGTTAGTTCACCATACCGAGAACAATTGTTTCACCTTAGCGGATCCGCTAAGGTGAAACAATTGTTTCTCGGTCTGGTGAACTAACTGTTATGTAACCACTTCTACCTAACTCGTCTCTTGGACTGAGTGCTCTACCACTACCGATATTACCTTCCAGTGTTCCACCACTATATATATATATATATATATATATATATATATATATTTCTTTAGGTTTGTTGGCTCACCACTGGATAGAACTGGTCATTCCGTATGGTCAATCCTAGTGTAATATTGTTATTGAAATGATCATGTTATAATAAACCTTTCAAGGATTTACACCAGTCCAGCCTCCTGTTATTTCATTTATATATATATATATATATATATATATATATATATATATATATATGGGTAACAAATTATTGTTATAGGTAGTCCACTTAGGTGTAGTCCAGTTATGGTACTCCGGGTAGTGGATGATATCAACGCTTGGCTAAGTTTGACTCAACAAGGCGTTTCCATAGTAATGCTGGGAGTACGCTGTAATTCCTATGTTGTAAACACTGATGAACTGACTGGTTATAACTTTGTATTGGCGATCGAGTAACGTGAAAATAAGCGGATAGCGATCTCTAGACCTACCAGTTCAGAGAAACAATTGTCAGCAATGAGATTAAAAACCTTTTTCGTATAGCAAACCGTGTCACTCTTCTTTCCTGATTTATATATATATATATATATATATAAATGAAAGGTATATATATATATATATTTTATATAGTTAGGAAAAACATTCTTTAATCGAATCATTGATCCTTCAAACTCACTCTTGTTTACACAAACACTCATGTATATTTACATACACACAAACATAGATACATACTGGCGTATATAAATATATATATATATAGAGAGAGAGAGGGAGAGAGAGAGAGAGAGAGAGAGAGAGAGAGAGAGAGAGACGCACACAGACATATAGATATGTGTGTGAATGTGTGTGTGTGTGTGTGTGTGTGTGCTTGTGCGTGTGTGAGAGAGAGTGTGTGTGTGTATGTGAGGGTGTGGATGTGCGTGTGTGTCTGAAATAGGAGTAAAGGTAAAGAGAAAATAAGTGAGAGAGAAAAAAATGAAGAAATGTAGAAAATATCTTGAATAACTTGTATTTAACAACAACAACAACAACAACAACAACAACACCAACAACAACAACAACAACAACATTATCAATAAGAACATTATCAATAACAACAACAATCTCAACAATAACAATAAGAGAGGAGGGGTGGATAACAAGTAAAGATAGAAAAACGTATATATATATATATATATATATATATATATATATATACATACATACACATATATATGGCCCAAAAAATCAGAATTTTTCTTTTTCTTTCTCTTTCACTCTTTTTATTCCTGAGTCCCTTTCTTCCTTTCTTTCCTTCCCTTTTAGCTGCACATTTTATAGAATAAAAGAATATTTTAAGAACCATTGAAGTTAAGAGAAGAATTGCTAGTTATATATAAATAATACTCTATAGACTGAAACACTTTAAAGATCTACACAATAGTTTTGGAAAACACACACACACGCCAACCCTAAACATATCAAAATACACACATACTCAGGAATACACACACACACATATCAACACACACAGATTCATACACACACACGCCAACCCTAAACACATCAAAATACACACATACTCAGGAATACACACACAATCATATCAACACACACAGATTCATACACACACACGCCAAACCTAAACACATCAAAATAGACACATACTCAGGTATACACACACACATATCAACACACACAGATTCATACACACACACGCCAACCCAAAACACATCAAAATACACACATACTTAGGCATACACACACACACATATCAACACACACAGATTCATACACACACACGCCAACCCAAAACACATCAAAATACACACATACTCAGGTATACACACACATATCAACACACATAGATTCATACACACACACGCTAACCTTAAACACATCAAAATACACACATACTCAGGTATACACACACACACATATCAACACACACAGATTCATACACACACACGCCAACCCAAAACACATCAAAATACACACCTACTCAGGCATACACACATATACACATCACCACACATACATATCAACACATATACACATCAACACACACATATCCATACACACCAAAGCACATACACATAAACACAAATACACAGCAACACGAACATCAACACTCTTGAATGCATACGCACACACACATTAACGCACACATACATATCAACACACACATCAACACACTGGCAAACAACATCAGCACACACATCAGTACGTATCTCTACATACATATATATGAACGTAGACACACATCGATACACACACATACACATACATCAACCTATACACAGATAACAACATACACACCCAACAACAACACACACATCTATACGTATCTATACACACACAGACACACACACACGAACTCACACGGACACACACACACATACACACGCACATACACATACATCTACACAGGCACCTAACTATACACACACATTTATAAACAACACTCACAGACACAGACACACACGCAGGCGGACACACACACACGGACACACACAGACACACACGCAGACACACATGGACACACACACACAAACACACATAAAAATACATCTACACAGGCACCTGTCTATACACACACATTTATAAACAACACTCACAGACACAGACACACACGCAGGCGGACACACACACACGGACACACACACACACAGACACAGATGGGCACACACACACACACATACAAATACATCTACACAGGCACCTATCTATACACACACATTTATAAACAACACTTACAGACACAGGCACACACGCAGGCGGACACACACACACGGACACACACACACACACACAGACACACACACACACACACACACACACACACACACACACACAGACACACATACACACACACACACACATACACACACACACATACAAACATTAACACAGGCACTTACAAACAAAATATATAAAATAGCAAAGACAAGAGAAAAATATCAAAAACAAAATGGCGGCCAAATTTCAGAGAAATATACCAACATAAAAACAATATAGAAATGAGAAAGTTAGTAACAAAGCAAAACACATAAATATGATGGGTTGAGAAGGTAAAAGAAATATGTGGAATCTTGTGAAAAGCTAAACGGGCGAATAATGAAATAGCACAACATAGCTGTAACTGTTGATTTTACTGTTGATGTTGTTGTTGTTATTGTTGTTGTGGTTGTTGTGGTTGTTGTGGTTGTTGTTGTTGTTATTGTTATTGTGTTTGTGTTTTCTTGTGTATATATATTTTACTGTTGATGTTGGTGTTGTTGTTGTTATTGTTGTTGTGGTTGTTGTGGTTGTTGTTGTTATTGTTATTGTGTTTGTGTATATATATTTTACTGTTGATGTTGGTGTTGTTGTTTTTATTGTTGTTGTTGTTGTTGTTATTGTTATTTTTGTTGTTGTTATTGTTCTTATTGTTGTTATTGCTTTTGTGGTTGTTGTGGTTGTTATTGTTATCGTTGTTGTGGTTGTTGTTTTTGTTGTTATTATTATCGTTGTTGTTGATGTTGTTGTGGTTGTTGTTGTTTTTGTTGTTATTGTTATTGTGTTTTCTTGTGTATATATATTTTACTGTTTATGTTGGTGTTGTTGTTATTATTGTTGTGTTTTCTTGTGTATATATATTTGTTTGTTTGTCTTTGTCATTTGTCTGTGAGAAGGAAGCAGAATGGATGAGGTGATATGGTGAGGAGATGAGAGGGGAGCAGAGAGAAGAGGAGAGCAAAGATAAGATCAGAGAGAGAGAGAAGAGGAGAACAGAGAGAAGAGGAGAGGATAGAGAAAGAGGAAAGGAGGGAGAAGAAGAGGGAAGTGAGAGAGAAGAGGAGATCAGAGAGAAGAGGAAAGGAGAGAGAAGAGGAGAGCAGAGAAAAGTGGAGAGCAGAGAGAGAGAAGATGAGAGTAGAGAGTAGAGGAGAGCAGAAAGAAGAGGAGAGCAGAGAGAGATGAGCAGAGAGAAGAGAAGAGCAGAGAGAAGAGGAGAGCAGAGAGAAGAGAGAAGAGGAGTGCAGAGAGAAGAGGAGAGCAGAGAAAAGTGGAGATCAGAGAGAGAAGAGGAGATCAGAGAGAGAAGAGGAGATCAGAGAGCAGAGGAGAGCAGAGAGAAGAGGAGAGCAGAGAGAGATAAGATGAGAACAGAATGAAGAGAAGAGTAGAGAGAAGACGAGAGCAGAGAGAGAAGAGGAGATCAGAGAGAGAAGTGGAGAGAGAAGAGAGATGATGAGATCAGAGAGAAGAGAGAAGAGGAGAGCAGGGTGAGAATGGGAGAGCCGTGAGAGAACAGGAGAGCAGAGTGAAGAGGTGAGCAGAGAGAGAAGAGGAGATCAGAGAGACGAGAGAAGAAACGAGCAGAGTGAAGTGAAGAGCCGTGAGAAAGAGAGGATAAAATAAGGTGGTGCGTAGTTAGAGGGCTTTTATTTAAATATTTTTGTTTCTTCTTACTATTTGTCAGTATAGTTGAGTTTAAGACAGAAAGGAAAATAAAACCATCCAGTCGCTCTAAAATCTTTGTTTTTGTTAGATTTTTGTCCTTTCTACAAATCACTCCTTACCCAATCCACCACCGCCTTCAGGACAATACAAATACATTCCAACAACCAACCAACCACCAAACAACTCCTCCTTTTTCACACCAATACCTTCCACCAATTAACCAGCCACTACCCACCACACTATCCACCTCCAACCAAGCCAATACTTCCTTTTGCACGCCCGCGCCCCAGCCAATACCTGTCATTATTGGCAATATAGAATTTAACAATTTTGTTCCCTTTCTGTCTCTCTTCGAATAATAACAGGGAGCTATTATGTTACGAAGGCCTTCTGTATTTGTTGAGCGGTTTTACAAACAATATCTTTAGAATTAATAATAACAAATACAGCAACAATAACAACAATAGTAACAAC
>OZ024742.1:339507190-339512190 GCA_964016885.1 Eledone cirrhosa | reverse complement strand
CAATCAGATAAAAAATATCAATAAATCAATAATTTAAATGAATGTAAAATCATACCCGGACCCACTAGAAAGGTGTTAAATCTAGCTTCTTGGGTTTCTGTAAATCCTTAGACTGTACTCTATCAGCTCACATATAAATATATAAGACTTCTAGAATAAGCGGACTGGAAATTTACTTCTTCAACGCGCTTCGTCCGAACGGATAAGATGGCTAAACCCAGGCAAAATACGCACATGGAACTCGGCAAGGGAGATAACCTCTACATCCGCGAAAACTATTCGAGGAAATGTGGAAATACACATATCGAATAAAAGTGCTCAATAGACATGTTAAAATAAAACAGGAGCTATTCATCACTCAATAGAATCGACAAAAAATGAGCAATAAAATTAACTGGTGGATAGCTATGTCCAGAGCTAAAAATATTAGAATGATCGAGTATCGAAAAATCGGCGCACGAGTTCCACAATAAAGCAATGCAAATATCGGATAAGTAGCACTCTACAGTTTGTAGGACTGGAGTATAAATAATATAAGATCAAAAGATGGTTAAAAGAGTTCCAAGTATTTTATTATGCGCATTTCAAAAACAAATATCATCATTGGATGATATCTGCGTTCTCATCAGATAAAATAGGGAGACATTATATAAAGCTTAAAAAACACTTGTGAATAGTGAAATATGATGATTTAAAGCTTCACTATTCACAAGTGTTTTTTAAGCTTCATATCATGTCTCCCTATTTTATCTGATGAGAACGCAGATATCATCCCATGATGATATTTGTTTTTGAAATGCGCAAAATAAAATATTTGGAACTCTTTTAACCATCTTTTGATCTTATATTATATATATATATATACGTACAAATATGCATACATATATACATATATACATACGTACAAACATACATACATACATATATGATGGCTGCCCCCTCGTTATCGAGTATGGCCATTGCACGATATACTATTATTAGTAATTATTAATTAATTCTATCGTGCAATGCCTGAGCGCAAAGATTTTTTGAAAATGAAGAAAGACTGTGCACTGAGTCAATCCCACTCTCTGAGCGACAGTAGCTATAATCCGAAAAGAAGTAAAGATCAACATCATCGGTAACTACTGAGTCGCAAGTTTTATATCGGAGTTATCCCAGTTTCCTGACTTGCCTTCTCCTAGAAGAAGCCCTGACAAAGGCTAGGGGTCCTTCACTCCCAGTGGTTTAACTGCGGGATCGGGTATCCAGCCCGATTATTTCTATGTCCCCACGCATATATACACATATGAACGCACGCATATACATACATACATACATACATACATACATACATACATACATACATACATACATACATACATACACATGTACATACATATTTACACATTTTTTTTGGATGGCCGTTGACTCATGAGTTCTTCCGCCATTTGTCAGCTTTTGTTTATTGTCCTGCAGGGTGTGCAAAATCACCTTCCTCACCAACTACTCTGCTCAGCATATTGCAATCGCTTGTCAGATTATAAAGTTTGGTGCACTTTTAGGATAGGGCCAGCCACAGGAACCTATAACATATCCTGAACAAACAATGCCTGTGCTTTGAAGGTTTTTTAAGTGGGGAAAGGCCTTGCACTCGACCAATCCCACTCTCTGAGCATCGCAAACACTACCCGAAAAGGAGAACTGGTCACCATCATCGGATGCTTCCAAAGTCGCAGGTTTTTTTTTTTTCTCATAGTTCCCTCTCTTAGAAAGGTGTTGTAACAGCAAGTATTATTTGGATGGCCGTTGACTCTGCTGAGTTCCTCCGCCCTTTGCTGGGTCTTGTTTTTCATCCCACAGGGTGTCCAAAATCACTCTTCTCAATAAGCAAGCTTGGTGGGGTTGCCGGTTTAGTTGCCAACAACCTGACCATGCACAGGTTGTACTGGGTTACATGTTACCAGTAGTATTCGAGAGCGACCTGATATACTATCATATATACATACATATATACATGGTGGCTGCCAACTCGTTTTCGAGTACGACCACTACTTTATATCCATGTAGGAGAACCCCTACCGATGCCCTGAACGAGTGTGACTTTTTAGTCCAGCCAGCGACTTGAAAACTCTGGTACAAACACTACACTTGTGACAATTATTTACACATAGTGCTGGGCCCATGGTACCATGTGACGACAAGTGCAGAGAGATCTCCAGATATAAAGCAATGCCTGTGCCGTGAAGCTTTTATAGTGAGCAAAGGCACTACACAAAGCCAGTCCCACTCTCTTAACCAAGATGATATTTACCAAAAAGAAGAACAAGTCAACATCATTGGATACCATCAGGGTTGCAGGTGTTATATCAGAGTTTTCCTTCTCCTAGAATTCTGCCTTGACAAAGGCTATGGGGTCATCATACATACATACGTACAAAACATACATACATACTTATATACATACATACATATATACAAACATACATACATACATACATACATACATACATACATACATACATACATACATGCATACATACATACATACATACATACATACATACATACATACATACATACATACATACATACATACATACATACATACATACATACGTACAAACATACATACATACATGATGGCTGCCACCTCGTTATGGAGGATGGCCATTGCACGAGAAAAATAAACATAATAATAACAATAATAATAATAATTGTTTCTACTTTAGGCACAAGGCCAGCTATTATCCAGTGCATTACTGGTACTTTATTTTATCGACCCCGTAAGGATGAAAGGCAAAGTTAACAACAATAATAATAACGACAACAACAATAATAATATACATATATATATACACACACACGCACACACATAAACATATCTACACACACACACACACACGATAGCAATTAACAGCGCTGCGATCGAATGTGGCTTTTTAGCCCAGTCAATGATCTAAAATGTCTTGCACAGAGTCGGCAACCAAAACATTCACTGGGAATAGTCGACTGTGGTTGGAGCTCATGTACTTTTGCATGTCGTTTGAGCCCTCCTGCTGATTTACATTCTCTACCACATGCTTGGCAAGCATGATGAGTAGCATCTCCAACAGCAGCCTGGTAGTCAACCACTGGTCTTACTTTATGACTGCGAAGATGACTTTCGAGTCCAGCTTTGCTTAGGCAGAGTCTCGCACAGACGCTGCATGCCAGCACCATAGGAGGACCCTCGCCGTCTGGAAGTACAACAGCAATGCCTTTCCTCACATCCCGCTTTACTTTCTCGTATGCGATTCGTGATGCCTCAAAGGCAACTTTTCCCTCATATACAGTCTTTCTCCATTTATTACGATCAGCAGCAACATTTTCCCATATATCAGCAGAGATGTTAGCGTCTTTCAAAGAGGTTTTCAAGGAAACCTTATACCTCTTTTTTGGTTTATGTGGCGGTCATTTTCCTTTAACTAACTCTCTATAAAAGAGTTGTTTTGGTATTCTAGAATCCTTCATCCTGGCAAGGTGACCACTCCAGCGGAGACGTTGCTTAAGCACAAGAGCTTCTATACTGTCACACATAGAGCTTTCCAAAATCTCGACATCACTGATGTGGTCCCTCCAGTGAACGCCATGGATCCGTCTGAGACACATCTGATGGAAACGCTCCAATTGCTTAAGGTGGTGTCGATATGTGACCCAGGTCTCGCAGGCATAAAGAAGAGAAGAGAGCACACATGCCTTGTACACCTTTACCTTTGTCTTCTTGCATATGTCTCGCCGACCCCAGAATCGCCTTTCTAGCTTCCGAAAGCATCACTTGCTTTCCTAATCCTAAGTGAGATTTCACTATCAAGGTTGCTGTATCGATTGACAGTGCTTCCCAGGTAGACAAACTGATCAACCACTCCAAGTCGTTTACCATGCACATAGATATTTGGTTCAATGTACTGCTTACCAGGGGCAGGTTGGTACATTGCGACGGTTTTCTTGAGACTGACAGTCAATCCTAGGGCAGTGCAAGCGTCAGAAAATACATTCAAAATGTGCTGCATATCACTCTCTGTGTGCGCTACAAGATCGCACTCATCTGCATACAAGAGGTCTCTTATGACTGATGTAAATACTTTTGTTTTTGCAGCAAAGCACCTGATGTTAAATATGCTGCCTGAGGTTAGGTATCGGATGTAAACACCATGCTTGCAATTCCTGAATGCAATACAGAAAACCATTACAAAGTATATGGCAAACAGGGTCGGTGCTGGAACATCCCCCTGTTTCACTCCATTTTTTACTGAGATAGGCTCCGACATATTACCTCCGACATTAACCCAAGCCTTCATGTCGTCATGGAAAGACCTAACTAAAGCAAGGAACTTATCAGGGCAACCAAGTTTCTGGAGAACCTTCCATAATGCATTTCTGTTAACAGTATCGAAAGCTTTTGTCAGATCGACAAAAACCTGATGCAGATCCAAACCTTGTTCCGTGCACCTCTCCAAACGCTCACCAAAATGGAGCGAGCGCTCTTCCAATTCCTTTGGAAGAAACGTGCTCTTTTGGTGAGAAGATCCATCTGCTGCCAACACCCTTCAAACGGAGGGCTTGGGATGCCGTGGCTGACGATGCGCAAACACGCGCTCAGGCTGCAGCACCTCCACGTATTCCTCACCGGACAACCGCTGACCGAGCTGCATTCCTGGGTCAAGCAAAGACCGAGGAAAATGGGCGACTGGCACATCAAATGTGCTCAGGCAGTCACAGTCCTCTAGCAAACGGACCCGGCGATCAGTGGGGACTCCACTTTGTCATTCTATAGAGGGTTGGTCCGCAGCAAGTGCGACGACGCGCTCGGAGTAACTCTAGGCGTAGAGGATGACGAACTGGCCAGTCTGTTCGGTAGGACCTTCCGCCCGGGACCGATGGACAACTTCCAAAAGTCCCTGGCCTGGCAGTGCTAGCGAGGAGCTCTACCAGTTCGAGACAAGCTCTACAGGCACGGGCGCCCGGGTAGGGACCCTTCG
>OZ024742.1:339487190-339502190 GCA_964016885.1 Eledone cirrhosa | reverse complement strand
GTGTCTTCTGTGTTTTCTCGTATATATATATATATGTGTGTGTGTGTGTGTGTGTGTGTGTGTGTGTGTGTGTTTATCCTAGGTTCAATCGGAGGTAACCACAGTAAGTAAGGTATCCAATGCATAGCAGGGTATAAATATTTAATATAGAAAAGGCTTCTACAGGACTAGAACTGTTTCATTCGGGAGAAATCATTCTGATGATTTCTCCCGAATGAAACAGTTCTAGTCCTGTAGCATTTATATATATATATATATATATATATATAGAGAGAGAGAGAGAGAGAGAGAGAGAGAGAGAGAGGGGGGGGCTACGATACGGACCTCAATAGTGCGACCAACCGCGGTAGAAGGCGCGGTAACATACGGCGTACATGTGGTACTACTCTGTGCGTCCCTAACATTGGTAATACTAACGACAACAATCGAAGCTGTGGTCCTGATAATAATAATTGTTTCTACTTTAGGCACAAGGCCAGCAATAACCCAGTGCATTACTGGTACTTTATTTTATCGACCCCGTAAGGATGAAAGGCAAAGTCAACCTCGGCGGGATTTGAACTCAGATCGTAAAGGGACGTAACTATGCTGGAAAGCATGGCGTCCGACCCTCTACCGATACTGCCAATCCACTGCCAATCCCGATAATAATAATAACATTAATAATAGTATCGTGGTTGGTACTAACAACAGCCGGTCCCGAGGTGACCATAGTAAGCACTGCAATTGTCGTGACCCCGCTAACTGTCCGCTACGGAGCCAATGCCTAACTAGAAATGTTATATACAAATGTACAGTTACTAGCCATAACGTCAAATATTACATAGGGGCCACTTCTGGGTCGTTCAAGACTAGATTTCGAGCGCATCTTCACTCCTTTAGAAATAGGAAGCTAAGGTACTCTACATCCCTCGCCTATTACATCACCAGTTTCAAAGACACTAGCACCAGCTTCTCCACTTATTGGGAAATTGTCAACCTCGCAACACCCTACAACTTCAAGAAGAACTGCCAGCTCTGTCTCATGGAGCTTTACTATATCGTACAAGCCCCCCCCCCCCACGATCTCATCAACAGTCGAGCCGAAACTGTCATCAATTGCGGCCATAGACTACAACAGTCGTTCTACAGATGGACCCCGGATAATACCGAAGCACCATAGTACCAGGGCATTTTACACCGCACCCTGGCTGGTCTTAAAACGGTGCACTGTGAACTATACTGTTATCCAGCCACCGTCATCTCTCAAGGGTGTGGCACTGCATCTGTCCGGACCTTATTGTCTCGTCATACTCCTTCACACCAACGGAATAAATCTTGAGTATCTCTACAGGATCGATGATTGTGCCATTTAAACACCTTGGGCATATAATCATGTGACTATGCAAGACCTGACGTTTACACCTTTACACTTTCCGGCGTTTATACCTTGTCGAATTTACTACCTCATACTAAATTAGACTGTACATAAGTCTCACCGACCATTATATTACCGAACACTCACATTCATACCTTAATTGTGCCTCAGCAAAGTGACGTGACAAAGCATTATTAAATTAACATATAGTATATAGACCCAGGGGAGTAAATCAATATTCTATAATAGTGGAACTGAATTTTAGCAGAGAACTCCAAAATTAACACCGAAATTACTCCCCTTTGTACACAAACCTAAGCAGCTATCTCTGTAACAGTCGATATGAATTTCGATGTGAACATCGTGTTCGTACCCATGTAGGGTTCCTAATTAAACCCTTTACTTCCCTCTGAAAGGTCAGTAATTTATTACTACCTTATTACCAGTAAGAGAAATAGCTCAATGTAAGAACATCAGGTGTTTTACAGAGCAGGAATATAAATAACACAATTATCAAAGTTATGTTCAAATCATTTAATTGCTGACAATCGTTTCTTCCAAACTTTCGTTTGGAGTTCATCGGAGCATTATCAATGTTTGTACATATAATTAACCTCCTATTCAACTGAACAATCATATAGATACATATATATTGATGTTGTGAGCAACAGTTTCGTATTTACAGGGTGTAATAGATGCTACATATATTATACGAGAATTGTACAAAAATTCAAATTCAAATTAAAAGCACAGAGTGGAATACATGCGACAGATAATACAAGAGAATAGTCTAATAGTTAAAGAGACAGAATGAGGACATTAGCAGTACATATGCAAGCGTGTAGAAAGTGCACATGCGTTAGTCATATATCTGAGAAGGAAATAAGCAAAGGTATTAGGCATATATAGATAAATAAATAAATAAATAAATAAATACTGTATAGCAAATATTTATTTATATATTTATCTGGATATGCCTAATACCTTTGCTTATTTCCTTCTCAGATATATGACTAACGCATGTGCACTTTCTACACGCTTGTATATGTACTGCTAATGTCCTCATTCTTTCTCAATGACTATTCTCTTGTATTATCTGTCGCATGTATTCCACTCTGTGCTTTTAATTTTAATTGGAATTTTTGTACAATTCTCGTATAATATATGTCGCATCCATTACACCCTGTAAATACGAAACTGTTGCTCACAACATCAATATATATGTATCTATATGATTGTTCAGTTGAATAGGAGGTTAATTATATGTACAAACATTGATAATGCTCCGATGAACTCCAAACGAAAGTTTGGAAGAAACGATTGTCAGCAATTAAATGATTTGAACATAACTTTGATAATTGTGTAATTTATAATTTATATATCATCATCATCATTCGTCGACTACTGTCGAGATGACGGATCTCACTCTCATGCCCCAGAATTCCTTTCCCCAATCGCTGCCCCCAGGTCCTGTCTACTGATTCCCGTATCCCTAGAGATAACGTCAGGGAATGACAGCTTCCTACTCCTAGTCAGGCTGGAGTCAGGGTTCCAGAGCAAGAGAGCGGATATGATTTCATTGCTGGCACGGTGACAGTGGCCAGCAAATTGAGCTCTCCGGGATTTTAGAAGGGCAGAGGCTCGAGGGAGTTTGCCATAGATTTTAGACAAGGTGGGATGTCGTTTCCACGATAGGTTTTGCACTCTCATTGAGAGGCGGGTATATGTGCCATCCAATCTCCTCTCAAGTTGTGATGTTAGTGTCCAAGTTTCGGATCCATAAAGTAATATGGGCTTAATGGTTGCTTGGAATATTCCCAGTTTTAGCTTGTTGGTAAGTTGAGATGTCCATATGGCGTGCATGTCATTGCACGCTGACCATGCCATACCCTTCCTGGTTAGAAAATCTTTTTTAGAGGAGGAGATATATGAGCCAAGATACTTGTAATCTTCCACCTGCTTAAGGGTGGTACCATTAAGGGTTCTGATGGGGTAGTTTGGGCTGTTTGCGCATCTGTTCACATATTCAGTCTTGGATTCGTTGAGGTACAGTCCAACACAGTTGGACGCTTGCTCTAATGACTTCAAAAGACTCTCAGCATTTTCCAGTGACCGACTGATCAATGCGATGTCGTCAGCAAAGTCGGTGTCGGTCAAGTATTTTGCTGGATAGCGTGAGCTTCTCCTAGGCTGTAGTTGGTATCCCCTATCCTGAATCCTATCCACAGACATGCGCAAAACATAATCCACAACAATGATAAATAGATACGGAGCAAGGGTATCGCCCTGTAAAATTCCAGCGAGGATTGAGAAAGGTGGTGTTTCCCCATCTGGGGGTCAGGACAGTTGATTTGGTATCTATATACATTACACGTATGGCCGCGATGATTTTATCAGGAATCCCATAGAGTTGTAGAATTTCAAACATCCCCGACCTGTCAACTGAGTTGAAGGCCTTTGAAAAATCAACAAAGATGAGTGCAAGGTCTAGATTGCGGTTTTGGGACTCCTCTATAAGTCGGCGAAGGCAGAGAATCTGGCTAAGTGTTGATCTACCTCTCCTTAATCCATTCTGGTTGTTACGAAGGATTGGCTCAAGAAATGGGATTAAGCGGTTAAGAAGAAGCTTGTTGTATATTTTTGCAGCAATTGCCATGAGAGAAATTCCTCAATAGTTGGTGGCTAAAGAAAGATCTCCTTTTTGGGGCATGGGGATAATTTGAGCTGCATGCCAGACGCTAGGTGGTTTATTGGTCTCGAAAGTATGGTTACATAAGTTGAGCAAAAGGATGTGGAAATGCTCATCCTTCCAAATCAGGGTAGGTATATTATCCGGCCCAAAGGCTTTTGAGGATTTGAGCTGTTTGATGGCTTCTTTGAGCTCAGGCTCTGAAACCTGAACGGATGGCAGTTGATAGTTATCAGGGAGTCTGGCCCTTTTCCCTAGAAGGTTTTTAAAATGAGCAGACCAATTTTCAAGACGTTTTTTGGCAGAGCCTCCTTTGATTCGAACTGCAGAGTTTGAGTTTTTGCCTGAAAGATCTTTGACAACCTTCCAAGCAAGATGATGGTGTTTGCTGATGTGATGTTGCGATAGCTGATCAATCCTACCTAAGATATAGTCGGCTTCAGCATTAAGATAAGCGTCGTCTTGTGATTTTTTGGCCATGATAAGCTGTATCTTTTTCCCTTGAGATGGTGATTGATGGTGAGATTGTGATATTGACCTAAGATGGGCCCTTGCCTCAACTACCTTTCTCTGAGGCACTAGGTTTCATTTGGCTTCGGCTTTTCTTTTTAGGTAGGGTGGCAAGTGCAACTTCCTCTGTTGATTGCTTAAGACAGTCATACACATCCTCAATATTATCGTCATTCATGTCAGAAGTTGAGAGAGATTGAAATCTGTTATAGACTTCAAGCGTGAAGCTATTGGATAGTTGTTTGTTGGAAGAAACGGCTTTCCAGTCTATTCTTTTCATGGGATGAGGTTCGGCCCTCTTGGATATCCTGAGACTAAGTTTGATTGTTGCCGAGATGACTCGATGATCTGAGCCGACAGAGCTAAAGGAGGAATAAGATCTAGAATCTTTGATTGAGTTTCTCCATTTCTTGCGAAATATCAAATAGTCAATCTGAGCTCGTTTTTGGTTTGGGTATTCGAAGGTCCAAAGCTGGCCTCTGGTCTTCATGAAGCTGTTGTTTGAGCTGAATAGACTGGATTCCTCCATGAAGTTCTTGAGATATTCCCCGTTTCGGTTAGTAACCCTATTGTATGTGAACTTTACTTCATCCGGGCCAAGTTGAGCGTTGAGGTCTCCAGCGATGATAAGAAAGTTGTGTAAGGGTACTTGCTCAACAACTGTGCGAAGGGTCGTGTAGAATTCTCTTGCCTCATCCTCAGGAGAGGCGTTATGAGGACTGTATACACATATCGCAGTGGTTCTAGGATTGCCCTCTAGTGTAAGCACCAAGATTCTGGGAGAGATTGTTTCAATCCCCAGAAGATTATTGCTGGCTTTAGATGAGAGAAGGCAGCCGACTCCTCCGACGGAGGCATTGACAGGGTTCTTGGGGGCTGAAGAGGTGACAAGTTGGTAGGATCCTAGGGTGTGATACTTGAGATCATCCTTTGGGTGGAAAAAGCGGTGTTCTTGGACCGCAAGGATGTCAATGTTCTGCATTCTCTGCCAGCTCCTGGAGTCTACCTGTTGGAAGGAGGGTTCTGGTGTTCAAGGAGCTAACTATTATTTGCTTTTTACAGCTAGCCAAGCGAGATTTGCTTGTTGTTTGGTTAGGACCTGTTTCTTCTCCATCAGATGAACCCCGTCCCTTGAGATTTGAGGATTCATCATTATTCGATGCCTTTGTAGGTGCATTATGATCAGAAACAGGACCCGGGAAAGCAGGGGCTGGACCTATATCAACAGGTATACCATATAGTGTGGTTCCCTGAAGAACAGGAACCCTGGTGCAGTTAGTTGCGAAATCCATCATCTTTTCAAATAGCTAATAATGTGTGTGGGCGCCACTACTACACACATGTGAAAGAATTTGACAGCCAAGTCTTGAAGAAGGTGCTTTCTCCTCCGTGTGGTGGGTTACCCGGCGCCAGATACCAACCTGGCATTTATACCCTCGCCCTTATTGTTCGTGTTGCAAGCACTAGGGTAGTCGCTAACCAAAGCTACGGACCCACTCTATCCGTCTGGAGATACGTTGTACTAGCTTACCAACATACTAGTAGCAGGAAGTTGACTTTTCCGGCACTGCAGCGCCTTTCGGCGGGCCGTGCTGGTTTTGGATGGCCATCGACTCCAAGAGCTCTTAAGAGTTCCCAGGAGTTCCTTTGCCCTTTGACAGGTTTTGTTTTTAGTCCTGCAGGATGTCCAAAGTCACCCTCCTCACCAAGAAATCTTGGTGGGGTTGCCAGTTTAGTCGCCAACGACCCGACCATGAGACAGGTTGTACTGGGATACATGTTACCAGTAGCACCAACTAGTGACCTGACTATATATATATATATATATATATATATATATATAACGAAGGAATTGTGTTAAGGAACCAGATGGACCATAACGCACCAGAGTACTCAATACTTAGGGTAGTAGAGTGGGTAATAGGAAAAGATATGACCCCGACGGCAGAGTTCAAGCCGTTTCGACGGCTATTTCTGGACAGAAATAGCTGTCGAAACGGCTTAAGCTCTGCCGTCGAGGTCATACCTGCCGTCGGGGTCATACCTTTTCCTATATATATATATGGAAGAATATGCTCCGAAATCATTAGACGTGTCCGTTGAACCTGCGGGTCCAGAATCAGACAGATCCACACAATGATCGTGTCTCGAGCTGTCCGCCGGCGAAACAATTGTAACACACAATAAATTGAGTTCAGATGCATCACTGATTTTTCGTTTTCTATTATATATATATATATATATATATATATATATATATAGAGAGAGAGAGAGAGAGAGGGAGAGGGAGAGAGAGAGAGAGAGAGAGAGAGAGAGAGAGAGAGAGAGAGAGAGAGAGAGAGAGAGAGAGAGAGGTAAACACAGGAGAGTGTGTTTTCATTTACAGGAGTGTCCAGGAAAACATTTTCCTTTGAGCTCCTTAAATTACAGGATTATACGCGAGTCCTTTACTCCGTTATTTTACTCTTAATATATATGTGTGTGTGTGTGTGTGTGTGTGTGTGTGTGTGTAGTTCAATGAGACAACAAACAGAGGTACAAAAAGTCTTATTAGTTTCACGCTTTATATGGGAAAAAATGTTCGACATGTCTTGCTTCTGCCCTTCTTCAGGAATACAAAATAGAGACAGGGTCACAAAGTAGTGACAGGGTCACAAAGTAGAGACAGAGAAAAGGTCCGAGAAATGAAGATTAAATGAAGAGTGAAAACAAGACAAACAGTTTAGTAGTCTTGGTAACGAGTTGGAACGCATTTTCCACGCTTACGCGGCAATCTCTGTATTTCGAACCGACAGGAAACTTGTTTTATTTGGAGAAAATTAAGAAGTTGAAACTAGTTTAGCTGTCTACGTGCATTGTTCATAGAAATATTGTTGAGCCCCTTCTTTTCATACTCCTCTGTTTTGGCCTATTGGAGTAAATGTGAAAGAGAAAGTCACAGGTTAAGTTGGCAGAAGGTTCCAGTGTCATAGCAGTAAGGCGTAGGCTACTTACCTCAAAAGTTCATTCGCATCTTTCCACTAAGTTACTCTTTCTCTCTATCCCTCTCGGTGCAGGCCCTTGCGAATTTCTCGCGTAAGCCTGGTGTAGATTTGCACCTGATTCATCTGCCCGATGCACATGTCGTCTTTGTACGGCTTTTGGAGGAAGGAGTGACCAGCAGTACGTTGTTCGGTATTATTACGAAAAGGTGTAGCAGAGAATCCCGCGTGAACTAACAGCTCGGGAGGAAACTGCTTACCTTGAAGATTCATTCGCCATCGTTCTTGTCAACGCTCCGTTTAGTTGGTATTTGTTGGTCTACAGTTAGATGAATGGCGCACAAAGGGTTAATATTTATTGGCAAGAAGTGCAACTGGGCTGGCTTGCCTCGCATATATTATATATTAAAATAACAGATTAAAGTTTAAGCAAAGAATCGCTGCTTTCACACTTAACGGGTTCTTCTAAAACTAAAATCAATCTGTGAACGCAGAAGTAAATATTTCGAAAAACGTTGCAACCGAAAACAGGAAGACGATACTTTGGTTCGTGAATACGTTCCCTGTCAGAATGTCGTAATGCAAACAGCCAGGCATACAGACAGATATTATAAGGGCGCGACGGAGATGGATAACCGGCCCCTAACACCCCTTAAACAACAGAAACTTGAAAAATAAAATCTGCAATTAATGTCTTTAGACAGCAAGGAATATATAAATGCAAGTTTGAAGTCAATCGGAGTAGAAATGTGGATTTGTGTAGACTTTGCAAAAATGAGAACACACACACAGACAACATCAGTTTTATATATATGTATAGATAGTTTATTGTTATTTATTAATGTTAAAGTTATATGATTTTTATGTAAAACCCCCGCCGTCACGTCTTGTAATGTCACATTTTTGTACGCCTCTGTGGCAAATAAAGAAAGATATCTATCTACTGAACAACATGCTCTTGGAGTTGAGGGTTGTTCTATCTACGGGGTATAAAGCAACCCATTTGTAACGCCTCCCCCTATTGGGGATTTTGATTGTTATATTTTCATGTTAAAACTTTTTTTACACGACTGTATGTAAAATGCCCGCCATATGTCTTTGTATTGTCTCCTTTTCTTGTGTGCCCTTGTGGCAAATAAAGAAATATATCTATCTACCTATCTACCATTCGAAAAAGATCTGTCCGAGATGCGTGCGCGACGAGGAAAACCGTCGCATACGCATTTTTACACTGCCCGGGCGTTACCGACTTGTGGGGCTATGTAGAATGACTATTGTCGCGAGTGAGACCAATCCAGTTGACCACCGAGTCCATTTACATGATCAAACCGCCACCCTCCTTCAAAAACGAGGGAGAGGCAGTTTTCCTATGTGTTATGGCTATGGTGAAAGAGGTTATATGGTGGACGAGCAACTGATTCGTTTTTTCAAATATCATTTTGTAAGAAGAATCAGGATGGAGAGAGAGGTGCTATACCCCAGGAAATTTTATAAAAGGTGGGTGAATGTGGCAAAGATGGCCCGAGTGGTTTGGCCTTCTCTCTATATAAGCCTGTAGTTTGAGGAAAAAGAGGAAGAGAGGAAGGGAATACTCACTCTTGGTGCTCCTGGAGATGAGGGATGTACTTTTTTCGGGGTGTGTACAACCCCTGTGTAACACCTTCCCCCTATTGGGGATTTCAATTGTTATTTGTTATTATATTAATAGTTTTATTTTCATATACCCGTATGTAAACTCCCCATTTGTATTTGTCCCCTTCTTTTGTGTCCTTGTGGCTAATAAAGAAATGTATCTATCTATCTATTAATGATATCTATCTATCTATCTATCTATCTATCTTTTTTCTCTGTATATAAACCTGTAGGTTGAGGAAGACAAACAGAGGGAAGACAGGAACACCTACAAAACGTGTTCCTGGTGTTGAGGGTTGTTCTATCCACGGGGTGTAAAACAACCCCGCAGTAACTATTGAGAGGGGGGGGGGGGGGATTTCGATTGTTAAATTTTGTGTATAGTTTATTGTTATCCATTATTAGGGTCGGATGTCATGCTTTAACGCATAGAATTACGGCCCTTTCCATTCTGAGTTCAAATCCCGCCGAGGTCAACTTTGCCTTTCATCCTTACGGGGTCGATAAAATAAAGTACCATTAATGTACTGGGTAATTACTGGCCTTGTGCCAAAAGTAGAAACAATTATAATTAAGACTTTTATGTAAAAACCCCGCCGTCACGTCTTGTAATGTCCCATTTTTATACGCCCTTGTGGCAAATAAAGAAATATATATATCTATCTTCCTATCTATATATCTATCTACCCACCTATCTATCTACCTATCTATCTATCTACCTATCTATCTATCTATCTACCTGCAGTCCTGGATCAAGCGAAGACCGAAAATGGGCGCCTGGCACCTCGAGTGCCTTCAGACGCTCACAGCCCTCTACCAAGCGGAAACGGCAATCAGCGGAGACTCCACTTCGACATTCTATAAGGGATTAGTGGATGATAAGTGCGACGACGTTCTCGGGGAAACTCTAGGCATCGAGGAGGACGAACTGACCAATCTGTTCAGGAGGACTTTCCGTCCAGGGCCTATGGATAACTTCTAGAGGTCTCTGGCCTGGCAGTGCTACCGAGGAGCTCTACAAGTTCGAGACAAAATCTACAGGCACGGATGCCCTGGCAGATATCCTTCCAAAAGGATCTGTCCAAGATGCGAGCAGGACATCGAAACCGTTCTGCACGCAATTGTTCAGTGCCCAGGGGTGACCGACATATGGAATTATGTCGAACAGTACTGTCACGCGTGGGACGCATCCAGTTGTCAGCGGAGTTCATCGTGAGGATCACCCCACCACCTTCATTTAAGAACGAAGGAGAGGCGGTTTTCCTCTGTCTGGTTGCTATGGCGAAAGAGGTAATATGGTGGACAAGGTTAAAAGGACTGAGAGCAAGCACCTTTCTCTCCAGACAACAACTCATCCCCTTCTTTAAGTGCCACTTCAGAAGGAAGCTGAGAGTGGAGAGAAAGGTGCTAAATTCGCTGAAAGGTGGGTGAATGTGGCGAAAATGGCCCGAGTGAAAGGGCTTTCTCTGTATATAAACCTGTAGGTTGAGAAAGAGAATCAGAGGGCAGACGGGAACACCTACAAAATATGGTCCTGGTGTTGAGGGTTGTTCTATCCACGGGGTGTAAAACAACCTCGCAGTAACGTACCCCTCCCCCCCCCCTAATGTGGATTTCAATTGTTTTATTTTTATATAGTTTATTGTTATCCATTATTATTATCAAATATTTGTATGTAAAATCCCCGCCGCTACGTCTAGTAATGTCCCATTTTTGTACGCCCTTGTGGCAAATAAAGAAATATATCTATCTATCTACCTATCTACCTATCTACCTACCTACCTTCCTATCTACCTTGGCACATCGAATGTGTTCAGGCGTTCACAGTTCTCTGGCAAACGGACCCGGCGATCAGTGGAGACTCCACTTCGACATTCTATAGAGGGTTGGTCCGCAGTAAGTGCGACGACACGCTCGGAGAAACTCTAGGCGTAGAGGAGGACGAACTGGCCAGTCTGTTCGGTAGGACCTTCCGCCCGGGACCGATGGACAACTTCCAAAGGTCTCTGGCCTGGCAGTGCAATTCGAGACAAGCTCTACAGACACGGGCGCCCGGGCAGAGACCCTTCGAAAAAGATCTGTCCGAGATGCGTGCGCGACGAGGAAACCGTCGCGGACGCATTTGTACTCTGCCCGGGCGTTACCGACCTGTGGGGCTATGTAGAACCACTATTGTCGCGGGTGGGACCAATCCAGTTGACCACCGAGTCCGTTGTCATGGTCAAACCGCCACCCTCCTTCAAAAACGAGGGAGAGGCGGTTTTCCTATGTGTTATGGCTATGGTGAAAGAGGTTATATGGTAGACGAGCTTAAAAGTGCTGAGGTCAGACACCTTTCTCTCCGGCGAGCAACTGATTCGTTTTTTCAAATATCATTTTGGAAGGAGAATCAGGATGGAGAGAGAGGTGCTGTACCCCAGCAAATTTGATAAAAGGTGGGTGAATGTGGCAAAGATGGCCCGAGTGGTTGGGCCTTCTCTCTATATAAGCCTGTAGGTTGAGGTAAAAGAGGAAGAGAGGAAGATATTACTCACTCTTGGTGCTCCTGGAGATGATGGTTGTACATTTTTTCGGGGTGTGTACAACCCCTGTGTAACGCCTCCCCCTATTGGGGATTTCAATTGTTAATTGTTATTTTATTAATAGTTTTATTTTCATATAGCTGTATGTAAACTCCCCATTTGTATTTGTCCCCTTCTTTTGTGCCCTTGTGGCTAATAAAGAAATTTATCTATCTGTGCTCTGGGAAACGAGGGAGCCAATGCTGTTAGCTGCGTCCGAGTGACAGGCGAAAATTGGCAACAAGTCCACGATTCGGTATTTGAAGGACCAAGACGGACGCCTGATACTTGAACCGGAGCAGATGTGCGCGACCTTTCAGCGTCACGTTGCACAACTATTCGGGCAGGGTGTCGCGCCGGGAGGGGCTATGGATTTCGGTCCATACCTCGACGGCCTGCCGCGACTCTCGGACAGCGAGGCGAAGTTCTGCGAGGCCGATTTCGCCAGGTCTCGACGGTCTACCCTACGAATTTTACGTAGCAATGCCGGACTCGTTCTCCGGTCTCCTCGAAGCGGTCTGCTGCAACTAGCAGCAGAACGGGAGAATTCCCAGTTCTGTGACCAAGGGCGTAGTCACGCTGGTCAGGAAGGACGAGAACAAGGGGGACGACATTAATAACTTCAGGCCCATAACTCTGCTAAAAACAGAGTTACAGATTTTGGCCACGGTCTTAGCAAAGAGGCTGGCGCTTGTCGTCGAAAACCTGGTCGGAGAAGTGCAGACATGCGCAATCCCGACCAAGTCCATACACGACAACCTCCACCTCATGCGATAAATCATAGAGAGGATAGGCTGCGGCACCTCCACGTATTCCTCACCGAACAACCGGTGTGGGCCCCGTTCGTGAGGCGAGCCTTCCCGCGACTCGTCTCGCTGACCGAGCTGCAGTCCTGGGTCAAGCAAAGACCGAGGAAAATGGGCGACTGGCACATTGAATGTGCTCAGGCGGTAACAGTCCTCTGGCAAATGGACCCGGCAGTCAGTGGAGACTCCAACTCGTCATTCTCTAGAGGGTTAGTCCGCAGCAAGTGCGACGACACTCTCGTAGAAACTCTAGGCGTAGAGGAAGACGAACTGGCCAGTCTGTTCGGTAGGACCTTCCGCCCGGGACCGATGGACAACTTCCAAAAGTCCCTGGCCTGGCAGTGCTACCGGGGAGCTCTACCCATTTAAGACAAACTCTACAGACACGGGCGCCCGAGCAGGGATCCCTCGAAAAAGATCTGTCCAAGATGCGTGCGGGACGAGGAAACTGTCGCGGGTGGGACAAATCCGGTTGACCACCGAGTCCATTATTGCGATCAAACCGCCACCTTGCTTCAAAAACGAAGGAGAGGCGGTTTTCCTCTGTGTAATGGCTATGGTGAAAGAGGCTATATGATGGACGAGACTGAAAGGGCTGAGGTCAGACACCTTTCTCTCCGGCGAACAACTGGTTCGCTTCTTCAAATATCATTTTAGAAGAAGAATCAGAGTGGAGAGAGAAGTACTTCACCCCAGCAAATTTTACGAAAGGTGGGTGAATGTGGCAAGGATGGCCCGAGTGGTTGGGCCTTCTCTTTATATAAGCCTGTAGGTCGAGGAAGAAGAGGAAGAGAGGAGAGGAGTGTTCGCTCTTCGTGCTCCTGGAGTTGAGGGTTGTACATTTTGTTCGGTTTGTGTGCAACCCATTTGTAACGCCTCCACCTATTGGGGATTTCGTTTGTTTTATTCATTATTTTTGTTATACATTTTTACACGCCTTGTATGTAAACTCCCCAATTGTATGTGTCCCCATCTTTTGCGCCCTTGTGGCAAATAAAGAAATATATCTATCTTTCTAGCTACCTACCTATCTACCTACCTACCTATCCACATATCTCTCTGTCTACCAGTATATCTCAGTGTCTATCTATTGGTCTATATGTCGGTCAACCAGTCCACTGTCACTAGGTCCATGTCATTAATTATATCAATAATATCTGTGATGTGTGACGTCTCAATTATAAACAGCAGCCTTCTTAGAAAAACTACATTATCAACACGCACAGCCACATACATCGATGACACAACCATCACCACTAGCAGCAGAGTTGTGGTATAGTGGTATGGTGGTATGATGGTATAGTGGTATGGTGGTAAGGTGGTATCGTGGTATCGTGGTGTGGTGATACATGGTGTGGTGGTATGGTGGTATGGTGGTATGGTGGTATAGTGATGTGGTGATATAGTGGTGTGGTGGTATACAGGTATAGTGGTATGGTAGTATGGTGGTGTAGTGGTATAGTGGTATGGTATTATGGAAGTACAGTGGTGTGGTGGTATAGTGGTATGATGGTATAGTGGTATGATGGTATAGTGGTGTGGTAGCACAGTGGTATAATGGTGTGGTGGTATAGTGGTGTGGTAGCACAGTGGTATAGTGGTATAGTGGTATAGTGGCGTGGTGGTATAGTGGTATGATGGTAAAGCGGTGTGGTAGTAGAGTGGTATAGTAGTATAGTGGTGCCTAATGTTGTGTCTCAGGTGTTTACCACGTAAGATACATGTGAAATATGAGAGATAAATGACCGCCACCTGAGCTCAGTTGTCCGCCATTATTATTGAGCAGTTATTCAAGCGGTAGCCATTAATATGCCACTCATTATGACCTTAGCATCTTCCCTTCCCTCACACCATCCCTTGCTACCACTACATACAGACTCACACACACTTAGACACACACAAGCACACAAACTTATACACGCATATACACGCATATACATACAAATATATATATATGTGTGTGTGGGCGTGCGTGTGTATGTACAAATATACATATATATATGTATATATATATATATTTGTGTGTGTGTGTGTGTGTGAGTATGTACATATATATATATATATATGTATGGTGTGTGTCTGTGTGTGTCTGTGTGAGTCTGTGTATAAATACATATATATATTATGTATATATATATATAAATACACCTATATATGCATACATATATATACACTTTCATATATATAGATACATGCCTACATCTATGTACACGCACACACATAATCATAAACATATATAGATACATATATATGTTTGTATATATATATATATGTGTGTGTGTGTGTGTGTGTGTGTGTGTGTGTGTATACGTATGGATATACCTATATATATATATATGATTATGTGGTCTGAACATGTGTTTGTGAGTGAGAATGAGGAGTTCGATTGTATTTCTACATCGATTAGAGGCCGTTAAATATAAAATTGTCATGGCTGCCTCGCCCACCACTATCATTACTACCA
>OZ024742.1:339474690-339482190 GCA_964016885.1 Eledone cirrhosa | reverse complement strand
ACCAACAACAACACCAACACCAACAACACCAACCCCACCAACAACAACAACACCAACACCACCACCAACAACAACACCACCAACAACACCAACGCCACCAACACCAACAACCCCAACACCACCAACAACAACAACAACACCAACAACACCAACACCACCACCAACAACAACAACACCAACACCACCAACACCAACAACAACACCAACACCACCACCAACAACAACACCAACACCAACAACACCAACGCCACCAACAACAACGACACCAACACCACCACCAACATCAACAACACCAACAACAACACCAACAACACCAACAACATCAACAACCCCAACACCACCAACAACAACAACAACACCAACAACACCAACACCACCACCAACAACAACAAGAGCAACACCACCACCAACAACACCAACACCAACAACACCAACACCACCAACAACAACAACACCAACACCACCACCAACATCAACAACACCAACAACAACACCAACAACAACACCAACGCCAACACCAACAACAACACCAACACCAACAACACCAACAACACCAACAACACCAACACCAACAACAACACCAACAACCCCAACACCACCAACAACAACAACAACAACACCAACAACACCAACACTACCACCAACAACAACAACACCAACACCACCACAAACAACAACACCAACACCAACAACACCAACACCACCAACAACAACAACACCAACACCACCACCAACAACAACACCAACACCAACAACAACACCAACAACAACACCAACACCACCACCAACAACAACAACACCAACAACAACAACGCCAACACAAACAACAACACCAACACCAACAACACCAACAACACCAACACCAACACCACCACCAACAACACCACCAACAAAAACAAAACCAACAACAACACCAACACCAACAACACCAACACCACCAACAACAACCAACAACACCAACAACACCAACACCAACAACAACACCAACAACCCCAACACCACCAACAACAACAACAACACCAACAACACCAACACCACCACCAACAACAACAACACCAACACCACCATCAACAACACCAACAACACCAACAACAACACCAACACCACCACCAACATCAACAACACCAACAACAACACCAACAACAACACCAACACCAACAACAACACCAACACCAACACCACCACCAACACCAACAACACCAACACCACCAACAACAACAACGCCAACACCACCACCAACATCAACAACACCAACAACAACACCAACAACAACACCAACACCAACAACAACACCAACACCACCACCAACAACAACAACACCAACAACAACACCAACACCAACACCAACAACAACACCAACAACACCAACACCACCACCAACAACAACAACACCAACACCACCACCACCAACAACAACACCAACACCAACAACACCAACACCACCAACAACAACAACACCAACACCACCAACAACATCAACAACACCAACAACAACACCAACAACAACACCAACAACAACACCAACAACAACACCAACACCAACAACACCAACAACACCAACACGAACAACAACACCAACAACCCCAACACCACCACCAACAACAACAACACCAACAACACCAACACCACCACCAACAACAACAACACCAACACCACCACCAACAACAACACCAACACCAACAACACCAACACCACCAACAACAACAACACCAACACCACCACCAACACCAACACCACCACCAACAACAACAACACCAACCCCAACACCAACACCAACAACAACACCAACAACAACACCAACGCCAACAACAACACCAACACCACCACCAACACCAACACCACCACCAACAATAACAACACCAACCCCAACACCAACAACACCAACACCACCACCAACAACAACAACACCAACACCACCACCAACAACAACACCAACACCAACAACACCAACACCACCAACAACACCAACATCACCAACAACACCAACACCAACAACAACACCAACAACCCCAACACCACCAACAACAACAACAACACCAACAACACCAACACCACCACCAACAACAACAACACCAACACCACCACCAACAACACCAACAACACCAACAACAACACCAACACCACCACCAACATCAACAACACCAACAACAACAACAACAACAACAACACCAACACCAACAACAACACCAACACCACCACCAACAACAACAACACCAACACTAACAACACCAACAACAACAACACCAACACCACCACCAACATCAACAACACCAACAACAACACCAACAACAACACCAACACCAACAACAACACCAACACCACCACCAACAACAACAACACCAACAACAACACCAACACCAACAACAACACCAACAACACCAACACCACCACCAACAACAATAACACCAACACCACCACCAACAACAACACCAACACCAACAATACCAACAACACCAACCCCAACACCACCACCAACAACAACAACACCAACAACACCAACACCACCACCAACAAAAACAACACCAACACCACCACCAACAACAACACCAACACCAACAACACCAACACCACCAACAACAACAACACCAACACCACCACCAACACCAACACCACCACCAACAACAACAACACCAACCCCAACACCAACACCAACAACAACACCAACAACAACACCAACGCCAACAACAACACCAACACCACCACCAACACCAACACCACCACCAACAACAACAACACCAACCCCAACACCAACAACACCAACACCACCACCAACAACAACAACACCAACACCACCACCAACAACAACACCAACACCAACAACACCAACACCACCAACAACAACAACACCAACACCACCACCAACATCAACAACACCAACAACAACACCAACAACAACACCAACAACAACACCAACAACAACACCAACAACAACACCAACAACAACACCAACACCAACAACACCAACAACACCAACACGAACAACAACACCAACAACCCCAACACCACCACCAACAACAACAACACCAACAACACCAACACCACCACCAACAACAACAACACCAACACCACCACCAACAACAACACCAACACCAACAATACCAACACCACCAACAACAACAACACCAACACCACCACCAACACCAACACCACCACCACCAACAACAACACCAACCCCAACACCAACACCAACAACAACACCAACAACAACACCAACGCCAACAACAACACCAACACCACCACCAACACCAACACCACCACCAACAACAACAACACCAACCCCAACACCAACACCAACAACAACAACACCAACAACAACACCAACGCCAACACCAACAACAACACCAACACCAACAACACCAACAACACCAACACCAACACCACCACCAACAACACCAACAACAACAACAACACCAACAACCCCAACACCACCAACAACAACAACAACACCAACAACACCAACACCAACAACACCAACAACAACTACATCAGCACCACTTTTTAATACCTCCACGTCCAACCAGCCCTTCAACGACACCACCGCCATTTCCAGCATGATGACTACTACCGCTGCCAGCACCACTATCAACATTACCACTACCAACATCTCCATCCCATCACCACCACCACCATTACCATCCCACCACCACCACCACCACCTTCACCATCACCACTACCACCACCACCACAAACATCACCATCCCACAACCACTACCATCACCACCACACCACCGCCACCATCACCACCACCAATATCATCACTCCACCACCATCACCATCCCTCCACCCCACCTCTCTCAGCACCACCACCACCTCTCTGACCACCAACACCACCTCTCTCACGTAATTAAACATACAGTATATTGCCAAATATACTATACATACATTCATGTATACATCGCCATTTCAGAGCACCAATCCTAATAGCTAATTTTTGCTGGACCAGCAATCGCTCTGTATAATCAGCTGCTGATTATTACTGGAATTCTATAAGAATCCAGCTTCTATAATTTTTCGGCTAAAGGCGTTGCTCTGATGTTCACCAACAGTGTGAAACAGACTGTGTTAGCTTCTCTCCCTTCTTTTGCCGAAAAAAAGAAATAAGTGACATAGTCACTACTTTAGAAATGATAGCGCAAGGTTTTCAAAACGTTTTTAATTAAACATACGGTATATTGCCAAATATACTATGCATACGTTCAAATATACATCGCTATTTCAGAGCACCCATCCTAATATATATATATATATATATATATATATATATATATATATATATATATATATATATATATATATATATATATATGACGTACTGAGGAAACAGCACAGTACCTCCCAAATATATATAATAAAATATATTTCATTACATGAATGTCTATATTTATTAATATTTTGAATTAATATATATATATATATATATATATATATAAACGGAAAAAATGAAACGATATTTCATTTCCCACTCTTAGTACGGCTGTTACTTAAATATAAGTATGTACACGTACATACATATATGTATATCGACGTACAGTAGTATGTATATATATATATACATACATGCACACATATATATATATGCACGTATGGATTCACCGAACATTTATTATAATGCTCGGTGTGTTTGTAAACAAACATCCCGTATTAAGCCGTAGTGTCTAGCAACCACCGTTGCTCGTTTTCTAGTTTCAAGCTTGTTAGCTATCGTCAGCAACGTATACCTTCCTGCCAGATTGTTGAACGTATATACTTACCTTATGCATATTAACGGCTGAGTAGCCCAATTTGCATATCGAGTGGGTTAATCGGCCGGGTGCACCGAAAACGATAAACGGAAAAAATGAAACGATATTTCATTTCCCACTCTTAGTACGGCTGTTACTTAAATATAAGTATGTACACGTACATACATATATGTATGTATACCGACGTACAGTAGTATGTATATATATATATATACATACATGCACACATATATATATGCACGTATGGATTCACCGAACATTTATTATAATATATATATATATATATATATATATATATATATATATATATATATATATATATATATATATATATATATATATATATATATATATATATATATATGTATGTATGTATGTATGTATGTATACGTACATACATATATGTATACAGACGTACAGTAGTATGTATATATATACATACATGCACACATATATATATATGCACGTATCGGTTTACCGAACATTTATTATAATGCTCGGTTTGTTTGTAAACAAACAAACAGCCCGTATTACGCCGTACAGTGTTTAGGCAACCACGTCACCTTTTTGTTCAACACTGACACAGGAACGATGTACTAGTTTCAAGCTTATTAGCTATCGTCAGCATCGTATACCTTCCTGCCAGATGGTTGAACGTCTGAAAGTATATACTTTCCTTATGCATATTAACGGCTGAGCAGCCTAATTTGCATATCGAGTGAGTTTAGTCGGCCGGGCGCACCGAAAACGATAAATGGAATAGAATGAAACGAAATTTCATTTCTCACTCTTAGTACGGCAGTTACTTAAATGTAAGTATGTATATAAAGAAAGTATATACTTTCAGACGTTCAACCATCTGGCAGGAAGGTATACGGTGCTGACGATAGCTAATAAGCTTGAAACTAGTAGATCGTTCCTGTGTCAGTGTTGAACAAAAAGGTGACGTTGTTGCCTAAATACTGTACGGCGTAATTCGGGCTGTTTGTTTGTTTACAAACAAACCGAGCATTATAATAAATGTTCGGTAAACCGATACGTGCATATATATATGTGTGCATGTATGTATATATATACATACTACTGTACGTCTGTATACATACTTACATTTAAGTAACAGCCGTACTAATAGTAAGAAATGAAATTTTGTTTCATTCTATTCCATCTATATATATATATATATATATATATATATATATATATATATATATATATATATATATAGACACGCAGCGATACCAATTTGCATACAGTTAATGCTTATGTTAGTTGTTAATCTTAATATATACGTTATATTCTGGTAGATGACTGATGGAGAGTATTCGCTTGGCTGCTTGCACGTCTCTGAACAATTTCCAGGAGGTCAATGTTCCGAGTAAGATGAAGTTTCGACATTGGTGCTGCAAATTCTAAGTGTGGCCGCACCATAGCTATATACAGCTTTAAATAGATAGCTGGAGAGTGGCTGACAAAGGTTTTGCTGAGTGATGCTAAGACACCGTCGGCCTTCTTGACAATTTTAGAGACGTGCTTCGTGCAACGCAAATCCCTGCTGGCAGTAATGCTCAGGTCACGTTCACAAGAAGACTTCTTGATATTAGTGTTGTGGAGGGAGTATGTGGACGCTGGGATTTAACTCCCAAAATGCATGGTGGTACACTTGTCCACAGCCAGCTTCAGTTGCCAGTCTGTTGCATTGTGTCCGGGTCTGATTGCAGGAAAGATCTATAGTGTTCAGGATCTGTCCTTTTTATCTCAAAGTACAGCTTGATGTCATCTGCATATTTGAGTACTGTGGCATTCTTTAAGTTGGCATCTATGTCATTAATATATGCCACAAACAAAGGGGACCAAGAACAGATCCCTGTGGTACACCAGATGACATCTCAGACGGTGAGGAATGCTGTCCTAGAACCGTGACTACCTCTCTTCGACTGAGAATGAAGGACTTCAACCAGTTAAAAAGATCATCCTTCACATCCATTGCAGAGAGTTTTGCCATAAGTCTTTTGTGTGACACAGAATTGAAAGCTTTAGCAAAGTTAAGATAGACAACATCCACCCATGTGCCGCCATCAGTGATCCGAGTGATGTCTTCAAGAAACTCGATAAGTTGATCACACCAGCTGGAGTTAGGGATACATCCAAATTGCAAGGGCCGGATAAGACTGTGAGAGTTCTAGAAGTTCCAAAGTGTTTCTCTGACACAGGATTCCATCAGTTTGGCAATACAGCTAGTAAGACTGACTGGACGATAGTTCACAGGTGACGTGCGGTTGCCCTTTTTGAACAGGGGAATGACACTGGCAGTTTTCAACTGCTCCGGAGTAGCACCGTTATTCAGACAGAATTGAAAGAAGAGTGATAGCTGGTGCAGAAGGAAGTAGCCACTACGGTTGAGAAGCAGGTATGTAACATCAGGGGAGGCATGGTGGCGTGTTTATTTTTATGGTGACGTCGCAGCATTGCAGGTGTAAATTCCATAGTTGTAATAGAATTTGATGTCAGAGGTGGCAGAGATGGTACATTCTGGTCTTCAACAGTGAAAATGCCTGCATAGCATTCAGGAATGAGTTCTGCGCATTCCTTGGGGTCGTCAGTAATTTGACTTGTGTGGGGATTTCGAAGAGGACCAACTGGCGAGTGAGGCCTCTGCTTTGAGTGTACATACTTCCAGAACACCTTACTGTCAGGGATGGTTGCTATGCGCTGTTCAAATTCAAGCACTGCCTTTTTTGTCACCTGCTTGAGATGGTTG
>OZ024742.1:339466591-339474490 GCA_964016885.1 Eledone cirrhosa | reverse complement strand
AAACAGAAACACACTTGCCACATTCAACCCATTTGATTCAAGAAAGGATTGAAATTGCGATGACTACATTTTAAATGTCCTGTGTGTAGTAGGATGGTGTACGTCTAGTATCTACTAAATCCCATCTATAGCGTCTTAGTCATCGTGAGATAATACATATGAATACCATGCAGAGGTATCGAACCCAGATTCACAAATTTGTCAAGGAATCGTTGCAGTCATGTCTGCGTCTATACACGTGAGTCATACATATTTTATGGGATCTGAAAGATGAAAGAAAATGTAAACCTCGATGGGATAAACTCAGAACGAAGAGGGACATCAATAATTTGTGAAAATTGGTAAGTAAGATATTTTACCATTTTTAGAAATGGTACCACCCCTTTTGGGACAAGACATAATGTTATATCATCGACTTATTAAGTCAGGTAGTTACACACACACACACGCAAACACATGCGTATGTATATTGTTATATATACATATATATATATATATATATATATATATATATATATATATATATATATATATATATATATATATATATATATATATAATATATATATATATATGTATATATATATATATATATATATATATATATATATATATATATATATATATATATATATACTAGCTGGCCCCGTGCCGTATAAAATGACGGCTAGTTGTAATATCTATAAATAATATCTATAAATAATATAAAAACGAGATGTTTGTTTGTTTGTTGTGTTTGGTTCCTTTGCGCTCCCTCACACAAGTGATACGAACATACAGACACCCAGCTGGACTTCTATAGTTCCTCACCCCTCCTTCCTCAGTCATCACTTAGATGTGTGTGTATGTAATAATAATTTTTTTCTAAGTGTGTCTGTTTATATATATGTATATGTGTGTAGATTCGTGTGTTTGTAATTCTATTGTCTATGTATCTTTCTAAATACACACGCAAACACATAGACTCACACAAATATTATATATAAATATAATTTACACAAACACACATATACACACACAAGCACTCACATAATCATAAAACCCAATGTATGTAGCCAATTTGCTATACACATACACACACAGACGCTGTTTTCTTGAGTTTTTCATCACCCCTTCCCTCTTTAGTCATCTTTAGTCATGGTGTGTGACAGACAAATAAATACACAAGGCTTTTATATTAGTATATATATATATGTATATATATATATAAGAAAAGGGAAGTGAGGTTATATACAAAACAGTGGATATAGAGAAAAGATAAAGTTGGAAATAGCACGGGAGATATATTTAAGGTCTTGTTTTTTTTTTGGGGGGGGGGGGTCAAAAGAGAAAAACAGACCTTTAAATATATTTCCCGTTCTATTTCCAACTTAATCTTTTCTATATATATATATATGTATATATATATATATATATATATATATATATATATATATATATATATATATATATATATATAATTATAAAGAACGAGGATTCAGTGTTGCATCATATATTTATTAACATACTACATATGTTTCTCTATCGATCAGCTCGAGGCAAGATCTATTACAGATCGAAGCTGACTCTGTAATCGATCCGTAATAGATCTGCGCGAGCATCGAGTGCTCAACCGGCATACCGCCTACGGACGCATTTACCTTGTAACCTTACAACTATATATATATATATATATATATATCGACCGTTATATCGCGTGACTATCTCCCCCTCCGCCTTTTTGGGATTCTTTCTCACGTCGTGTAGACGCGTTCTTGAGACTAGTAAAATGAGGTATCCTCTTGATAAGTCGGCAGACCTCGCAAGGACTCTATATCTTTATGATATATTGTTTTTGTTTATGCCACGAAACTACGTAGTCGAGGAATTTAGGAGCAGTTTAGGTATGATACATTTTATTACTAATTATATCTAAATGTTTCTTCTCTCTTCATAATGTATATAAATATATATATATATATATATATATATATATATATATATATATATATATATATATATATATACATATATATATATATATATATTATAAAGGGAAATGACAGGAGGCCAAATATGTTGAATTTCCTTCATTTTTTATAACTGTAAAGACTATGCGCATTCAGTTATAAAAAATGAAGGAAATTCAACATATTTGGCCTCCTGTCATTTCCCTTTATAATACATTTACTCCGTTCCCGCACCCCCAACATGATTCAACATTGAACATGGATGAGTTGCATAACGTCGAGTGCTCTTCTCATATTACGTCACGATTAACATTGCAGAATGACCAATTCTACCCAGTGGTAGACCACCAAATTTAAAAGTATATATATCTATATATCTATATATATATATATAAATATATATATATATATATATATATATATATATATATATATATATATATATATATATATATATATATATATATATATATATATATATATATATATATATATATATAAATACATTATCGGAGAAAGCTTTTAGCGATACTCCGGCCAAATTCCAACTCACTCAACAAACATTAGGAAATAAGTGAGTATATTCCTAATTAAACGTTCGGGGTGCTAACTAATTGTATTGTGTGGAAAATTGGCTGCATTATTTCATATGAGACATATCGAATATATATATATATATATATCCGTATGTGGTTGACGGCTGAGAGAAAGGAGTACTCAATACCGAAGTGGAGTTTTAATATTCATTTTCATTAAGGCTAAAAAGTGAGTCTTGTTACTCTGGAGTTTCGCCTGTTTATCACAGGACCATTAGAGAAGAACTCTAATGACCATGTGTTAAACAGGCGAAACTCTAGAGTAACAAGACTCAGTATTTAGCCTTAATAATTGTTTCTACTTTAGGCACAAGGCCAGCAATTACCCAGTGCATTACTGGTACTTTATTTTATCGACCCCGTAAGGATGAAAGGCAAAGTCAACCTCGGCGGGATTTGAACTCAGATCGTAAAGGGACGTAACTATGCTGGAAAACATGGCGTCCGACCCTCTACCGATACTGTCAATCCACCGCCCTTGGCCTTAATTAAGTATTTAGCCTTAATAATAAGGGTTTTATATTCCACACAAAATTAAATTCATAGCAGTTTTTGTGTGTGAAATAGTGTTACGTTACTCGATAGAGTGTGTAGCTCGAAGATCGAAGTCACTCCAGGTAGAGCTTCTACTTCTCCGAATTGAGAAATCACAGCTCCGATATTACGGCCATGTGGTTAGGATGTCTCAGGAAAGAGTCGCTGGACAGATTTTACGGGCAAAACCAGTCGGCAAGAGACCCAGGGGTAGACCCAGAGCATGATGATTGGATAACATCCATGAGATTGTCTTGTCCCAGTTGGGGATCCAGCTGGATATGTTGGAGACGGTTGCTTCTGACAGGGTCCGCTGAAAGGGGTGTTTGAGGAGTCTGCCCCTGCGACTCTCTCAGGAATAAGTGGGAATAGCGGTTCAAGGAAATGAGACCGATAAAATGTGTACCATAATTGGGAAATATACTCTGGGATGGATGTGATGGACTAATATTCTACAAGACAGTGTCCCAGAATGGCCGTATTCAAATAAATGAAACGAGTAACACAATACAAAATTAATAATATATACATCTGTGTGTAATTCTGTGTACACACAAACACGCACAACTACGTTTTCACTCATATACATAGGGAGTAGCAACAGGGTTATTAACCATCTTGCCACAACAACCCTGGACACCTTTTTGAATTCCGTATGTCTAACACGCACACATACACGCTCATACATACACATACATACACATACATACTCAGACAAACAAACAAACACAAAAACATATGAAGTCATAGAAATAGAAACATATACATCAAGAAAGACTCCATGTTATTTGGTGTTGGACTTCCGGTGGTTCTAATGAAGAGTGGTCTTGCTCTAGAAATTAACCTGTAACTGCTTGCACATTTCACTAGCACGTGTAGCCTTACGATAGTTTTCAGGGAGCTACAGCGTGACACAGTGTGACAGTGTGACAAAGCTGGCCCTCTCAGTCTCGGGTAGAATTTATTTTTACCGACTGTGTAAACCCAACACATCACCAGGAATCGAACTCACAATCGAGAGTGTAACACTCGAACCACATACAATCTTGTACATACGGAAAACTTTCCATGTACAAAATACAATTGCAGAGAGATTCATTGAGTATTTAGCTATTTAGATTGCAGAGAAATTGTATTTACTCATCCCTATAGCTGTTCAGCGAGATTAACTTTGCCTTTCATCCATTTAAAGTCGATAAAAAGGTATCAGTCTCGTACTTGAGGTTGATTCTTCCTCTATATCTCTTTCTCACTTCCTTTCTCTCACTCTCTCTATCATTCTCTGAAAGAAATCTGGAGAAGAGATAGGCTCCGCCAGGTTTTTAAATGGGCTAGAAACGCCGTATGTCAATAAATGTTGGGGTAAGGCATGAATGATCTGACATCACATTAGCTATTATTTTTAACGTGCAGATTATTCCCCGCTTGCTTAGTTCCACATCTAATTTTATTCAGTAAGTTTACATTTTATGTCAAATACTACATTCACAGGATTTATTTTAAGGGAATTCCATACTTCACAAACCAGGGCTTAGTCTGTTTGATATTCTCTGAGGCTTAGGAACAATTGTAATGGTTATTTTTACAGTTTCAATGTGGAGATGGTTAAAAATCTCAAAACAGTCATAAAATGTTAAAAACAGCCTTTACAAATACTTCTCAGACACATAGAATATCAACTGCCATAAACAGTTGTGTTGTTCTAAATTTTCTTTAAAATAAATCCTAATGAACGATTCGACATCACATTTCGTTTTTTAACACTAATTCATAAAGTACGAAAATAGCACTTTCGATAAAATCATAAATAAAATTCCAAGGGACATAACTCTAAATGAATTTTTGCAGGAGTAGTGTCCCTTGAATGAAATAAATATTATATAAGAAAGGTGAAGGTTCCTTAACTCTTGGTAGAGTCGTTGGATCATTGCTATAAGGCATATCATATCTTCATGGCAGAACCCATTCCAATTCAGGTCGGAATACAATTGATTTTTCCAGAGAATGAAAGAAAGAATGAATGAATGAAAAAAGAAAGAATGAAAGAAAAAAGAAAGAAAATTGAAAGAAAAATGAAAGAAAGTGTGAAAGAACAAGCGATAAAAAGAGATTATGGAAGAACCAACGCCTGTATATGATTGGTACTTTATTTATCGACCGCGAAAGGATGAAAAACAAAGTTGACAGTGGCCTGCTTTGAACATATATCAAGTTATTTTTTAATCCGACGCCATGGGGACTCTGCAAATTCACCGCCTTTTTTTAGAAATTCAAGTTCACAAGAATATTTCAATTGTTCTAAGTAATTTACCAAAATTCATTTAACCAATTAATCAAACCTTAGAATAATTTAGAAGAATATACAAAGAATACATGACCGAAACTGACTATACAAAACTCCAGAACGTTAGTAAAGTTACCGGTCCGATTCCGGGACATTTAATTTCCCATTACTCCAATCCAGTCTTCTTCTTCTTCTTCTTCTTCTTCTTCTTCTTCTTCTTCTTCTTCTTCTTCTTCTTCTTCTTCTTCTTCTTCGATATCTCCAATGCGAGACAAATGCTTTCTGAAGCAAAAAAAAATTGTAAAAGGAGGGTTTAAGATAAACTCATCCCCAGAAATTCGACTTGAAACACTTCGAAGGACAGTTACCTTCAGAACTGTTTGAAATGAAACAAGAAAGCCGGCATTCAATGTGACAGTACATCACATTTAAAGGCCTCTTGCCCTTTACAGACAAACTTTAAAAAAACAATCCAAAAACATACTCTGACCAACACCGACACCAAAACCACCACAACAATAACAGCACCCAAAAAAACAAGCAAACACACCAAAACAAACAGCCACTCAACCAACAACAACAGAAAAAATACAGACAACTCCCCTGAAGAACACATTCCCACCGTATCCCACTCCATCCAACACTACCACAAACACATACACAAAAACACAATCCTGATGACGATTCATCGTCAGACGAGGCTACTTCTCTATCCCCACGTGAAGATGAAGGAGAGGCTCGGAAATCAAAAAAAAAAAAAAGAAAGAGACACCGCAAAGCCACAAAAATACCAATCACCAGCACGAACACACAACTAACACAAACAACAATACAAACACCACCACAATCAACCACCTCCCTACCAGCAAAACAAACACCAACACCACCCCAAACACAAATGCCCACTATAAAAAGAAAACTACAAAATGAACAACAAACCAAAACAACACAACAAAAAAGCAAACAACAATACACATACATTAACATAAACAACAAAAACCTGATGGAGGTCATCTCCCAAGACCCCAAAGTAGAAACTGAGGGGAAAACCTTTGTCAAGTCAGACTCTGCACCACACCTAAAACTGATAAGGGTTTCTATGGAGACCTACCAGAAATTAAAAGAACAATTTTCGGAGGACGTTGGCAACTCCTGTCAAAAACCTATTAACCGCGTCCTATTAAAATGTTTCCCCACCCCACCCAACACCTCCACCAGCACCCAAATGGAGATTGAACAACCTGATCTCCAGGAAACGAAAAGGTAAGTGCATCTTTTCGTCCTTTTTCGCCAACTATTCTCCACCAACATGGCTAATTTACGAGTTGGAAGTGTGCGTGGCCTAGGGATGCCCTGGAAACAGGGCCAACTTTTAAACGACCTTAGGTCACACGGTATGGATGTGATAGCCATCACCGAGTCCAGGATCCACAACAGGCAGCAACTAACCCCATCTTCAACGACTTTGATATCTACGCATCTCTCTGTCAGCCAGGAGGTGCAGGGGGAGTGGCTGTCATGTTTCGGAAAAACCTGGACCTCGAAGTACAGCAAGTACACTTGGACCCGGAGGGTAGACTGGTAGTCCTAGACGTGAACAGTGTTGGAGGTGGAGCCTTCAGACTGGTGGCCGTTTATGCCTCGACTGGGCAATCGCGGCCAGACTTCTTTAAGCGTCTAGAGTCTTTTCTTGGAACGTCTCGCTCCTTGCTTTTAGTGAGGGACTGGAATGGTATCCTAGACGCACGATGGGACTATATAGGAACATGTCCCAGGGGGGGTTCAACAGCCTCAAAAATTTAATCGGCCAATTCCAACTAGCCGATAGGTATCGACAAGATTTCCCGACTGCACCACAGTGGACGTGGACAAACCTTAGCGGAACATCTAGATCGTATTTAGATAGGTTCTTTATTAGAGAGAGAGACAAGAAGATTTTAAGCTGTCCACAAATGCACATAGTTGCCTATTCAGACTACAAACTAGTCACCTGCATAGTCAACCATGATAGAACACATAGACAAGGACTCGGATACTGGAAGCTGAACATGTCGTTACCGATTCGTAAAGCCTACAGTGAACAGATATGTAGATTAGTTAAGCAACAGTTGACGGGAGCCATCGTCAACAATAGATGGTGGTACACTCTCAAGAGAGCAATTAGAGTTGAGTCGATAGCATTTAGCAAAGAACTAGCCTTAAAGAAAAACGAAACAGAAACAGAACGGATGGCTGGGAATACCGTGGCTCATGATGCGCAAACATGCGCTGAGGCTACGGCATCTCCAGGTATTCCTCACCGACCAACCGGTGTGGGCACCGTTTGTGAGACAGGCCTACCCGCAACTTTTCTTGCAGATGGAGCTGCAGTCCTGGGTCAAGCGGAGACTGAAGAAGATGGGCGCCTGGCACATTGAATGCACTCAGGCGCTCACAGTCCTCTGTCAAGCGGGCACAGCAATCAGTGGAGACTCCACTTCGACATTCTATAGAGGGTTAGTACGTCAGAAGGGCGACGACGTGATCGGAGAAACTC
>OZ024742.1:339459091-339461591 GCA_964016885.1 Eledone cirrhosa | reverse complement strand
TATATAGTCTAACAAAGTTCTTTCGTTGCACATCTGCAACATCGGCAGTGGTGCTATTATGTTTCCTCCTGTTGTATTGTATGTCTACGCCATATTTATTTAATCTGTTTATTTATTTATTTATTTACTTTTTTCTTCTTCTCTGCGCATGCGTTTGCCTGTGTGTATAGTGTTTGATGTGTTTTCGTGTTTATATATATATTTTACGGTCGAACAATACACCATCTTCACCCTACAGACCCACACACACTCCGGCCTTAACTCCCCACCCTATTCCTTTAGCCTCCTTCGACCGCCCACCTCTCCCTTCACACAAACACACACCCCACTAACACCACTAACACACTCCTCAGTTTCACAGCCCCCAACCCCTTGGCCCACCTCACAAAAATAAATCTAACATCCCCACCCCTCCTCCTACCACCGAACACCCACACACCCCACACGCACACACCCACACACACGAACACACACCATCACACATACACCCACCCACACCTACGTACACACCCACCGATACACCACTCACTCCACACACCCAACCACCACTAACCCCCACTTACACACCCGCATTCAACCCCTTCCCCACCACCAGTAAAACTAACACCCTCTCTACCACACGCACCCTCATATCCAAACACGCATACACACACCAGTACACTACACTCCCTCCTCCGTTCCTAACCCCTTTTCTCTCACTCTCTCTCTCCGTTCCACCTACACCCCCTCACACACATATCCCACTAACACCTCCACTAATATACACCGTCCCCCCACCACCACCACACCACAACCTTCTCCCTCCACCTTTCACACCTACCCATCCTCTCCCCTGTCCACCCCACTCCGCAAACAGGCTTACGGCAAGAACACCCTGGTGGGGTGTTGCTCCTAGGGCTGTTGGTGATATGGGCCTTCATGTTCTTAGCGCAGGAGTATCCTAGCCTGAAGCTTGCTCCCTTCAACAACAATGCAACACACCAGCTGTAATCTATGAAGCTGTGGTCACTTCCAACCGACCAAACAGACCACAGGAGGTCAAATCCTATGTGGGCGGAGGGCCGATTCAAGGAGCGTTTCCTGAACCACCAGTCTACCTTCAGATACCCGGACAGACGTTCATCCACGAAACTCGCGAGCCACGTATAGTCCCTCAAGGACTCAAGTATAGGCTACTCCATTCAATGGAAAGCCATCACTAAGTCCAAGCCATACGCAAGGGGAAATCCGACGTGTGGCTTATGTATTGACGAACGAATCACTATCCTAAAGAGATTACGCAATAGTGATTGCCTAAACACGAGAAGTGAATTTTTCACACGTTGTCCACACGTCACCAAACATCTATTGCATAACTACAAGGCTCCGGACTGATTCTTTGTAATTTTATTTTTAATTTTTTTATTTTATTTTCAACCAAAAAACTTTCCGAACTTTCGCAGTTATCTCCCTTACACCCCCCGCACGCAGTCTAGTATTGCCTGTGTGAAGTGACCGAGTTTCTGCGCATGCGCGTTCGTACGGTTGTCCTTCCTGTTCCTATAACCATACACATCCCGAGCTGAAGATCCGCGAAGGTGAAACAATTGTTCTCGGTATGGTGAACTAACTGTTGTGTAACCATTTCTATATATATATATATATATATATATATATAATATTATAAAATAAGAAGGAATAATAGACACAATATACCTATTTTTTCTTCTTCCCGACTGTACAGTTTCGCTGGTCACTATGCAAAAATGTTATATCATAGATATGTAACATTGTTGTGAGGTAAGCCAGCTTATCAAGGGAGCACCTCAGGGTAGAGTAACCACGGAAGTATAGTGACTGCTTTCAAGCAAACACTATATACACTTCTAGTCAACCTTACCACCCCTCTGTAGCCTATGTATCATATTAATATCCCCCTCCGCCTTCTGAGATATTTTTCACTGCTACAAGGGATTAATCCCCTTTCTTGACCGGTGTATCACGTGATAGAGTCTCCCTCTGCCTTTTTGAGATTTTCTCGCATGCTACGGACGTATGTAGTTAGGGCTCTTCCCTGAGGTGCTCCCTTGATAAGCTGGCTTACCTCACAACAATGTTACATATCTATGATATAACATTTTTGCATAGTGACCAGAGAAACTGTACAGTCGGGACGAAGAAAAAATAGGTATATTGTGTCTATTATTCCTTCTTATTTTATAATATTTTACATAACTCTGATATTGTGTCAATTTAATTATTTCGATTATTTTGTCTCTCATAATCATGGAGCAACACTGGTTAAGGTCGACAACATACAATCTCACATACTTGTGAAAAATATATGTTTATATATACATGTATATGTAGGTATGCACATATATCTGTATACCTCTCATTATTGTACTGGGTAATTGCTGGCCTTGTGCCAAAAAGTAGAAACAATTATTGTATATATACGCCATGCTTTGACGCATAGAGTTACGGCCCTTGCCATTCGTTCAAATCCCGCCGAGGTTAA
>OZ024742.1:339414091-339451591 GCA_964016885.1 Eledone cirrhosa | reverse complement strand
TGTTGGCACAAGGAAGAGATAAGGAGGGTATCAACAAACGGAAGTCCTGGTCGCGGAGTGTAGAGTAGTAAAGCTCTCCAATGTTGTGGTGTTAAACCAGTTCACGGAAGTAAATCTATCACCCATTTTTGTTGATATGTTTTGTTATTATCATTTATTGAGAGAGGGGAGGGCAGTTGAAACTCTCGATAGAAACAATAGAAAGGGAGGAAGAAGGGATGTGTGTATCCTCAAACCGGAGATTCTTGCAAAGAAGTGTAGGCAAAAGCCAGGTTATAAACCTCAACAGATGACGGCTTAAATCTACCATCCCACACAATTCTGAACTCAAAACGTAGAGAATTAGAACAAATACCACAAGGCAACATCTGGTCATATGCTCTAACATGTCCCTCCCATCCCTCGCCATGCTGGACTGCTACTATATTGTATCCTCTCTCTGTTGAGCTATGGATTGGTAGATTCGTTGGAGCGGCAGTCATATGCTTACGGTTTGTGTTCCGGCCCTTTACGTTCTGAGTTCAAATCACGGCGGGCTCAGCTTGGCGTTTCACCCTTACGGAGTCTATAAATAAAGTACCTGTAATGTACTGATGTCTATAAATGAAGTACCAGTACTATCCTGGAATCTCTAAATAAAATACCAGTAATATAGTGGGTGTCTATAAATAAAGTACCAGTAATGTACTGCAGATTTAATTGACTCTTTCCCCCAATTGTTGGCCTCGTATCTAAATCATATTTTATCGACTCGGAAATATTGTCACAGTAAACTATAATATGTGTATGTCACAGTATGGTATAATTTGTGTATGTCACAGTATGGTATAATGTATGTATGTCACAGTATGGTATAATGTGTGTATGTCACAGTATGGTATAATGTGTGTATGTCACAGTATGGTATAATGTATATATGTCACAGTATGGTATAATGTGTGTATGTCACAGTATCGTATAATGTATGTATGTCACAGTATGGTATAATGTGTGTATGTCACAGTATGGTATAATGTATATGTCACAGTATGGTATAATGTGTGTATGTCACAGTATGGTATAATGTATGTATGTCACAGTATGGTATAATGTATGTATGCCACAGTATGGTATAATGTGTGTATGTCACAGTATGGTATAATGTATGTATGTCACAGTATGGTATAATATATGTATGTCACAGTATGGTATAATGTGTGTATGTCACAGTATTGTATAATGTATGTATGTCACAGTATGGTATAATGTATGTATGTCACAGTATGGTATAATGTATGTATGTCACAGTATGGTATAATGTGTGTATGTCACAGTATTGTATAATGTATGTATGTCACAGTATGGTATAATGTGTGTATGTCACAGTATGGTATAATGTATGTATGTCACAGTATGGCATAATGTGTGTATGTCACAGTATGGTATAATGTATGTATGTCACAGTATGGTATAATGTATGTATGTCACAGTATGATATAATGTGTGTATGTCACAGTATGGTATAATGTATGTCACAGTATGGCATAATGTGTGTATGCCACAGTATTGTATAATATATGTCACAGTATGGTATAATGTATGTCACAGTATGGTATAATGTATGTATGTCACAGTATGGTATAATGTATGTATGTCACAGTATGGTATAATGTGTGTATGTCACAGTATGGTATAATGTATGTATGTCACCGTATGGTATAATGTATGTATGTCACAGTATGGTATAATGTGTGTATGTCACCGTATGGTATAATATGTGTATGTCACAGTATGGTATAATGTATGTATGTCACAGTATGGTATAATGTATGTATGTCACAGTAAGGTATAATGTATGTATGTCACCGTATGGTATAATGTATGTATGTCACAGTATGGTATAATGTGTGTATGTCACCGTATGGTATAATATGTGTATGCCACAGTATGGTATAATGTATGTATGTCACAGTAACATATAATGTGTGTATGTCACAGTATGGTATAATGTGTGTATGTCACAGTATGGTATAATGTATGTATGTCACAGTAAGGTATAATGTGTGTATGTAACAGTATGGTATAATGTATGTATGTCACAGTATGGTATAATGTCTGTATGTCACAGTATGGTATAATGTGTGTATGTCACAGTATGGTATAATGTGTGTATGTCACAGTATGGTATAATGTGTGTATGTCACAGTATGGTATAATTTGTGTATGTCACAGTATGGTATAATGTGTGTATCTTTCAGTATGGTATAATGTGTGTATGTCACAGTATGGTATAATATGTGTATGTCACAGTATGGTATACTGTATGTATGTCACAGTATTTTATAATGTATGTATGTAACAGTATGGTATAATATGTGTATGTCACAGTATGGTATAATGTATGTATGTCACAGTATGGTATAATGTGTGTATGTCACAGTATCGTATAATGTGTGTATGTCACAGTATGGTATAATGTATGTATGTCACAGTATGGTATAATGTATGTATGTCACAGTATGGTATAGTGTGTTTATTTGACAGTGTGGTATAATATATGTCACAGTATCGTGAAATATATGTGTCACAGTATGGTATAATGTATGTATGTCACAGTAAGATATAATGTATGTATGCCACAGTATGCTATAATGTGTGTATGTCACAGTATAGTATAATGTATGTTTGTCACAGTATGGTAAAATGTGTGTATGTCACAGTATGGTATAATGTGTGTATGTCACAGTATGGTATAATGTGTGTATGTCACTGTATGGTATAATGTATGTATGTCACAGTATGATATAATGTGTGTATGTCACAGTATGGTATAATGTGTGTATGTCACAGTATGGTATAATGTGTGTATGTCACAGTATGGTATAATGTGTATATGTCACTGTATGGTATAATGTATGTATGTCACAGTATGGTATAATATATGTCACAGTATGGTATAATGTATGTATGTCACGGTATGGTATAATGTGTGTATGTCACAGTATGGTATAAAGTATGTCACAGTATGGTATAATGTGTGTATGTCACAGTATGGTATAATATATGTATGTCACAGTATGGTATAATGTATGTATGTCACAGTATGGCATAGTGTGTTTATGTCACAGTATGGTATAATGTGTGTATGTCACTGTATGGTATAATATATGTATGTCACAGTATGGTATAATGTATGTATGTCACAGTATGGTATAGTGTGTTTATGTCACAGTATGGTATAATGTATGTATGTCACAGTATGGTATAATGTATGTATGTCACAGTATGGTATAATGTAGGTATGTCACAGTATGGTATAATGTGTGTATGTCACAGTATGGTATAATGTATGTATGTCACAGTATGGTATAATGTGTTTATGTCACGGTATGGTATAATGTATGTATGTCACAGTATGGTATAATCTATGTATGTCACAGTATGGTATAATGTATGTATGTCACAGTATGGTATAATGTATGTATGTCACAGTATGGTATAATGTGTGTATCTCACAGTATGGTATAATGTATGTCACACTATGGTATAATGTATGTATGTCACGGTATGGTATAATATATGTATGTCACAGTATGGTATAATGTGTGTATATCACAGTATGGTGTAATGTATATACGTCACAGTATGGTATAATGTGTGTATGTCACAGTATGGTATAATGTGTGTATGTCACAGTATGGTATAATGTGTGTATGTTATAGTATGATATAATGTGTGTATGTCACAGTATGGTAGAATGTATGTATGTCACAGTATGGTATAATGTATGTATGTCACAGTATGGTATAATGTATGTATGTCACAGTATGGTATAATGTAGGTATGTCACATTATGGTATAATGTGTATATGTCACAGTATGGTATAATGTGTGTATGTCACAGTATGGTATAATGTGTTTATGTCACAGTATGGTATAATATGTGTATGTCACAGTATGGTATAATGTATGTATGTCACAGTATGGTATAATGTGTGTATGTCACAGTATGGTATAATGTGTGTATGTCACAGTATGGTATAATGTATGTATGTCACAGTATGGTATAATGTATGTATGTCACAGTATGGTATAATGTATGTATGTCACAGTATGGTATAATGTGTGTATGTCACAGTATGGTATAATGTATGTATGTCACAGTATGGTATAATGTCTGTATGTCACATTATGGTATAATATATGTATGTCACAGTATGGTATAATGTTTGTATGTCACAGTATGGTATAATGTATGTATGTCACAGTATGGTATAATGTATGTATGTCACAGTATGGTATAATATATGTATATCACAGTATGGTATAATGTGTGTATGTCACAGTATGGTATAATGTGTGTATGTCAGAGTATGGTATAATTTGTGTATGTCACAGTATGGTAGAATGTATGTATGTCACAGTATGGTATAATGCATGTATGTCACGGTATGGTATAATGTATGTATGTCACAGTATGGTATAATGTGTGTATGTCACAGTATGGTATAATGTATGTATGTCACAGTATGGTATAATGTATGTATGTCACAGTATGGTATAATATATGTATGTCACAGTATGGTATAATGTATGTATGTCACAGTATGGTATAATATATGTATGTCACAGTATGGTATAATGTATGTATGTCACAGTATGGTATAATGTGTGTATGTCACAGTATGGTATAATGTGTGTATGTCACAGTATGGTATAATGTATGTATATCACAGTATGGTATAATGTGTGTATGTCACAGTATGGTATAATGTGTGTATGTCACAGTATGGTATCATGTATGTATGTCACAGTATGGTATAATGTATGTATGTCACAGTAAGGTATAATATGTGTATGTCACAGTATGGTATAATGTATGTATGTCACAGTATGGTATAATGTCTGTATGTCACAGTATGGTATAATGTATGTATGTCACAGTATGGTATAATATATGTATGTCACAGTATGTATAATATGTGTATGTCACACTATGGTATAATGTATGTATGTCACAGTATGGTATAATGTATGTATGTCACAGTATGGTATAATGTGTGTATGTCACAATATGGTATAATATGTGTATGTCACAGTATGGTATAATGTATGTATGTCACAGTATGGTATAATGTATGTATGTCACAGTATGGTATAGTGTGTTTATGTCACAGTATGGTATAATGTATGTATGTCACAGTATGGTATAATATATGTATGTCACAGTATGGTATAATATGTGTATGTCACAGTATGGTATAATGTATGTATGTCACAGTATGTTATAATGTATGTATGTCACAGTATGGTATAATGTGTGTATGTCACAGTATGGTATAATGTGTATATGTCACTGTATGGTATAATGTATGTATGTCACAGTATGGTATAATATATGTCACAGTATGGTATAATGTATGTATGTCACAGTATGGTATAATGTGTGTATGTCACAGTATGGTATAATGTATGTATGTCACAGTATGGTATAATGTATGTATGTCGCAGTATGGTATAATATATGTATGTCACAGTATGGTATAATGTATGTATGTCACAGTATGGTATAGTGTGTGTATGTCACAGTATGGTATAATATATGTGTGTCACAGTATGGTATAATGTATTATGTCACAGTATGGTATAGTGTGTTTATTTCACAGTATGGTATAATGTATGTATGTAACAGTATGGTATAATGTATGTATGTCACAGTATGGTATAATGTAGGTATGTCACATTATGGTATAATGTGTGTATGTCACAGTATGGTATAATGTGTGTATGTCACAGTATGGTATAATATGTGTATGTCACAGTATGGTATAATGTGTGTATGTCACAGTATGGTATAATGTGTGTATGTCACAGTATGGTAGAATGTGTGTATGTCACAGTATGGTATAATGTATGTATGTCACAGTATGGTATAATGTATGTATGTCACAGTATGGTATAATGTGTGTATGTCACAGTATGGTATAATGTGTGTATATCACAGTATGGTATAATGTGTGTATGTCACAGTATGGTATAATATATGTATGTCACAGTATGGTATAATGTATGTATGTCACAGTATGGTATAATGTATGTATGTCACAGTATGGTATAATATATGTCACAGTATGGTATAATGTATGTATGTCACAGTATGGTATAATGTATGTATGTCACAGTATGGTATAATGTGTGTATGTCACAGTATGGTATAATGTATGTATGTCACAGTATGGTATAATGTGTGTATGTCCCAGTATGGTATAATGTGTGTATGTCACAGTATGGTATAATGTATGTATGTCACAGTATGGTATAATGTATGTAAGTCACAGTATGGGATAATGTGTGTATGTCACAGTATGGTATAATGTGTGTATGTCACAGTATGGTATAATGTGAGTATGTCACAGTATGGTATAATGTGTGTATGTCACAGTATGGTATAATGTATGTATGTCACAGTATGGTATAATGTATGTATGTCACAGTATGCTATAATGTGTGTATGTCACAGTATGGTATAATGTGTGTATGTCACATTATGCTATAATGTGTTTATGTCACAGTATGGTATAATATATGTATGTCACAGTATGGTATAATGTGTGTCACAGTATGGTATAATGTATATATGTCACAGTATGGTATAGTGTGTGTATGTATGTCACAGTATGGTATAATGTGTGTATGTCACAGTATGGTATAATGTGTGTATGTCACAGTATGGTATAATGTATGTATATCACAGTATGGTAAAATGTGTGTATGTCACAGTATGGTATAATGTGTGTATGTCACAGTATGGTATAATGTATGTATGTCACAGCATGGTATAATGTATGTATGTCACATTATGGTATAATGTATGTATGTCACAGTATGGTATAATGTATGTATGTCACAGTATGGTATAATGTATGTATGTCACAGTATGGTATAATGTATGTATGTCACAGTATGGTATAACATGTGTATGTCACAGTATGGTATAATATATGTATGTCACAGTATGGTATAATGTATGTATGTCACAGTATGGTATAATGTGTGTGTGTCACAATATGGTATAATGAGTGTATGTCACAGTATGGTATAATGTATGTATGTCACAGTATGGTATAATGTATGCATGTCACAGTATGGTATAATGTACGTATGTCACAGTATGGTATAGTCTGTTTATGTCACAGTATGGTATAATGTATCTATGTCACAGTATGGTATAATATATGTATGTCACAGTATGGTATAATGTATGTATGTCAAAGTGTGGTATAATGTATGTATGTCACAGTATGGTATAATGTATGTATGTCACAGTATGGTATAATGTACGTATGTCACAGTATGCTATAATATGTGTATGTCACAGTATGGTATAATGTGTGTATGTCACAGTATGCTATAATGTGTTTATGTCACAGTATGGTATAATATATGTATGTCACAGTGTGGTATAATGTGTGTCACAGTATGGTATAATGTATGTCACAGTATGGTATAATGTATGTATGTCACAGTATGGTATAATGTGTGTATGTCACAGTATGGTATAATGTGTGTATGTCACAGTATGGTATAATGTATGTATATCAAAGTATGGTATAATATGTGTATGTCACAGTATGGTATAATGTGTGTATGTCACAGTAAGGTATAATATGTGTATGTCACAGTATGGTATAATATATGTATGTCACAGTATGGTATAATATGTGTATGTCACAGTAGGGTATAATGTATGTATGTCACAGTATGTTATAATGTATGTATGTCACAGTATGGTATAATATATGTATGTCACAGTATGGTATAATGTATGTATGTCACAGTATGGCATAGTGTGTTTATGTCACAGTATGGTATAATGTGTGTATGTCACCGTATGGTATAATATATGTATGTCACAGTATGGTATAATGTATGTATGTCACAGTATGGTATAGTGTGTTTATGTCACAGTATGGTATAATGTATGTATGTCACAGTATGGTATAATGTATGTATGTCACAGTATGGTATAATGTAGGTATGTCACAGTATGGTATAATGTGTGTATGTCACAGTATGGTATAATGTATGTATGTCACAGTATGGTATAATGTGTTTATGTCACGGTATGGTATAATGTATGTATGTCACAGTATGGTATAATCTATGTATGTCACAGTATGGTATAATGTATGTATGTCACAGTATGGTATAATGTATGTATGTCACAGTATGGTATAATGTGTGTATCTCACAGTATGGTATAATGTATGTCACACTATGGTATAATGTATGTATGTCACGGTATGGTATAATATATGTATGTCACAGTATGGTATAATGTGTGTATATCACAGTATGGTGTAATGTATATACGTCACAGTATGGTATAATGTGTGTATGTCACAGTATGGTATAATGTGTGTATGTCACAGTATGGTATAATGTGTGTATGTTATAGTATGATATAATGTGTGTATGTCACAGTATGGTAGAATGTATGTATGTCACAGTATGGTATAATGTATGTATGTCACAGTATGGTATAATGTATGTATGTCACAGTATGGTATAATGTAGGTATGTCACATTATGGTATAATGTGTATATGTCACAGTATGGTATAATGTGTGTATGTCACAGTATGGTATAATGTGTTTATGTCACAGTATGGTATAATATGTGTATGTCACAGTATGGTATAATGTATGTATGTCACAGTATGGTATAATGTGTGTATGTCACAGTATGGTATAATGTGTGTATGTCACAGTATGGTATAATGTATGTATGTCACAGTATGGTATAATGTATGTATGTCACAGTATGGTATAATGTATGTATGTCACAGTATGGTATAATGTGTGTATGTCACAGTATGGTATAATGTATGTATGTCACAGTATGGTATAATGTCTGTATGTCACATTATGGTATAATATATGTATGTCACAGTATGGTATAATGTTTGTATGTCACAGTATGGTATAATGTATGTATGTCACAGTATGGTATAATGTATGTATGTCACAGTATGGTATAATATATGTATATCACAGTATGGTATAATGTGTGTATGTCACAGTATGGTATAATGTGTGTATGTCAGAGTATGGTATAATTTGTGTATGTCACAGTATGGTAGAATGTATGTATGTCACAGTATGGTATAATGCATGTATGTCACGGTATGGTATAATGTATGTATGTCACAGTATGGTATAATGTGTGTATGTCACAGTATGGTATAATGTATGTATGTCACAGTATGGTATAATGTATGTATGTCACAGTATGGTATAATATATGTATGTCACAGTATGGTATAATGTATGTATGTCACAGTATGGTATAATATATGTATGTCACAGTATGGTATAATGTATGTATGTCACAGTATGGTATAATGTGTGTATGTCACAGTATGGTATAATGTGTGTATGTCACAGTATGGTATAATGTATGTATATCACAGTATGGTATAATGTGTGTATGTCACAGTATGGTATAATGTGTGTATGTCACAGTATGGTATCATGTATGTATGTCACAGTATGGTATAATGTATGTATGTCACAGTAAGGTATAATATGTGTATGTCACAGTATGGTATAATGTATGTATGTCACAGTATGGTATAATGTCTGTATGTCACAGTATGGTATAATGTATGTATGTCACAGTATGGTATAATATATGTATGTCACAGTATGTATAATATGTGTATGTCACAGTATGGTATAATGTATGTATGTCACAGTATGGTATAATGTATGTATGTCACAGTATGGTATAATGTGTGTATGTCACAATATGGTATAATATGTGTATGTCACAGTATGGTATAATGTATGTATGTCACAGTATGGTATAATGTATGTATGTCACAGTATGGTATAGTGTGTTTATGTCACAGTATGGTATAATGTATGTATGTCACAGTATGGTATAATATATGTATGTCACAGTATGGTATAATATGTGTATGTCACAGTATGGTATAATGTATGTATGTCACAGTATGTTATAATGTATGTATGTCACAGTATGGTATAATGTGTGTATGTCACAGTATGGTATAATGTGTATATGTCACTGTATGGTATAATGTATGTATGTCACAGTATGGTATAATATATGTCACAGTATGGTATAATGTATGTATGTCACAGTATGGTATAATGTGTGTATGTCACAGTATGGTATAATGTATGTATGTCACAGTATGGTATAATGTATGTATGTCGCAGTATGGTATAATATATGTATGTCACAGTATGGTATAATGTATGTATGTCACAGTATGGTATAGTGTGTGTATGTCACAGTATGGTATAATATATGTGTGTCACAGTATGGTATAATGTATTATGTCACAGTATGGTATAGTGTGTTTATTTCACAGTATGGTATAATGTATGTATGTAACAGTATGGTATAATGTATGTATGTCACAGTATGGTATAATGTAGGTATGTCACATTATGGTATAATGTGTGTATGTCACAGTATGGTATAATGTGTGTATGTCACAGTATGGTATAATATGTGTATGTCACAGTATGGTATAATGTGTGTATGTCACAGTATGGTATAATGTGTGTATGTCACAGTATGGTAGAATGTGTGTATGTCACAGTATGGTATAATGTATGTATGTCACAGTATGGTATAATGTATGTATGTCACAGTATGGTATAATGTGTGTATGTCACAGTATGGTATAATGTGTGTATATCACAGTATGGTATAATGTGTGTATGTCACAGTATGGTATAATATATGTATGTCACAGTATGGTATAATGTATGTATGTCACAGTATGGTATAATGTATGTATGTCACAGTATGGTATAATATATGTCACAGTATGGTATAATGTATGTATGTCACAGTATGGTATAATGTATGTATGTCACAGTATGGTATAATGTGTGTATGTCACAGTATGGTATAATGTATGTATGTCACAGTATGGTATAATGTGTGTATGTCCCAGTATGGTATAATGTGTGTATGTCACAGTATGGTATAATGTATGTATGTCACAGTATGGTATAATGTATGTAAGTCACAGTATGGGATAATGTGTGTATGTCACAGTATGGTATAATGTGTGTATGTCACAGTATGGTATAATGTGAGTATGTCACAGTATGGTATAATGTGTGTATGTCACAGTATGGTATAATGTATGTATGTCACAGTATGGTATAATGTATGTATGTCACAGTATGCTATAATGTGTGTATGTCACAGTATGGTATAATGTGTGTATGTCACATTATGCTATAATGTGTTTATGTCACAGTATGGTATAATATATGTATGTCACAGTATGGTATAGTGTGTGTATGTATGTCACAGTATGGTATAATGTGTGTCACAGTATGGTATAATGTATGTATGTCACAGCATGGTATAGTGTGTGTATGTATGTCACAGTATGGTATAATGTGTGTATGTCACAGTATGGTATAATGTGTGTATGTCACAGTATGGGTTAATGTATGTATATCACAGTATGGTAAAATGTGTGTATGTCACAGTATGGTATAATGTGTGTATGTCACAGTATGGTATAATGTATGTATGTCACAGCATGGTATAATGTATGTATGTCACATTATGGTATAATGTATGTATGTCACAGTATGGTATAATGTATGTATGTCACAGTATGGTATAATGTATGTATGTCACAGTATGGTATAATGTATGTATGTCACAGTATGGTATAACATGTGTATGTCACAGTATGGTATAATATATGTATGTCACAGTATGGTATAATGTATGTATGTCACAGTATGGTATAATGTGTGTGTGTCACAATATGGTATAATGAGTGTATGTCACAGTATGGTATAATGTATGTATGTCACAGTATGGTATAATGTATGCATGTCACAGTATGGTATAATGTACGTATGTCACAGTATGGTATAGTCTGTTTATGTCACAGTATGGTATAATGTATCTATGTCACAGTATGGTATAATATATGTATGTCACAGTATGGTATAATGTATGTATGTCAAAGTGTGGTATAATGTATGTATGTCACAGTATGGTATAATGTATGTATGTCACAGTATGGTATAATGTACGTATGTCACAGTATGCTATAATATGTGTATGTCACAGTATGGTATAACGTATGTATGTCACAGTATGGTATAATATGTGTATGTCACAGTATGGTATAATGTATGTATGTCACAGTATGGTATAATGTGTGTATGTCACAGTATGGTATAATGTGTGTATGTCACCGTATGGTATAATGTATGTATGTCACAGTATGGTATAATGTATGTTAAAGTATGGCATAATGTACATATGTCACAGTATGGTATAATGTGTGTATGTCACAGTATGGTATAATGTATGTATATCAAAGTATGGTATAATATGTGTATGTCACAGTATGGTATAATGTGTGTATGTCACAGTAAGGTATAATATGTGTATGTCACAGTATGGTATAATATATGTATGTCACAGTATGGTATAATATGTGTATGTCACAGTGTGGTTTAATGTATGTATGTCACAGTATGGTATAATGTATGTATGTCACAGTATGGTATAATGTGTGTATGTCACAATATGGTATAATGAGTGTATGTCACAGTATGGTATAATGTATGTATGTCACAGTATGGTATAATGTATGTATGTCACAGTATGGTATAATGTATGTATGTCACAGTATGGTATAGTCTGTTTATGTCACAGTATGGTATAATGTATGTATGTCACAGTATGGTATAATGTATGTATGTCACAGTATGGTATAATGTATGTATGTCACAGTATGGTATAATGTATGTATGTCACAGTATGGTATAATGTGTGTATGTCACAGTATGGTATAATGTATGTATGTCACAGTATGGTATAATGTGTGTATGTCACAGTTAGCTATAACATGTGTATGTCACAGTTAGCTATATCGTGTGTATGTCACAGTTAGCTATAACATGTGTATGTCACAGTTAGCTATATCGTGTGTATGTCACAGTTAGCTATATCGTGTGTATGTCACAGTTAGCTATATCGTGTGTGAGCTGTGATGTGTGTTTGTAGTCAGTGCCGATGTCATCAAGGGGAGATAAGAATCATACAACAACGTGTTATCTAGTGTCAACATATTTTAAGTAGTGAGAAAACAATGTAATTTATCATAGATGTCTCCACCATACAACACCACCCCGCTATATCACACCCCACCACATACCAACCGACTATATACCACACCTCCACCACATAACAGCTCACTATATACCACACCGCCATATACCACACACCCAGCACATACAACCCCACCGCCACCACCCAGCCCACCACAACCCCGCCACCCCATCGCCACGTCACCGCCACCCCACGGCGACCACCCAGTTCACCACAACCCCACTACCCCTCCGCCACCTCACCGCGCCCCCACCGCCACCGCCCAGCCCACCACAATCCCGCCACCACACCGACACCTCTCCGCCACCCACTGACACCACCCACCCCACCATATCCCCACCACACCCTGCCACAACCCCTTATATGTATGGTGTCCTTAGGACTTAGTTATGTCATTCGTATGTGTATGGCGTCCCTAGGTAATGTCAAAGATTCTTAAATGTATGGTGTCCCTAGGACTTAGCTATGTGTTTCTTATATGTATGGTGTCCTAGGACTTAGCTATGTGTTTCTCATATGTATGGTGTCCCTGGGACTTAGCTATGTGTTTCTTATATGTATGGTGTCCCTAGGACTTAGTTATGTCATTCGTATGTGTATGGCGTCCCTAGGTAATGTCAAAGTTAATTATATGTTTGGTTGCCCTAGACGTAGATATGTGTTTCTTATACGTATGGTGTCCCTGGGACTTAGCTATGTGTTTCTTATACGTATGGTGTCCCTGGGACTTAGCTATGTGTTTCTTATATGTATGGTGTCCCTGGGACTTAGCTATGTGTTTCTTATATGTATGGTGTCCCTGGGACTTAGCTATGTGTTTCTTATATGTATGGTGACCCTAGCACTTACTTATGACATTCGTATGTTTATGGCGTCCCTAGGTTATGTCAAAGTTTCTGATATAGGCTGTCATAGGACTTAGCTATATGTTTCTTCTATGTCTGGTGTCCCTAGGACTTAGCTATGTGTTTCTTATATGTATGGTGTCCCTGGGACTTAGCTATGAGTTTCTTATATGTATGGTGTCCCTGGGACTTAGCTATGTGTTTCTTATATGTATGGTGTCCCTAGGACTTACTTATGCCATTCGTATGTTTACGGCGTCCCTAGGTAATGTCAAAGTTTCTGATATATGCTATCATAGGACTTAGTTATGTGTGTCTCATATGTATGGTGTCCCTAAGACATAGGTATTTGTTTCTCATATGTATGTTGTCATAGTACTTAGCTGTGCGTTTCTTATGTGTATGGCGTCCCTAGGTACTGTCATTTCAGAACATATCTATAAACTATGTCGTTTCACCACAAATCAATTCACTTTAGTTAGGGTGTGTCCTTTGTTGACATAAACACCACCACTACCACCACCTCCACCAGCACTACCACCACCACCTCCACCACTGCCAACACCACCACTACCAACACCATCACGACCACCACCTCCACTACCACCACCTCCACCACTACCAACACCACCACTACCAACACCACCACTACCACCATTACCACCACCACCAACACCACTACCACATCCACAACTAACAACACCACCACTACCACCACCACCATCACATCCTTACCACTACCACCAACACCAGTACCCCCACCACTACCACCAAAACCACCACCAAACCACCACCACCAACACCACTACCACCACCACTACCAACACCACCTACACCACCACCACCACTACCACTACCACCACCACCACCTCCACCACTACCAACACCACCACTGCCACCAGCATCACATCCTCACTACTACCACCAACACTACAACCACCACAACCACCACCACCAACACCACAAGCACCACCACTACCACCACAACCACCACCACCACCACCAGCACCACCACCACCAACCCCACTACCACCACCACTACCAACACCACCACCACCACTACCACCACCACCACCACCACTACCAACAGAACCACTACCACCACCACTATCACCATCCTCACCACTACCACTACCACCACTACCACCATCACCATCCTCACCACCACTACCAACACCACCACTACCACTACCACCACCATCACCATCCTCACCACTACCACCAACACCACCACCACCACTACTACCTCCACTACCACCACCACCGTCACCATCTTCACCACTACCACCAACACCACCCCCACTAATACCACCACCACTACCACCATTACCACCACAACCATCACTATTACCAACACCACTACCACTACCACCACCACTAACAACCACCACTACCACCAGTACCACCACCACTACCATCACCACTACCACCACCACTACCACTACTACCACCTCTACTATCACTACTACCAACACCACTACCACCATCACTACCACCACTAACCACCACTACTACCACCACCACTACCATCACCACTACCACCACCACTACCACCACTACCACCACTACTATCACTACTACCAACACCACTACCACCATCACTACTACCAGTACCACCACTACTATCACTACTACCAACACCACTACCACCATCACTAGCACCACTACCACCATTACCACCATTACCACCACCACTACCATCACCACTACCACCACTAATACCACCACCATCACCATCCTCACCATTACCACAAATACCACAACACCACTACCACTACCACCACAACCACTACCACCACTACCAACACCACTACCACCACCACTACCAACACCACCACCACCACCACTACCAACACCACCACCACCACTACCACTACCACCACCACCTCCACCACTACCAACACCACCACTACCACCACCACAATCACCATCCTCACCACTACCACTACCACCACTACCACCAACACCATCCTCACCACCACTACCAACACCACCACTACCAACACGACCACCACTACCACCACTACCACCACTATACTCACCACTACCACCAACACCACCACTATCACCTCCATTACCACCACTACCACCATCACCATTACCACCACCACTACCAGCACAACCACGATTACCACCACCACTACCACCAACACTACCACTACCACCACAACCACCACTAGCACCACCACTACCACTACAACCACCACCACTACCATCACTACTACCACCACCACTACCACCACAACCACCATTACCACAACCACTACCAACACCACTACCAACACCGCTACCAGCACCACTACCACCACAACCACCACAACCACCACTACCACCACCACCACAACCACTACCACCACCACCACAACCACCACCAATACCACCACCACAACCGCTGCCACCACCACTACCAACACCACTACCATCACCATCCTCACCACCACCACTACCACCACTACCACCACCATTACCACCATTACCACCACCACCACAACCACCATTACCACCACCACTGCCACCACCATTACCACCATTACCACCACCACCACAACCACAACCACCACAACTACCACCACTTCACCCACCACCACCACTACCACTACCACCACCACAACCACAACCACCACTATTTTATCGACCCCGTAAGGTTGAAAGGCAAAGTTAACCTCGGCGGGATTTGAACTCAGAATGGCAAGGACCGTAACTCTATTCTACAAAGCATGGCGTCCGACCCTCTACCGATACTGCCAATCCAATAGCTGATAACTATAAATAATAGTTGTATACATTGGGTAAAGTAGCTCTAGCGTAGGCTTTCTCGGGGTTTATTTCACAGCAGTTATTTTCATTCCTGACACATAGCACCCGAGAGCACACCTATCCAGTGTATATAGGGAGATTCCCTTCCGATGAGTTTAGGAGCACCATGTCATTAGCAAATATCTACCAACTGGTCCTACATTCGCTAGTTTTGATACTACATCTACAACAGTTGCGCGTGTTGATCCAGTTCATGAAGATTTTGAACAGGATATTAGCGCAATCGTTTAAGGATTCCTAGGCAACAAAACGCTGTCCGTCGATCCCATATTCCTGTAGAACCTCCCACAACATGTCCTGTGGCATGCGGTCTTATGTCTTTTTGAAATCCATGAAAGAAGCTTACACATCTTGGCAATTGTCCGACGATTTCTCAAAGATCTGCGACAGAGTGAATACTTCGTTGGATTTGCAAGGTCCGCCGCGAAAAGTACACTTCATCAGCTAGCTTACACTAGACAATTTCCCTACATTTGCCGGAAAGACTTGACAATGAGAGCAATCTCTTTTGTCTCCCATTTTGAAAACTGGAATTACCACTCCCGAGTGTCATTGTATTTAATGCCTTTTCAAGGATACAAGCAACCCGATACACATGAATCAGCCAGAGCATACCTTTTCTATATAACGCTTTTAACATCTCGCGTTGAATTTCATCCTCCCCATAGGTCTTGCCACATTTGATCACTTTAATCGCTTGGTGGTCAGTCTTTGCCTTTAGATGCACCTCATGTACCCCAGAAAATGATGTTGTAACCGGTTTTTAATGTGACCGACAAAGTAATCTTTTTACCTCGGGAGGTTGTACAATTTTTTGGAGTGTAAAACCTGGTAGCAGGTTTTGGGAAGAACTTATTACGATTATCTGCCAGAATACTTTATTTGCTAATCTAAAGTCGGATGCCAACTTCAACCCAAAGTCCACTACGTCTTAACTTTCGACGTCTTTACTGTTTTTACTGTGACATTTAGCACCTGCTTCTACCACGAGTGCAAGAAGGACTTATTCTCAAGCCAAACTTTGTAAGCTTTCTTTTTTGCCCGTAAATCAACTTTAATCTCCTCATTGAACCAGCGGGCTCCCATACTACGCGGTACCGCACCGAGCTACTTTCGCTTACACAATTTAACAGCTGAAGCAGAAACTGCCGATCTAAAGTCTCCACTCCATTTCAACACCCTCAGTTTATTCAAGGAATTCTCTGAATGCAATAGTACCCACATTCCCGGTCTTGAATTCCTCACCAGCACAGCAAGTGCGTCCTAGTTTATGCAATAGATCGGACTGAATCTGTCTGTTTTGTGTGTGTGTGTGTGGGGGGTAAGATCAGTATGGTCAGATTGAATAAAACAAACATACTGCGTCGTCCGTAGTGTAGGGTCACGGGGAGCGCATTCGGGTCTTCGATGGAGAGGCCTGTTCGAAACATATATTGCAGTTTCCATCTAATGCCAAAAAGGCTAGCGATGTGCTTGTCAGATGGACGCACAAAAATTGCGTATCCCAGAACCACAAATAGGATTCAAAGCGGAGAAAACGTTATCAATTGGCAACTGGAACGTTATAACCCTTACAGGTAAGAAGCAAGATCTGGTGCAGGCGACCAGATGTTACCAGCCAAATATATTCGGGGTTTCCTCAACAAAATGTTCTGGCTCTGGTGCCGTAGATTTTTATGGCGTCTTGAAACTCCACTATTCAGGTGTGGTACCAGACTCTAAATATCGCATCTTTCTGTGTTTAGATATTTATCAGAAGTTCTCAAACCCTGTAATTTCCTTAATTTTTCACAGGCAAAATGAACACTTCTTTTCTCCTTTAATATAAGAGATTGACTTGTCCTGGATGTTCCATTTAATCATGTATGGTATCGCTCTATCCTTCAATCCCTATACTCGATTTGCTAGTGCCGAGGCCGTCGTCATTTTCTGCTGTTTGCATGGCGTAATATGTGACTAGCACCGTTGTTTAAACTGATTTTGTGTCATATATATTACAGGCTTCTGCAATTTCAATCTATCAAATTTCAAAAGGCATGGGTCAAACTGAGACGCAGTGGAGGGACTAAACGTGTTTGCAAATCAAATGCCCTAACCACACAGCCATTCCTGCGCCTGATTGTGGAAAAGAAAGTAAAGTTTGAACTTCGTTTGCTGACAAAGGGGCAACTATTCAGAGATTTACTCTTATCAGCGTTAGGTGACGAGAGATCTCCTTTCCACACAATCTTGGGACCTTGATTTCCCCAAAGATCTGAGACACATTAGTACCACGTCTATGGTTCAAGGGCCCTTCATCGGTTTTGAAGATAAGCGTTACACAATGTGTGACAAGGCAGGTTCTTTGAATTGAAGGCACCGCCCATCCGATGGACTTCCAAACAGTTTCTGCCAACCAAAGATTGAGGAGTAGGGGTGACCCGTGACTTTGATAAATTATATTTTCCCAAGATACCATACAGTAACATTGAACCCAGGACCTAATTATTGTGAAGCAAACTACTTAACCATTTGGTCATGTAAAGTCCACACATATACGATATTGCAAGACTACCGGTCTAAGTAACAGCAGCTCAAACAGCAACTCAAACAGCAGCTCAAATAGCAACTAAAACAGCAACTCAAACAGCAACTCAAACAGTAGCTTAAACGCCAGCTTAAACACCAGCTCAAACAGCAGCTCAAACAGAAGCTGGTTTTCATATCAGATTGAAATTACTAAAATTATGCTAATAGTGAATTTGATCTCATGACAACAATATTCTCTTGTCTTTGAGAAAAGTTTTATGGAAAAAAATCAAATAAACTCATATCTAATCGTATCTTATCACGCTGTTAATCAATGAGAAAAATCAATTTGATTTCTCGACAAACGCCTCTTGTGGAAATAGATTTTTTATACGTTTATGTAGGTTTGTCACGGAATTAAAAAAAATGTTTTTTTGTATTGATATTTTCAATTAAGATCGGACGAAACGTCTGTCCAGCACCAATCTATTTATCGATCGAAGAACACACCTCGTCTATATGTGTGGTTGTGGATATAGTTTAATATACACCTGTTGTGTTGTAAAAACAATATTGAAAATAATTGTTTCTACTTTTGGCACAAGGCCAGCAATTACCCAGTACATTACTGGTACTTTATTTTATCGATCCCGTAAGGATGATAAAAGGCAAAGTTAACCTCGGTGGGATTTGAACTCAGATCGTAAACGGACGTAACTACGCTGGAAAGCATGTCTGACCTTTCTACCAAACCTGGGCAGGATTTGAACTTAGCATGGAAAGCATGTCCGACCTTTCTACCAAACCTGGGCAGGATTTGAACTTAGAACACAGCAGGCCATATCTCTATGCTGTGAAGCATGTTGTCCGACACTCTACTGCTACTGCTAATCCACCATGATAATATGTGATAGAAAGGACATCCAGTTATAGAAAACTTTCCAGAGGACTCTTCAGCTAACCTTCCTAGTGTTGTTGGAGGAGGGGTCGGGAGAAGAAGAAGAAGAAGAAGAAGAAGAAGAAGAAGAAGAAGAAGAAGAAGAAGAAGAAGAAGAAGAAGAAGAAGAAGAAGAAGAAGAAGAAGAAGAAGAAGAAGAAGAAGAAGAAGAAGAGCTGCAGTTTTTATATAACTGGTGTGTTGGGAACTTGAGGCGGGGGGTAATGGTTCAATATTGTTTCATCTAGTAGATCTGGAGGATCTTCTGTTTAAAATGTTACAGGTCAACTCTCTGTGGGGGAGGATATGAACAGAGGATGAGAAGGGGAAAGGGGGAATACATGAGAGGGGGGGTGAAAGGGAGAGAGGGAGAGAAAGGGAATGAAAGGGAGATAGGGAGAGAGAAGGGATGAAAGGGAGAGAGGGAGAGAGAAGGGATGAAAGGGAGATAGGGAGAGAGAAGGGATGAAAGGGAGAGAGGGAGAGAGAAGGGATGAAAGGGAGAGAGGGAGAGAGAAGGGATGAAAGGGAGAGAGGGTGAGAGAATGGATGAAAGGGAGGGAGGGTGAGAGAATGGATGAAAGGGAGAGAGGGAGAGAGAGTGGATGAAAGGGAGAGAGGGTGAGAGAATGGATGAAAGGGAGAGAGGGTGAGAGAATGGATGAAAGGGAGAGAGGGAGAGAGAGTGGATGAAAGGGAGAGAGGGTGAGAGAATGGATGAAAGGGAGAGAGGGTGAGAGAATGGATGAAAGGGAGAGAGGGAGAGAGGGCGAGAGAATGGATGAAAGAGAGAAGGGGAGAGAGGGAGAGAGAATGGATGAAAGAGAGAAAGGGAGAGAGGGAGAGAGAATGGATGAAAGGGAGAGAGGGAGAGAGAAGGAATGAAAGAGAGAAAAGGAGAGGGATGGGGAGAGAGGGAGATAAAAGGAATGAAAGATAGAGGGAGAGAGAGAGGATGAATGAAAGAGAGAGAGAGTGAGATAGGAAATAAAAGAGAGAGGAGAGAGACGGTGGAGGAAAGAGAGGGAGTGAAGCCGATGTGAAGCCGAGTGAAGCCGACTCAGGCACATCCGACACACGGGCACATCCGACACTCGGGCACATCCGACACTCGGGCACATCCGACACACGGGCACATCCGACACTCGGGCACATCCGACACCCGGGCTCATCCTACACACGGGCTCATCCGCAACTCGGGCACATCCTACACACGGGCTCATCCGACACTCGGGCACATCCGACACTCGGGGACATCCGACACATTGGCTCATCCGACACTCGGGCACATCCGACACTCGGGCACATCCGACACACAGGCACGTCCGACACTCGGGCACATCTACACACGGGCTCATCCGACACACTGGCTCATCCGACACTCGGGCACATCCGACACTCGGGCACATCCTACACACGGGCTCATCCGACACTCGGAGACATCCGACACTCGGGCACATCCGACACTCTGGCACATCCGACACTCTGGCACATCCGACACTCGGGCACATCCGACACTCTGGCACATCCGACACTCGGGCACATCCGACACTCTGGCACATCCGACACTCGGGTACATCCGACACTCGGAGACATCCGACACTCTGGCACATCCGACACTCGGGCACATCCGACACTCAGGCACATCCGACACACGGGCACATCCGACACTCGGGCACATCCGACACTCGGGCACATCCTACACACGGGCTCATCCGACACTCGGGCACATCCGACACTCAGGCACATCCGACACTCGGGCACATCCGACACACGGGCACATCCGACACTCGGGCACATCCTACACACGGGCTCATCCGACACTCTGGCACATCCGACACTCGGGGACATCCGACACTCGGGTACATCCGACACTCTGGCACATCCGACACTCTGGCACATCCGACACTCGGGCACATCCGACACTCGGGGACATCCGACACTCGGGTACATCCGACACTCTGGCACATCCGACACTCTGGCACATCCGACACTCGGGCACATCCGACACTCTGGCACATCCGACACTCTGGCACATCCGACACTCTGGCACATCCGACACTCGGGCACATCCGACACTCGGGCACATCCGACACACAGGCACTCCTCTCAGCCATGTTGTGTTCAACCATCAGTGTCCGGATAGGAAGAGAAAAGAAGAGAGAAGAAACTTCTTTCATCTTCTTTCTGCTTGATTTGACCTATAACCTAGGGCTAAATAGCAACTACAGCAACTTCTACTACGACAACCACTACTACTGCTGCTGCTACAACTACTACTACCACTACTACTGCTGCTGCTACTACTACTACTACTACTACTACTACTACTACTACTGCTGATGCTGCTGCTGCTGCTGCTACTACTACTACTACTATTACTACTACTACTACTACTATTACTACTACTACTACTGCTACTACTACTACTACTACTACTACTACTACTGCTGCTGCTGCTACTACTACTACTACTACTACTGCTGCTGCTGCTACTTCTACTACTGCTGCTGCTGTTGCAACTACTACTACTACTACTACTACTACTACTACTACTACTACTACTACTGCTGCTGCTGCTACTTCTACTACTACTGTTGCTGCTGCAACTACTACTACTACTACTACTACTACTACTACTACTACTACTATTACTACTACTACTACTACTGCTGCTACTTCTACTACTGCTGCTGCTGTTGCAACTACTACTACTACTGCTGCTGCTGCTATTACCGCTGCTACTACTACTACTACTACTACTACTACTGCTGCTACTACTACTACTACTACTACTACTACTACTACTACTACTACTACTGCTGCTACTGCTGCTACTAGTACTACTACTACTACTACTACTATTACTACTACTACTACTGCTACTACTACTACTACTACTACTGCTGCTGCTGCAACTACTATTACCACTACTACTGCTGCTACTGCAACTACTACTACTACTACTACTACTACTACTACTACTACTGCTGCTGCTGCTACTACTACTACTACTACTGCTGCTACTACTACTGTTGCTGCTGCAACTACTACTACTACTACTACTACTATTACTACTACTACTACTACTGCTGCTGCTACTTCTACTACTGCTGCTGCTGTTGCAACTACTACTACTACTACTGCTGCTGCTGCTATTACTGCTGCTACTACTACTACTACTACTACTACTACTACTACTACTACTGCTGCTACTAGTACTACTACTACTACTACTACTACTACTACTGCTGCTACTACTACTACTACTACTACTGTTACTACTACTACTGCTACTACTAAAACATCTACTACTGCTGCTGCAGTTGCAACTACTACTACTACTGTTGCTGCTATTACTGCTACTACTACTACTACTACTACTACTACTACTACTACTACTGCTTACTACTGCTACTACTACGACGACGACGACAATGACAACAACAATGACAACAACAATGACAACAACAATGACAACAACAACAGCGACAACAACAACAACAACAACAGCTAGCAACATTATAGTTTTCAAAAGCTGATTACATTAAATATTGAGCCAATTCCAACCGTAATTTAATGAGTCGGGTGAGTTCTGTTAATGGAATAGCTGACTGCTCATCTTCGAAACCGACGAAAGACCCATTTATATCTGAGAAAAGAAAGAAAGGTAAAGAGATGAAACAACGGTGAAGACTGTGAGAAACTGTTCTAAACAGAAGTCTACTTGATCAAAACAACAACAGCTACAACAATTACAATTAGTCTCAGGTCCCAAATAATAGCGGGGGGATAAGTGGGGGGTGGAATATGTAGGGGGGATAAGTGGGGGAGTGGAATAAGTAGGGGGGATAAGTAGGGGGGATAAGTGGGGGAGTGGAATAAGTAGGGGGGATAAGTGGGGGAGTGGAATAAGTAGGGGGGATAAGTAGGGGGGATAAGTGGGGGAGTGGAATAAGTAGGGGGGATAAGTAGGGGGATAAGTGGGGGAGTGGAATAAGTAGGGGGGATAAGTGGGGGTGGAATAAGTAGGGGGGATAAGTGGGGTGGAATAACTAGGGGGGATAAGTGGGGGAGTGGAATAAGTTAGGAGGATAAGTGGGGAGTGGAATAAGTAGGGGGGATAAGTGGGAGAATGGAATAAGTAGGAGGATAAATGGGGGGTGGAATAAGTAGGGGGGATAAGTGGGGGAGTGGAATAAGTAGGGGGATAAATGGGGGTGGAATAAGTAGGGGGATAAGTGGGGTAGTGGAATAAGTAGGGGGGCTAAGTGGGGGAGTGGAATAAGTAGGGGCATAAGTGGGGGGGTTGAATAAGTAGGGGGATAAGTGGGGGAGTGGAATAAGTAGGGAGGATAAGTGGGGGTGGAATAAGTAGGGGAGATAAGTGGGGGTAGAATAAGTAGGGGAGATAAGTAGGGGGATAAGTGGGGGTGGAATAAGTAGGGAGGATAAGTGGGGTGGAATAAGTGTGGGGATATGTGGGGGTGGAATAAGTAGGGGGGATAAGTGGGGGAGTGGAATAGGTAGGGGGATAAGTGGGGATAGAATAAGTAGGGGAGATAAGTGGGGGTAGAATAAGTAGGCGGATAAGTGGGGGTAGAATAAGTAGGGGGATAAATGGGGGCGTAATAAGTAGGGGGTGGAATAAGTAAGTGGATAAGTGGAGGGTGGAATAAGTAGGGGAGATAAGTGGGGGTGGAATAAGTAGGGAGGATAAGTGAGGTGGAATTTTTAGGGGGGTAAGTGGGGTGGAATAAGTAGGGGGGATAAGTGGGGGTGGAATAAGTAGGGGGATAAGTGGGGGTGGAATAAGTAGGGGGATAAGTGGGGGTGGAATAAGTAGGGAGGATAAGAGGGGGTGGATTAAGTAGGAGGAATAAGTGAGGGTGGAATAAGTAGGGGGCCATAAGTAGGGGTGGAATAATTAGGGGAGATAAGTTGTGGCTGGAATAAGTAGGGAGGATAAGAGGGGGGTGGAATAAGTAGGGGGGGATAAGTGGGGGTGGAATAATTAGGGAGGATAAGAGAGGTGGAATAAGTAGGAGGATAAGTGGAGGTGGAATAAGTATGGGGATAAGTGGGGGTAGAATAAGTAGGGGGGTTAAGTGGGGGTGGAATAAGTAGAGAGGATAAGTGGGGGTGGAATAAGTAGGGGGATAAGTGGAGGTGGAATAAGTAGGGGAGCTAAGTAGGGGTGGAATAATTAGGGAGGATAAGAGAGGTGGAATAAGTAGGGGGATAAGTGGGGTGGAATAAGTAGAGGGGATAAGTGGGGGTGGACTAATTAGGGGGGATAAGTAGGGGTGGAATAAGTAGGGGTATAAGTGGGGGGTTTAAGTGGGGGTGGAATAATTAGGGGGGATAATTGGGGGGTGGAATAAGTAGGGGTTATAAGTGGGGGTGGATTAAGTAGGGGGATTAAGTGGGGGGTGGAATAAGTAGGGCGGATAAGTGGGGGTGGAATAAGCGGGGTGATTGGAAAATCGGTAAATTTTCTCGGATGTCGCCGTTGATATTTATAAAACCAGAATTAGTCGTTTAGTTCACATATTGAGACCCCAACCCATCCTATTTATTTTGTAAATTTTTTTTGTTTTGTTTTGTTTTTTTTGTTATATGTAATGTTTTTTAATGTCTAAAGAAAATTAATTGTCGCAGTAATGCTACTACTTAAAATTAAATTTTGCCGGAGATAGATTAGCAATATTTAATAAAAGGGTGGAGGAATAAGAGGGGCTTGGAAGATCTGGAAAATTAATAAGCGGTGGTGAGGTACGATTATTTGATACCCGCGTGTAGTAGCATCAGAGATTTCGGGCCACCGTACTCATGATAAATCCACCGGTATCGGAGTAACTCCTCGCCTTGACCTCCCCGTGTGTCAGTCATACAAATGTCGTTCTGCAACTATGGTATATGTGTTCCGATTACATCTAGTCTCCTGTTGCCACATTGAAGGTGCATGGCTTAGTGGTTAGAGCATTGGGCTTGCAATCGAAAGGTTGTGAGTTCAATTCTCGGACTGAGTGATGTGTTGTTTCCTTGAGCAAGACACTTTATTTCGTGTTGCTCCAGGTTACTCGGCTGTAGAAATGAGATGATAGGGACTGGGGTCCCTATCATTAAATCACCCAAGACACCTCCAACGAGATATACCTTGGAGGAAGCCAGCTAAACCTGCATAAGTGTGAGCTCTAACAACAACAACAACAACAACAACAACAGTGCAGATCATCTCCCCCCGACACACCACTTTCACTGACATCACCACAAGTAGCCTTGACCTGGTTACGTGACTAGTTTTTCGTCACAAATGAAGTCTGTCGTCGTCGACTATGGTTGAGGTAAGTGTTCAATCGGGATCCCCCCCCCCCCGCCACACACAGCCTTTCTAGGACACCACAAGATACCAGACGTTCTCTACTTCCAGCCTTATCACCGTGGCCACAAACCCGAGGACTGCTTTCGTTAATGTAGAGGAAAAGTGGCTAAACAAACACTGTGGTTTCACCGACCGCTTCGTTTCCGTGCCAGACATCGTCATGGTCCGTAGTCCACGGACAAGTTTTCCTTCGAAAATTCGGGAAGAGTGCAAGTAGAATGGCTTCTGATACAGTGAATGTCGGTGGCTGTTCTCCACGAAATTGCTTTCACCATCTTGTCCGTTTGCGGTGACCAGCTGAGACACTCCAGCTGAGACACTCCAGCTGAGACACTCCAGCTAACCAAGAGTTTGTCCACTCCCTCCCTTCCCCTTTTTTCTTTATTTAAAGCGGTGGATTGGCAGTATCGGTAGAGGGTCGGACGCCATGTTTTGCAGCAAAGAGTTACGGCCCTTTATGGTCTGAATTCAAATCCCGCCGAGATTAACTTTGCCTTTCATCCTTACGGGGTCGATAAAATAAAGTAATACACTGGCATAATTGCTGGCCTTGTGCCAAAAGTAGAAACAATTATTTAAATTTTCTTCCTCTCCCATTTTCTATTGTTTACCTATCGTTTTTCTCTCTCATTAGTTTAATACTTTCATTATCCTATAGTTGACACTCTTGTTATTATATATTACTGTGATTGCACCGTTCTTGAAAGACTTAATTCTAGACCAAATTAAATGGATTAATTTGACTAAATTATGAAGCATCATATTGAGTCAACATATATATATATATGTGTATGTGTGTGTGCATGTCTGTATATATATATATATATGAGTGTGTGTGTCTGTGTATATATATATATATATCTGCGTGTGTGTGTGTGTGTCTGTGTATATATATATGTGTGTGTGTGTGTATGTGTGCGTTTGTGTATATCTATATATGCGTGTGTGTGCGTGTGTATATATATATATATGTGTGCGTGTGTATATATATATATGTGTGTGTGTGTGAGAGAGCGTGTGTATATATATATACATATATACATATATACATATATATATGTGTGTGCGCGTGTGTGTATATATATATGAGAATGCCTGCGTGTATGTGTGTCTGTGTGTATGTGTGTGTATGTGTGTGTGTATTACGACATTACTAACGGGAAAAGCCATTTGAATAAATTACTGGTTCTGTTCACAATTAAGACCAATTGATATCGTTAAATCTTGAAAATCAAAAGAACAGACGATAAGTTTCCTTCCGTTCTTTTTGTATATGTGTGTGTATGTGTGTATGTGTATGTGTGTGTATGTGTGTATGTGTATGTGTGTATGTGTGTATGTGTGTGTGTATGTGTGTATGTATGTGTGTATGTGTGTATGTGTGTATGTATGTGTGTACATGTATGTGTGTATGTGTGTGTATCTGCGTGTGCTGTGTATGCATGTGTGTATGTGTATGTGTGTGTGCGTGTATGTGTGTATGTGTGTGTATGTTGTATGTGTATGTGTGTGTGTATGTGTGTGTATGTGTGTGTGTGTGGGTCTATGTGTGTATGTGTGTGTATGTATGTGTATGTATGTGTGCATGTGTATGTATGTGTGTGTATGTATTTGTGTATGTTTGTGTATATATGTGATTGTATGTGTGTATGTGTGTTTATGTGTGCGTGTATGTATGTGTGTGTATGTGTGTGTATGTATGTGTGTATGTATGTGTATGTGTGTGTATGTGTATGTATGTGTGTGTATGTGTGTGTATGTATGTGTGTGTATGTGTGTGTGCTGCGTTTGTATGCGTGTGTTTGTGAGTGTGTACGCTAGTGAGTGTGTGAGTGTGCTATGTGCTTGTTTTATGTATATATGTGTGTGTGTTTACGTGTATGTATATGTCTCTATGTGTGTATGTGTGTACGTACGTATGTGTCTGTGCATGTATATATTTGTATGTTTATATTTATTTGATTGAGTGTATGTATGTGTGTTAGTGTGCGGCGTGTGTGTGTTTGTGTGCGTGTATGAGTGTGTGTGTGTGCGTCTATGTGTTTGTGTGGGATTTTCTGTGAAGAATTTTCTATACAGATTCATCATGGCGGACAGTCGATTTGAGAAACGTACGATGAAAGCTAAAACTTAAAAACAATGAGGTTCTTCCTTTCACTCGTGTGTTGCGTCTGTCGTCTACTTTCAGTAATTAATGCTGGCCTATGTAATTACATTTGTCGAAACGGACATACGATTGAGATAATCGGTCGACCTTGACTTGGAGATAGCGGCGAGAATTAGCAGACGTAACCGAGGATTCATCTCGCCATAGTCGTCGTCGTTGTCACCATCATCGTTTAACGAAAGCAGGCGTTATCATGTTGATGATGTTGATGATGACGATGTTGATGAATCCTCGGCTGCCGTCGCAATTATCGCAAACTTTTTCAGGTCAAGGTCGGCCGTTGTCTTAAAGACAGATAGATAAATTTCTATTTATTTGCCACTAGGGCACAAGAGAAAGGGACAAATACACAGGGGGCAGTTTACATAAATACGAGTAAAGAAAAAGGCATAACAATGAGAATAACATAATAATAAAAAGTCCTCAAAAGGGAGGGGGCGTGTTAGGGATTGCACATACCCCCGAAAAGTGTGCAACTCTTTTCGCGGGGGAAGCCCAGAGAAGAGGCGCTCCCCCTTTCCTCTTCACTTCTTCACCTACAGAACAATGTAGAGAGAAGGCCCATTTACACGAACCATTCTCGCTTCTTTCACCCACCTTTCATAAAACTGTCTGGGGCCAAGCACTTCTCTCTCCATCCTGATCCTTCTTCCGAAGTGGTATCGGAAAAAGTAAACCAGGTGATGGCCGGAGAGAAAGTCACCCGACCTCAGACCTTTCAGGCGCGTCCACCACACAACCTCTTTAATCGTGGCTATTACGCACAGAAAGACCGCCTCTGCTTCATTTCTGAAGGGAGGAGGCGGCTTGATGTTCACCACAGACTCGGCGGTCAATCGAATCGGCGCCACACGCGACAGCAGTCGTTCGACATAGCCCCACAGATCGGCAACGCCCGGGCAGTGTACCAGTGCATGCGCAACGGTTTCCTCGTCGCGCACGCATCAGGGACAGATCTTTTTCGCGGGATCCCTGCCCGGGCGCCCGTGTCTGTAGAGCTTTTCTCGAACGGGCAGAGCCCCCCGGTAACACTGCCAGGCTAGGGACCTCTGGAAGTTGTCCATGGGTCCCGGGCCGAAAGTTCTACCGAACAGGCTGGCCAGTTCATCCTCCTCCATGCCTAGCGACTCTCCAAGGGTGTCGTCGCCCCTGCTAGCCACCAGCCCTCTATAGAATGTCGAGGTGGATTCTCCACTGACAGTCGGGTCCGCTTGCCAGAGAGCCGTGAGCGCCTGGGCACACTCGGTGTGCCAGTTGCACAGTTTTCTCGGTCTTTGCTTCACCCAGGATTGCAGCTCGGTGAGCGAGACGAGCTCTGGGAAGGCTCGCCTCACAAACGGGGCCCACACCGGCTGACCGGTGAGGAATACCTGTAGATGCCGTAGCCTCAATGCGTGCCTACGCATCAACAGCCACGGCATACCCAGCCCTCCTTTCGAAGGGTGCTGGCAGTAGATGGATCTCCTCACCATGGGAGGCCGCTTCTTCCAGAGGAACTGGAAGAGAATGCGTTCCATGATGGTGAGCTTTTCCTTGGGGCAAGGCACGACGGTCAGGCGGTAGTAGATGACGGACGCTATGTAAGCGTTCGTCACCTCCGCCCGACCTTTCAGTGATAGTTTGCACTTGGCCCACTTCTGGGTCAGCGCAAACACCCTGCTCGTCACCTCGCCCCAATTCTTCTCCACCTGGAGGTCCGCTCCGAACCAGACCCCGAGCAGCTTCACCGGGCCCTCCGTCCACCGCCCGACGACACCGTCTAACGGCATCGGTTTGCCCCTCCACGTTCCGAGTTGCAAACCGACTGACTTGTCCCGGTTCAGCCTAGCCCCCGTCAGCCTTTCGTATTCCTCCAGTAGGGTGGCGATCGCCCCGATTTCCGAGGCGTCCGCCACCATTACTGTTACGTCGTCGGCATAGGCCGAGACCGCTTTGTGCAATCCCGGTTCCAGGGGTATGCCCCGCAGCAACTCCAACTTCCGCAGCAGTGGCTCGAGAGTCAATACGTACAGAAGGGAGGAGAGGGGGCACCCCTGTCTGATGGAGCGGGTGATTTGAAACGGCTCCGAGAGGTAGCCGTTTACTTTAATCCTAGAGTAGATGTTGCCACTGTGCATGGCAGAAATCCAGCCCCTGAAAACGGGTCCGAAGCCCGCCGCCGCTAGCACCGCATCCAGGTAACCATGGTCGACCCTATCGAACGCCTTAGATTGATCCAAGTTGATCAGGGCCCCACCAAAGCCGAGTTCGTTGCCAACCCTCTCTATGATGTATCGCATGAGGTGGAGGTTGTCGTGAATGGACCTGGACGGGATAGCGCATGTCTGCGCGTCTCCCACCAAACCACCCACCACAAGCGCCAACCTCTTCGCCAACACCTTGGCCTAAATCTGTAACTCTGCATTCAGCAGAGTTATGGGCCTAAAGTTACTTAAGTCGTCCTCCTTGCTCTCGTCCTTCCTCACTAGCGTGACCACGCCCTTGGTCACAGAACAGGGAATTCTCCCGTTCTGTTGCCAGTTGCAATAGACAGCCTCGAGGAGTTCGGAGAACAAGACCGGCATAGCTAAATAAAGTTCGTATGGTAGACCATCGAGACCCGGAGATTTGCGTCTGCTGCATTGGCTGAGCGCTTCCCCGATTTCAGTGACTGTGATTGGCCTTTCGCAGCACTCCGCTTCGCCGCTCGAAAGACGTGGTAGACGGTCGAGGTATGGACCGAAGTCCACATCCCCGTCCGGCCCCCGGCCCCCCGCCCTCTCCGAACAGTCGGGCAAAGTGCCTTTGAAAGGCCTCGCACATCTGCTCAGGTTCAAGGATCACCCGTCCATCCTGGTCTCGCAAAGACCGAATGGTGGATTTAATCCCACTCTTGGCTTCTGTCACGCGGGCCCAGCTAACAGCTTTGGTCCCCTCGTTTCCTAAAGCACGTATTTTACTTCGGACAACGCAGCCTTCGTGCTTCGCGTCAAAGAACTGGCTCAACGCCGTTCTCGCCGCAAACACTCTGGCCACGTCTCCGCTCCTAATCGCCTCTTCTAGTTTATCTGTTAACTCCCTTTCCTTCCTATTTCTATTCGCCGCTAGTTCCTTACTGTAACCTATCGAACTTACTCTAATCTCTCTCTTTAGAGATACCCACCACCTGCTGTTGACGATCGCTCCCGTCAACTGCATCTTAACTAAGCTACTAATCCGGTTCATGTAATCTTTCTTTGTCGGTAAGGACAAGTTCATCTTCCAGTAACCGGGACCCTGTCTATGCGTTCTATCAAGGTTGACCACGCAGGTCACTAATTTGTGATCTGAATAGCCAACCATGATCAATTCTGGACAACTAAATACGTCCCTATCCTTACTCCTAACCAAAAACCTATCTAGGTACGATCTAGATTGCCCACTGCGGTTTGCCCAGGTCCAGGTTGGCGCAGTTGGACAATCTAGTCGAAATCTATCGACCAGGTCGAATCGATCGAGTAACCCCTTGAGGCTGCTACACCCCCCCTCTGTCGGGACATGCCCCTGCATAGTCCCAACGCGCATCTAGGATTCCATTCCAGTCCTCCACTAAAAGCAGGGAACGCGACGTTCCTAGAAAAGTCTCCAGACGCTGGAAGAAGTAGGCTCTTTCAGCCCCGAAGGGGGCATAAAGACCGACCAGTCTGAAAGCCCCGCCTTCACCGCCTCCGACGTCCAGCACCAGTAATCGACCCCCCGGGTCCGAGTGAACAATTTGTACGTCGAGAGCCAGACGTTTATCCAGCAGTACGGCAACTCCCCCCCCCCCCCCGCCTCCGGGTTGACAGAGAGATGCGTGCATCTCAAAGTCATCGAAGGCGGGCGCCAGCTGTCGCACGCTGCTGATCCGACTCTCGCAAACAACCATCACATCTATACTTTGTGACCTGAGGTCACTTAGAAGCTTTGCTTGCTTCCAAGCTGAGCCCAGGCCACGCGCGTTCAAACAGCCAACTCTCAATTGATCTATTTTGCTTTCGTTTTGTTGTAGGTATTTTGTTTTCAGGAGGTGGGGGTTTTGTTTGTGATGTTTTTGTTGTTTGTGTTGGTGGTTGTATGTGCTGGTTTTTAGCTTTTGTGATGTCTTTTCTTTCTTTTCGAGCGATGGGGTTCTCCCTCGTCTTCACTGGATGATGGCGAGATAGCCTCATCTGTTGTATCGTCTGTGTGATTGGGGAGGGGTATGTCTTGGGGAGCTGTTGTGTCTGTATGTGATTTTGCAGTGGTTTTAGGTGGAGTGGGGTTGGGTGGGACTGTGTTTGTTGTGGTTATTTTTGTGTGTTGGTGTTGTTGTTGTTATGGTGGTGTTGGTGGTTATGTTGTTTTGATGGGTGTCGGCAGAAGAGCCTTTTTTTACTCATTAATTTAGGACAGGAAGCCCTCAGGTGACCCCTGCTAAAGCAATGGTAACATGAAGGCCGCCTACCCTCAACCGAAAAGTTTATGTAGATGAGTCCGTCCAGGAGTAAACGTTGTGGGATCATAGCTATTCGCTCTGGGCTCATTTGCACCAGAACTTCAATGCTAGTCCCATTGAATACATCTCTGGGGGACTTTCCTACTGACAGTATTCTGTCTTCATCAAAATTGATGAAGCCGCACAGTATCCACCATATGTTCACCTTTGGTGTGACAATCGTGATTTTAATCTTCTGTGTCCTTTTTCCCATGTATGTAGGGAAAAAGGTATACAGGTTGGATACAATTGGCGACACAGAGTAATTTTGGGCCGTCAATTGATCCTTCATGAGTACCGAAATACTCCCAAAAAGTTTGCTTCTTTGAATGAATGCAATATCATTCATTGAATTTTTGAAAACCAGTTCAATTTCTTTCTGTGACAATTGGACTGGTTTTCGGGTAGAATTGGAAACTGTCCTAAAAGCTAGCGCTTTGAGAGCAGCTTCCTTGCGAATTTCTACCGGAGAATTGATGCTGAAAGCACCCTTTTTTTCGAAAGTGACATATCTCCTAGCGTCCTTTAAAAGTTGTTCGGCATTTGTTATGTCGAGATATGTTAGTTCCTCCTTTTTTTGAACTATCTGTGCAAAGGAGACTTTTGGTTTCTTTGTGGAATTATCCGTGTTGGTGGTGTTGTCATTATTGTTGTTATTCTTGTTGTCACTGATGTTGATATTATTCGTATTTTCCTTGGTGTTGGTGTTGGTGTTGTTGTTGTCTTTGATGCTGGTGTTATTGGTGTTGTCTTTATTTTTTTCTTTGTTGTTGTTGTCATTGTTGTTTTTATCATCATTATTGGTGTTGTTGTTATTTTTGTTGTCATTGAACTGTTTGGTGTCATTTGTGTTGTTTGGATATGAATTTGTTTTTACATTTTCATTTCGTCTTTCCATCTCCATAGTATCTAGGGAAGAAGACGATGTTGACTGCGAGCTCTGTAGTATTACCAACTCTCCACCACCATTATCGTTGAACGCAGCGTTCATAACGTAATCAAACTTCTTACGAGATATTTTCCAAAATTCGATGGAGAAAAAATTTTTCAAACGAATATTTCGCCTCTGTAGGGGCGAAAATGTGTTGACCCACCACCTGAAGGTCCAGACGGGGGGTCAAGTTACACAATAATATAAAATTTAACTGAACGTTTTTTTCTTAAATAAATTAACGGAAACTTCTCCGCGAAGTTACACACGTCTGATAGATAGATAGATAGATAGATAGATAGATAGATAGATAGATAGATAGATAGATAGATAGATAGATAGATAGATAGATAGATATATGATGGCTGCCCCCTCGTTATCGAGTATGGCCATTGCACGATATAGCATTATGAATAATTATTAATTAATGGTTTCTTATATACGCACAAGGCCAGCAATTTTGGGGGCGGGGAAAGTCGATTAAATCAACCCCAGTGCGTGACTGGTACTTTATTTTATCGACCCCGTAAGGATGAAAGGCAACGTTAAACTCGGCGGGATTTGAACTCAGATCAAAAAGGGCCGTAACTCTGTGCTGCAAAGCATGACGCCCGACCCTCTACCAATACTGACAATCCACCGCCCTTGAATAATTATTAATTAATTCTCTCGTGCAATGCCTGTGTGTGAATATTTTTTTTAAGTGAGGAAAGACTGTGCACTGAGCCAATCCCACTCTCTGGCCGCCAGTAGCTATAACCCGAAAAGAAGAAAAGATCAACATCATCGGTAACTCCTGAGCCGCAGCTTTTATGTCGGAGTTATCGCAGTTTCCTGAGTTGCCTTCTCCTAGAAGAATGCCCTGACAAAACCTTCACACCCAGTGGTTTAACCGCGCAATCGGTTATCCAGCCCGATTATTTCTATGTCCCCATACATATATACATATATGTATACATTCATATACATATATAGATATACGCATACATACATATGTATATACATATTCACAGATTTTTGGATGGCCATTGACTCTTATAAATTCTTCCGCCCTTTGTCAGGTTTTTTTTTTGTCCTGCAGGGTGTCCCAAATCACCCTCCTCACCAGGTGGGGTTGCCGGTTTAGTCGCCGACGACCCGACCATGCGACAGCTTGTACTGGGTTACATGTTACCAGTATCACTCAAGAATGACTCGACATATATATACATACATAAAGGGTGAAAGCAGCGATTCTTTGCTTAAACTTTAATCTGTTATTTTAATAAATAAATATATATATATATATATATATATATGCGTGTGTGTGTGTGTGTGTGTGTGTGTGTGTGTGTGTGTGTGTGTGTGTGTGTGTGTGTGTGTGTGTGTGTGTGTGTGTGTGTGTATGTGTGTGTGTGTGTGTGTGTGTGTGTGTGTGTGTGTTTCTTGGTGAGGATGGTGACTTTGGACATCCTGCAGCACTAAAAACAAAACCTGTCAAAGGGCAAAGGAGCTCTTAAGAGTCAATGGCCATCCAAAATCACCGGGAGAGATGACTCCTTAGCCTTTGTCAAGGCAGAATTCTAGGAGAAGGAAAACTCTGATACAACACCTGCAACTCTGATGGTATCCAATGATGTTGACTTGTTCTTCTTTTTGGTAAATATCATCTTGGTTAAGAGAGTGGGACTGCCTTTGTGCAGTGCCTTTGCTCACTATAAAAGCTTCACGGCACAGGCATTGCTTTATATCTGGAGATCTCTCTGCACTTGTCGTCACATGGTACCATGGGCCCAGCACTATGTGTCAATAATTGTCACAAGTGTAGTGTTTGTACCAGAGTTTTCAAGTCGCTGGCTGGACTAAAAAGTCACACTCGTTCAGCGAATCGGTAGGAGTTCTCCTACTTGGATATAAAGTAGTGGCCGTACTCGAAAACGAGCTGGCAGCCACCATGTATGTATGTAAACATTTCTACATGTATATATTTGCCTGGCCTCAGGCAGGCTCACGCGCCAGCTCGACCAGCACCGTTTTGCCTGTTTTCGCGCGGCCTCCAAACCCCACAATGGTGCCTGTCTCCATGCCTTGCCCTCCTTCTCCACTGGCACGCAGCTGGATAACGATAGTCTGCGCATCGGCGTTTCCTTGAGGTTGGGACTCCGGATCTGGGAGCCACATAGATGTCGCTGTGGATCCAGCGTGGACTCTTTCGGACTCCACCCGCTTTCCTGTCGCCACAGTGCCAGCCGCCTTCCACGCCATGCTGCCTCAACGAGGTCATAAAGCATGGCTTGGACGCTGCAGGCTTCCCCTCCCAGCTCGAGCCGGTGGGGCTGGACTGAGGGGACAACAAAAGGCCCGATGGTATGACCATTTTCCTATTCCGCGGTGGCAAACCCCTCGTCTGGGATTCCACTTGCACCGACACTTTTTTAGCCCCACCTGGTGCAGTCTGCGACTAACCCAGGTACTGCTGAACGTCGGGCTGAGGAGGCCAAACTCCTCAAATACCGGTCCCTCTCCGACAGGTTCGCGCTCGTGCCCTTTGCAGTGGAGACTTCTAGTGTCCTTGGCCCTAGGGCCACCTCCCTAGTCACCACCATAGGCGTTGAACTGGCCAGCCGCAGAGGTGAACCTCGCGAGTTGAAATGGCTCTTCCAGCGCATCTCCCTTACCATCCTCCGGGGAAACGCCTTCTCCATCCTGTCTGCCGGGGCTGTGGGGAGGCCAGCACGTTGGACCTCATTTGCTCACCATACGGATTAAGACGTATAACCTCTCTTTTTCTTTTATTTACTCATAGACTTACATAATCACTTATTACATTTATATATATATGTATTTATATATATATGTATATATATGTATTTATTTATTTATTTATTCACATATATATGGAAAGGGAGAGAAAGGGAGCGTGGGTGGGTGAGAGAAAGGAGTGAAAGAAAGAAAGAGAATGAGTGAGTGAGTGAGAGAGAGGGGGTAAGGAGAGAGAGAGAGGCAGACAAAGAGACAAAGAAAGAGGGAGTTGGCTAGAGCAATAGATACGTTCATAGATATCGTCTACTAACGATGGAAACAAGTGGATATATATGTTCGCACTAAATGTAATGTGACAACGTAAAGGGTGAGAGACATGACTGTGGGGTGAAGGAGTTCACTTTGCAACTACGTGGCCCGCTGGGCACAGCGGAACTGTGCCGTACCTTCGAAATTTGCCATACGGAGATTGCAGAAGGCCATTATATATATATATATATATATATATATATATATATATA
>OZ024742.1:339409091-339411591 GCA_964016885.1 Eledone cirrhosa | reverse complement strand
TATATATATATATATATATATATATATATATATATATATATACATACATACATACATACATACATATATATATACATACATATATATATATATATATATATATATATATATATATATATATATACACATACATATATATATATATATATATATATATATATATATATATATATATATATATATATATATATATATATATATATATATATATAACTTTGAAATGTTTTGGCCAGTATTGGCCCAGGCCATGTCTAACTTAATAGCACCACCTGGCGAAGTCTTTCAATTCAGGATTTGGGCACCATGGCCCATTCGAGAAGAGAATTACTGTTTGCGGAGACATATCCGGGTGTGGGTGGTTTGTCCGGGATTACTTGGAGGAATTTGTCCAAAGACTTCTTGAATTTTGTGTGGTCAGTTTCTGTTTTGACGTGTCCTGGTGTGATGTTGAAGAGAGCAGGGCCAATTGAGGTGAAATAATTGTGCCGTATTGTTGTTATGAGTTGCGATTTAGATTTTTGTATGGGACGGATAGGACGGGGCCCAAGCCTTGGGTGTATTTTGAAGGCGATGCCAACATCATTTGGGCAGTGATTATGGAACATTTTCCACATCATGCAGATAATATAACGCTCACGGCGACGTTGGAGTGAGTAAAGTTTCAGCTTTTCTAGTCGACCCCAGTAGTCAAGGTCTGACATGCCATCTATCTTTTTCGTGATTGCCCTTTGAGGAGCTTCAAGTTTCATGATACTTTGTTTCGTGTGGGGAGACCACAGTGGACAACATTATTCAAGATGTGGTCGAGCAAAAGTAGAGAAGAGAAGGATAATGGTGTGGGAATCTCTCGACTGGAAGGTTCTGAGGATCCAGGAACACATTCTGCGGGCCATGTCAACTTTGCTGCTTATATGCGTGGCCCAGCTTATGTTGCTGTCGACGGTTACTCCCAAGTCTCTGATGTTGTTAGATGCCACGAGAGTTTCCCCGGAGGGAAGGGAGTACGGGAGTTTCAGAGCATCCTCTGAATTTATTATTATTACTATATATATATATATATAGTAATAATAATAAAATTGAAGACTAAAATCCAAAGAGGGCTCGATAAGCGATTCTTTGCTTAAACTTTAATCTGTTATTTTAATAAATATATATATATATATATATATACATACATATATACATATATATATATATATACATATATATATATGTATATATGTATATATATATATACATACATATATATATATATATATATATATATATATATATATATATATATATATATATATATATATATATATATATATATATATATATATATATATATATATATACATACATACATACATACATATATATATATATATATATATAGTAATAATAATAAATTTGAAGACTAAAATCCAAAGAGGGCTCGATAAGGATAAATATATATCAAATATATAAGAACCGTAGAGCAAATATTTATTAAAATAACAGATTAAAGTTTAAGCAAAGAATCGCTGCTTTCACCATTAACGGGATCTTCTGAAATTAACAAAGTCAATCTGTAAACGCAGAACTGAATATTTCAAAAAACGTTGCAACCGGAGGAAGACAGGAAGACGATACTTTTATTCGTGGAAACGTTCACTGGCTAAGAACGGGAAAAAACGAATATAATACGTCATTAATATGAGCGGTGAAAAACAATTACGCGCAAAGACAGAACCACGTTTATGGTATAATAGAGGTCATAGACTAATGTTCTCTTAGGTAGTGCATAGAGACGTTCTCTGGCGATGAACGAAAAAAACCAAGATAATACGTCATATGTGGAGCGTGGAGAACAATAGCACGCAAAGACAAAACCACGTAAATGGTATAGCAGAAGTCGTAGACTAAATTCTAACTAGGAGACCGAATGAATCTCCGCTACGGAGTTAAGAACAAATTAAATAAATACAATACAGAAGTAATAGAAATAAATAAATACATACACGCAGGCAGAAACGTTCATACACAAGCATACGCAAAAACTTACCATAGGTAAACAAAACCACGCACATATAAATATGAGTGTGCGTGTAAGCGTGTATACAAATAAATAAATAATTATATAAACGTATATAAATAAATAAATACGTATATAACAAGCGCACACACATACCTACATGTAAATACACGAATGTTCGGAGACGTAAGTCAACCAAAACATGAAGTACACATATACACACGCCCTACATACGTACGAACCTGCATACTCACACAGACGCAAAACTCCCGTATACACATAGCCGAACCATATGTACCAGAATATATTAAAAAAATTATACGCCATAACAATCAAATATACGTACGAGAAGGTATACGTACCTTCACAAAACATACGGATAATATATACTTACCTTTGCAAATAAGTAAAGGTATAAACAAAACATATACTTAGCTCCCACATCGAGACGTAAAATATCCACGTATAGATCGTACTATCCGTTAGGGTATAACGTGGGGC
>OZ024742.1:339404091-339406591 GCA_964016885.1 Eledone cirrhosa | reverse complement strand
ATGTGTGTGTATGGGTGTTATGTGTGTGGGAGTATGGTTAGCATGTTAAGATGAATAGAATATATATATATATATATATATATATATATATATATATATATTGTGTGTGTGTATGTGTGTGTGTAGGAAAATGATTCCTTTAGTAGGAATATTTTTGAATGAACATATTTTCCTGACTTTTTCGTGTTTGCTGTTGTATTGCCAGTGCAAACGTATGTTTAAGGTTTATTTAGTTCGGGTTTTTATTTTCTAAAGTAGGTGTTATGTGTGTGTGTGTATGTCATATTGTGGTGTTGACATAATGTATATTAAACCTTATTTAATGTTGGTCTATATTTTTGAATAAACATATTTTCCTTATTTATTCGCATTTGTTCTGTTGTATTGTTAGCGCAAAGGTAAAATGGGAAGACTTGGAATTTGGGTGTCTTATTACTTGCGCAAATGTCTAGATGTGCACTTAGTGGTATTTGTCTCGTGGTTGGATCTCGTAATTGTTGGCGATGAACTGTCATTCTGTTTCTGAGTGTGAGTTTAGTTTGTGCTATATAATCTTCATTGCATCCTTTACATTTAATAGCATAAATTAGAATTTTTGATGAGCAAGTGAAGTGATTTTTTACAGTAAAATTTTGTCCTGATTTAAATGTATACGTGTTGCCTTCAATGAGGTGAGTGCAGGTTCCACAATTAGAGCGACCACATTTTTTGATACTTGGTTGTGGGTTTGTGGTAGGTAATTTGGCATTGGTGAGTAATGTTTTCAGTGATTTTGGTTGTCTTTTGCTTTTGATTATTTTGTGTGTTTCAAGGGCTTTTTTCATTCTTGGGTTTTGTTTTAGTAGTGGGATGTTATTGTGAATAGTGTTGTAAGCTTCCGCATTTCTTGGGTTGTGTGTTGAGATATATGATAGAATATTGGACGTACCTTGAATTTGTTTCTGTTTCCGTAATTCATCAATGCCTATTGCTTTAGCCCTTTCTATTCCATTATTTATTAGTAATAGTGGGTACTCTCTCTCAAGTAGAATTTCCTTTAATTCTTGAAGTCTTTTATTTCGCGTTTCATAATTGTATTCCATTGTGAATTGGATGTGGTTATTGATGCCGTTTATTAAGTTTTTGAAATCCTTCAGTTGAAATCCACACACTCGACCAACTGAAGGATTTCAAAAACTTAATAAACGGCATCAATAACCACATCCAATTCACAATGGAATACAGCCAAGATCAACTCCCATTTCTGGACATCTTAATCACAAAAAAAGACACAAATATCGAAACTGACATACACTACAAACCAACAGATTCCAAACAATATCTGCTATTCACCTCCAACCATCCAAAGCACACGAAGACGAACATTCCTTTTAACCTAGCAAGAAGAATTTGCACAATTGTCTCCAATTATGAAACGCGAAATAAAAGTGTATATTTTAAAAGAGGTGTATGTATATGTGCCTTTGAGAAAAAGATTCTAAATTGATAAAGAATTGACACACCAATTCCTTCACCTATTTTGGCTCCACTTCCACCTCTTTTAAAGCTCGTCTCTATAATCATCATTCATCTTTTAAATACAAACTTAAAAGAACCAACACGGCTCTCTCAGAACTCATATGGTCCTTGAAAGACAAAAACATTAAATATACCATCTTTTGGAAGAAGGTTTCTTCTGCGTCTACATACTTGAACAGCTCTCTATCTAAAATCTACAATCTCTGCCTAAATGAAAAATTTACCATTATCTCTAATCTAGATTCTATAATAAATAGACGAACTGACTTGTTTTCTATCTGCTTGCATAAATTCCATAAAACATTTCAAAAGTATACAGCTAATATTCAATTCTTTGTCAATTTAGAATCTTTTTCTCAAAGGCACATATACATACACCTCTTTTAAAATATACCGATCTTCCTACCTTATTTCAAAGGGTATTATACACTCTATAATACTTGTTTACTCATTACCCTTACTCTATTTTCACCTTGTAAAATCCTTCGTAACATATACATTTGTTTTGACGCCAGATTATTCATCCTTAATTCATTATTTTTTTTCTCCCTATCATCTAACTCATTCTCAATACATATTAACTCTTTCTTCGCACATATTATCAATTCCTTCAATATACAAACCTTAACTTCACATTATTTTTCTCAAATCCTTCAATACACAAACCTTAATTTTTTTTCTCTTCGTTAATTTTCAAATTTCCATAATACTTGCAAACATACACACTTTTTTGACGTTAGAATATTCATCCGCAATTCATTATTCTCTTCTCTCTATCATCAAACTCATTATTCTCAATACATATTAACTCCCTCTCCTTCGTCGCACATATTTTTCCCTTCGTTAATTTTCAAATTCTTTTAATTTATACATTATCTTCCAACGGTTTTCAACCTCTCTATGTAAAACAATATATCTTTCTCAGTTATAAAAACTATCTCTCTCTCTCTATCACCCATCTCTCCTCCTATCTCATCCTTCC
>OZ024742.1:339334091-339396591 GCA_964016885.1 Eledone cirrhosa | reverse complement strand
AGAGATCGTAGTCTGGTGTTCTTTAGTTCGATACAGGAGGTTGTTACGTTTCGAGAAACGCCATTGAATACCGGAAGAGTGTGTGTGGCTAAGGGGAGTTAATGCATGCGGGGAGGTAACTCTGGGGTTTCCATATCTAGCCATTAAAATGTGTCCCAATATAGACCCTAAAATTCTATGGTGAGGTGCACCTTCCAAGAGAGACTTTTAAAGCATAAAGTGTACTAACTATAGAGTAGTTTAACTAAATTATGCTGAAGGTGATCATATTATTATTAAGGTGGATTAACCCATCATAAGGTGCTACAAATGGAAATTATAGATGATGAGCGAGGATTCTAAATTAATGATCTCTGTGGTTGTAGTCTGCTCATATGGCCAGGCGCGGTGATTGCAGGATTGCTTCAGGACCCAATGATCTCTGGTAAGATCTGGGTCATCACTTGCTACATTGGATGTCGAAAGATAATCGTCCCCAGGCAGGCCAAAGGTCAATCCGCAGTCCTCGCGACCCCTCTCTGACCGTCAGATCATCCATATACGTACAACCCGCACGGCAGTTGCATTGCATTCACTCACTGCGCTCCGCAGCCCGGTCCTACTGGTCAACAGCGCTACTCGATTAAATCATTTTACATCTGTCTAAGGAAGGTGTTTCCTCTGCCCAACACCATCCAACCGATCAATTCATGCTCAAATTACCCTTAGAGCGGTGTAGTGCCGTCCAAGTGGGTGGATGTTGTCACACCTGCCGTAGAGGTATAAATGGGTATTTTCCCTGCGAAGGGTTCCAGAGGGATGTCGTTGTTTGTGTTATAATGGATCAGCTAGTGTTGGGTATGTAGTATAGGGTGTGTCTCTGGTGTTTGATGCTAGATGTGGTGTTAGGTTCCAGTCCGACATTGCTATATATAGGGCTTAAAGTTTTGGAAGGAATGTCTGAGGCGGTGCTGGCAAGTTGCAAACACCTCAGATTTTTTGTTAAGTAGGTTACGGTTGGAGAAGATAATATTGTGTGTCTCTAGTATACAGAGGTTACAGAATTTATTAGGTGGTTTGTACGAGGTCGCGCTGCCTATCACTTCCCATTTGAGTGTGTATGGTTTATTTTTAGATTTTAGATAGTGTATGTAGCTAGAAAGTGAGGTGGAGTTGGCTAGGCTGTGCTTTTTGAACGAGTGGATGTGCGAGTTATATCTGATTTTGAAGCAGTTAGAAGTGGAGCCTACATAGGTTTCTGAAGAGTTATTAGTCGTGACTGTGCATGAGTATATGACATCCTTGGTTAGGCATTTTTTATCTAAAGGGCAGGTTCTATTAGCTCTACAGTTACAATTATTCTGTGCGTTAGTCCGCTGGTTATAATGCAATGCGGAAGTCTGTGTGGTGGATATAGGATTTTGGGTGTTCGGGTTGACAACCCTGGTGTTATTACTTATACTAGTGTTATTTCTATTGTTACTGCCGTTGCTATTGTTGCTTGCTACAGTGGTATTTAGAGGGTTTGCATCCCGTTGTGATTTTGTTTGTTGGAAGTAAGAACTAATTTTACTATTATTGCTGCTAGCTATGTGGTATGCTAAGTTAGGCGTCGTAGAGTAAGAGATTTTAATGGTGTTTTTGTTTAAGAGGTTGTGGTACTTGTGTCCTAGAGGGAAGTTTTTATCTAGTAGTGAGAAGAAAGCCCTAGGTATGTTGGTGGAGACATTTAGGTTGAAAGGAGGGTTGAAAAATGTATTATTTCTTCTTCTATTTTTGCTTTTAGTGTTTGGTGTGTTGCTTCCTCCTAAGGCCTCACAGTAGTTTCCATGGTAATGGTTACTTCCGGTGGCACCCTCCGCTTTGGTGCACTTGTGGTTGCTATTCCTATTATTAGATTTCCTCATGGACATGTTGTGCGAGATGATGTTGTAGCTATGTGTTTTCTTAGGTAGGAACTCAATTTCTATATTATGGCCGGAGCTAGCTAATGCTTGATTATAATATTGTGAGTTTTTGCTAAATATGTTTGCGTCATAGGACAGACTAGAGATTCTATTGGACACCCCCTTAGAGATAGAGTTTAATATTGATCTAGGGTGATTAGACTTGGTATCTACGTAAATAAGTTTCTCATTAGGCTTATGGAAAGGTGTATATATTTTTGAGTCTAGGTATAGTGTGGCGTCTAGGAAGTTAACATTTTTAGTGTTTTTGTACATATAAACAAGACGCACATGCGTGCCACACATATAACATTTGCACTATATAACCACTTATCTTCATGTTGTACTTTAACCTATATCTTTGATTTTTGATTGTACCTATTAATATAAATGTAATCTCGAAGTGTGTACTGCCACTCTAAATTCTGTAATGAATGTTGACCCACAATGTTTGAATATGTATCAATGTTTGAATATGTATTGGTATGTCTCTCGGCTGAAAAGGAGGTCATATAACTGTCCATGCATTAATAAATTGCTCCGAAGAATCCAAACCTCGGTTTGGAGGAAACAGCTGTAAGCACAATAATGTTTTGAACAGTTCTTTGATTCTTATATTTCATATAACTGCTCTGTAAATCATCTGATGTTTTTACATTGAGCTACTTAACTTACTGGTAATAAGGTAGTAATACATTACTGCCTACCACTATTTAGGGTGTGTGTAAAATACTTACAACTGCTTAAGGTTTTGTGTTTACATAACCATAAATAGTATAACTAATACTATTAACTGCTCCATATCGTTGAGCTGACATATAATATTGCCAATATGCTAATCAAAGACCAACTCCCCATGTCAACCAAGAACATACCAATACCATCCAGGAATACATATGAGAAATTGCTGATCAACAGTGTAAATTCATTTATCAATAGAGTGAGATGGAGGACATTCCATTATGATAGAAACAAATCTAACAACTTGAATAATACTAACAATTTTGACTCCTTCGGCTTTAAAACCTTTAAAAGCCCCCCTCATAACACTCTACTTAACTCCTTTGAAAATGACCTAGTTAAACTAGTTAAGAACATTAAATACAATAAGCACCATATTAGAAGCAACACCTTCTTAAACAAACTTAACACTTCTATTAGTGGATTCAAAACTAGTAATAAAATTATTGTACACGCAGATAAAACTAATAACATATACAGCCTAGATTATATTACTTATAGAAAGTTTATATATAATGAACTACATAAAAGCTACAAAAAAACCACCTTGAAAAACTTAGAAGATATTAATGTAGAGGGTTATAATATAGTGTCTAAACTAGGACTACAGAGGCATACACAACCTTTCACTCCGAACCCCCCTAGATTCTCTCTGAAGGACCATAAGGAGAACTTCATCAGCAACCCCACGATAAGACTTATCTGCCCTTCCAAGTCCGACATTGGTATTATCAGCAAGAAGATTTTGGATAAAATCATCCCACAAATTAAACACAAGATACACCTTAAACAATGGGGAAATACGGGTGAAGTAATTGAATGGTTTAAGGATATCAAGAATAATAAGAACAAAAAATTTATTCAATTTGATATCAATTCATACTACACCTCTATTTCCCCTATCCTATTAAATAAGGCACTTATCATGGCCATGGCCAATAGCGACCTGACTAGAGCCCAGGTTGATGTCATCCTTGCGGCCCGTAAAACCATAATCACCTTCGAGGACCAACTATGGACACGCAAGGATACGCACAACAACTTCGACATAACCATGGGATCTAGTGACTCGGCGCAGGTCACTGATTTGGTCGGCCTATACCTCCTCAATGAAATCCATAAAGACCTCCCTTACCTCAACGGTGGTTTGTACCGCGATGATGCACTTCTACTCATAGAATATAAAAAATTTAATATAGAAAGAACTAGAAAACAACTGCATAAGACATTCAAAAACTTTAACCTTAGTATCACCATGGACAAAAACACTAAAAATGTTAACTTCCTAGACGCCACACTATACCTAGACTCAAAAATATATACACCTTTCCATAAGCCTAATGAGAAACTTATTTACGTAGATACCAAGTCTAATCACCCTAGATCAATATTAAACTCTATCTCTAAGGGGGTGTCCAATAGAATCTCTAGTCTGTCCTATGACGCAAACATATTTAGCAAAAACTCACAATATTATAATCAAGCATTAGCTAGCTCCGGCCATAATATAGAAATTGAGTTCCTACCTAAGAAAACACATAGCTACAACATCATCTCGCACAACATGTCCATGAGGAAATCTAATAATAGGAATAGCAACCACAAGTGCACCAAAGCGGAGGGTGCCACCGGAAGTAACCATTACCATGGAAACTACTGTGAGGCCTTAGGAGGAAGCAACACACCAAACACTAAAAGCAAAAATAGAAGAAGAAATAATACATTTTTCAACCCTCCTTTCAACCTAAATGTCTCCACCAACATACCTAGGGCTTTCTTCTCGCTACTAGATAAAAACTTCCCTCTAGGACACAAGTACCACAACCTCTTAAACAAAAACACCATTAAAATCTCTTACTCTACGACGCCTAACTTAGCATACCACATAGCTAGCAGCAATAATAGTAAAATTAGTTCTTACTTCCAACAAACAAAATCACAACGGGATGCAAACCCTCTAAATACCACTGTAGCAAGCAACAATAGCAACGGCAGTAACAATAGAAATAACACTAGTATAAGTAATAACACCAGGGTTGTCAACCCGAACACCCAAAATCCTATATCCACCACACAGACTTCCGCATTGCATTATAACCAGCGGACTAACGCACAGAATAATTGTAACTGTAGAGCTAATAGAACCTGCCCTTTAGATAAAAAATGCCTAACCAAGGATGTCATATACTCATGCACAGTCACGACTAATAACTCTTCAGAAACCTATGTAGGCTCCACTTCTAACTGCTTCAAAATCAGATATAACTCGCACATCCACTCGTTCAAAAAGCACAGCCTAGCCAACTCCACCTCACTTTCTAGCTACATACACTATCTAAAATCTAAAAATAAACCATACACACTCAAATGGGAAGTGATAGGCAGCGCGACCTCGTACAAACCACCTAATAAATTCTGTAACCTCTGTATACTAGAGACACACAATATTATCTTCTCCAACCGTAACCTACTTAACAAAAAATCTGAGGTGTTTGCAACTTGCCAGCACCGCCTCAGACATTCCTTCCAAAACTTTAAGCCCTATATATAGCAATGTCGGACTGGAACCTAACACCACATCTAGCATCAAACACCAGAGACACACCCTATACTACATACCCAACACTAGCTGATCCATTATAACACAAACAACGACATCCCTCTGGAACCCTTCGCAGGGAAAATACCCATTTATACCTCTACGGCAGGTGTGACAACATCCACCCACTTGGACGGCACTACACCGCTCTAAGGGTAATTTGAGCATGAATTGATCGGTTGGATGGTGTTGGGCAGAGGAAACACCTTCCTTAGACAGATGTAAAATGATTTAATCGAGTAGCGCTGTTGACCAGTAGGACCGGGCTGCGGAGCGCAGTGAGTGAATGCAATGCAACTGCCGTGCGGGTTGTACGTATATGGATGATCTGACGGTCAGAGAGGGGTCGCGAGGACTGCGGATTGACCTTTGGCCTGCCTGGGGACGATTATCTTTCGACATCCAATGTAGCAAGTGATGACCCAGATCTTACCAGAGATCATTGGGTCCTGAAGCAATCCTGCAATCACCGCGCCTGGCCATATGAGCAGACTACAACCACAGAGATCATTAATTTAGAATCCTCGCTCATCATCTATAATTTCCATTTGTAGCACCTTATGATGGGTTAATCCACCTTAATAATAATATGATCACCTTCAGCATAATTTAGTTAAACTACTCTATAGTTAGTACACTTTATGCTTTAAAAGTCTCTCTTGGAAGGTGCACCTCACCATAGAATTTTAGGGTCTATATTGGGACACATTTTAATGGCTAGATATGGAAACCCCAGAGTTACCTCCCCGCATGCATTAACTCCCCTTAGCCACACACACTCTTCCGGTATTCAATGGCGTTTCTCGAAACGTAACAACCTCCTGTATCGAACTAAAGAACACCAGACTACGATCTCTAACTGGATTGTCGTGGATTATGTGAAAGGCATATAATCGAAATATACACTCCCTTGACCATGAAAATGCCGAAGTACATGAATTACTTGACATCCCTGCGCTGTGCATCTCCAATACTTATAACACTTTTAATGCTTGCACTATCTTTAATGCTTATAATATTTCTCCACACACAGACTACATCAATCATATAAAGACTTTGCCACCAGATCTACCAACCTAACACTCTTATTTACCTACCTAAGTGCCTCTACCACACATATCTCTCTGCCACACTATATAAACAAGACGCACATGCGTGCCACACATATAACATTTGCACTATATAACCACTTATCTTCATGTTGTACTTTAACCTATATCTTTGATTTTTGATTGTACCTATTAATATAAATGTAATCTCGAAGTGTGTACTGCCACTCTAAATTCTGTAATGAATGTTGACCCACAATGTTTGAATATGTATCAATGTTTGAATATGTATTGGTATATCTCTCGGCTGAAAAGGAGGTCATATAACTGTCCATGCATTAATAAATTGCTCCGAAGAATCCAAACCTCGGTTTGGAGGAAACAGCTGTAAGCACAATAATGTTTTGAACTGTTCTTTGATTCTTATATTTCATATATATATATATATATATATATACATATATATATGTATGTATATATATATATATATATATATATATATACATATATATATGTATGTATATATATATATATATATATATATATATATATATATATATATATATATATGTGTATGTATATATATATATATATGTATATATATATATATGTATATATATATATATATGTATGCATGTATATATATATGTATGTATATATGTATATATATATATATATATATATATATATATATAAATATATATGTATGTATATATATATATATATATATATATATATATATATATATATATATATATATATATGTATGTATATATACATACATATATATATATATATATATATATATATATACATACATATATATATATATATATATAAAGAATGAATAATAACAGGTAGACATCATAAAAAGGTAATTTATTCCGTGTGCTTACAAGTGTTTCCACGGTGGTACTGCAGCCTAGTTATGCTACGTGCAAATTCACAAGTACTTGCAGAACTCGAATATCCAATGCTGTGACCACTGTTTCCTCAGAGCAGGATGGTAAATGTACAATGTAAATACCCTTAAGTGGGGTTGTTGGGGAAGATGGAGTAGAAAAGGAAGAGAGAAAAGTAGGGAAGAGGGAGAGAGAAAGAAAGATATGCAGGGGTTGGAGAAGTAGGAGAGAGTGGCTTGTAGATATCTTAATCAAAATGTTATGGTAGGGGTTTTATTATACTGGTTACTTTTGGAGAGATGCGTTGATAGTTAAGGTCGGAATTATTTATTGCCCCAGAGAGCAGGTTCATAGATGTTGAGAGGGAGGTAGGTCAAAGGTGAGAGAGAGAGTGTGTAATGGATGTAGAGAGAGATAGGTAGAGAGGGGACAGACAAAGTATGTGTGGTGAGTGAACTTTGGGTTTGTAGTAGTAATCTAGGAATTGCACTGAGTTACCATGTATAGTGATAAACAGTGTATTGTCTTGTATGTGGGGGGAAGAGAAGGTTGTTAGCTAGAAAGTGGTGTTATAGTTACGGGTTCGAATGTTAAGTTATTTTATAGTGAGAGAATTTAGCTTTTAGTTTGTGGTTGCAGTATAATGATCGTTCAATTCTATCGTTAAGTAGTTTGTTTTGGGATTTTAATATGTAAAAGAGCTCAAGGTTACATAACCTGCAGTACTTCAATCCACTCCAATATGCACTTGCGCTGGAAAGTATATCCCATTTTAAGGTGAACTGTTGGTTGTGTTCACGGAGTTGCCAGGTCTTGTTGGCGAGCGTGGTCACAAAACGGTGATTCGGATGTTTGATTGAGAATCGATGACGGTACCAGCGAGATTTAAATGATGTGGTGGTAGATCCGATATAATACCATTTCTGGTCGTTCGATTCAACCGTGCATTGGTAAACAATGTTGGACTTTAGGCATTCATTCTTCAATGGACATCTTTCAGGTAGATGGCAGTTACATTCTTTGTTGTGGGTAGCGGGTATACCATGGATAGGTTGTGATAGCGGTACAGGTGGGTTGTGTAATACCCGTCTCCCATTTAGTGGTTGGGAGGCAGATATTGCGTTCTGCCCATCTGTTACTAAAATGTTTTGTTTTGTAGAGTTGTTTAATTGCCTTAAGTTAAGTTTTTTTTATGTATGCTTCAAGGTTTGGTGCCGTGGAGTATGATAGTCTAATAGTTTTAGAGTTCAGAATTTTGCTGTATTTATGGGAACTAGGGAAGTGTTTGTTGATTAACTTAAAGAATGAAAGAGATAGTTTTGTACTAATCGAGGCATTAAAAATAGGATTGTACCAGATATACTTTCTACAACGTGATTTATTTGGTGGTGATCTTCTATTATTAGTATGTCTGGTAGTACTGTGTGTGTGTGCTTGTGTTTTAGTCCCCCGGTTACGTATTCCTTGATTTCGTGTAGAGCTATGTGTGTTATGGAAATTCCTATCGATGTATTCTATTGTATCCCGGTGGTCAGCATTCCCTAATGTATTATTGTAGTATTCAGCGTGTTCACTAAAAATATCGGAGTTAGACGATAGGCGAGAGATTCTAAGAGAAATACTCCGGGGAACTGATTTGATCATGGAGAGTGGGTGGTTAGAGTTAAAGTTAATATACGTAAGGTTCTCATTTACCTTGTGGAAGGGTCGTATCTGTCCGGTATTTAAATTAAGAGTTACGTCCAGAAAGTTTACTACTTTAAGATTGTAATCATACTAAGAATATATTCCCTTTTGTTAGGTATAGGTATGTTTTTAAGTGACATACCTATATGATGCCTTTCCATATTAATGCCGTGTGTCGGTGTGGTTGCTCAACTGTGTAGGAGGCGATTATTAGGTATAGGATTATCCAAGATGTAGTAATGGTTAATTACTACACTTTTAGTGAACTGGGTCTAAAAATAACATACGAATACAATCTTAAAGTAGTAAACTTTCTGGACGTAACTCTTAATTTAAATACCGAACTATTAGACTATCATACTCCACGGCACCAAACCTTGAAGCATACATAAAAAAACTTAACTTAAGGCAATTAAACAACTCTACAAAACAAAACATTTTAGTAACAGATGGGCAGAACGCAATATCTGCCTCCCAACCACTAAATGGGAGACGGGTATTACACAACCCACCTGTACCGCTATCACAACCTATCCATGGTATACCCGCTACCCACAACAAAGAATGTAACTGCCATCTACCTGAAAGATGTCCATTGAAGAATGAATGCCTAAAGTCCAACATTGTTTACCAATGCACGGTTGAATCGAACGACCAGAAATGGTATTATATCGGATCTACCACCACATCATTTAAATCTCGCTGGTACCGTCATCGATTCTCAATCAAACATCCGAATCACCGTTTTGTGACCACGCTCGCCAACAAGACCTGGCAACTCCGTGAACACAACCAACAGTTCATCTTAAAATGGGATATACTTTCCAGCGCAAGTGCATATCGGAGTGGATTGAAGTACTGCAGGTTATGTAACCTTGAGCTATTTTACATATTAAAATCCAAAAACAAACTACTTAACGATAGAATTGAACGATCATTATACTGCAACCACAAACTAAAAGCTAAATTCTCTCACTATAAAATAACTTAACATTCGAACCCGTAACTATAACACCACTTTCTAGCTAACAACCTTCTCTTCGCCCCCACACTACAAGACAATACACTGTTTATCACTATACATGGTAACTCAGTGCAATTCCTAGATTACTACTACAAACCCAAAGTTCACTCACCACACATACTTTGTCTGTCCCCTCTCTACCAATCTCTCTCTACATCCATTACACTCTCTCTCTCTCACCTTTGACCTACCTCCCTCTCAACATCTATGAACCTGCTCTCTGGGGCAATAAATAATTCCGACCTTAACTATCAACGCATCTCTCCAAAAGTAACCAGTATAATAAAACCCCTACCATAACATTTTGATTAAGATATCTACAAGGCACTCTCTCCTACTTCTCCAACCCCTGCATATCTTTCTTTCTCTCTCCCTCTTCCCTACTTTTCTCTCTTCCTTTTCTACTCTATCTTCCCCAACAACCCCACTTAAGGGTATTTACATTGTACATTTACCATTCTGCTCTGAGGAAACAGTGGTCACAGCATTGGATATTCGAGTTCTGCAAGTACTTGTGAATTTGCACGTAGCATAACTAGGCTGCAGTACCACCGTGGAAACACTTGTAAGCACACGGAATAAATTACCTTTTTATGATGTCTACCTGTTATTATTCATTCTTTATATACACTCCGGAATACTGAAGGATCAGGAACTAAGTTTCTCGAACAATTCTTCCATAACTCGTAGAGTAACCTCTTACCGTACGTCAACCATATCCAGTGTAGTAATTAACCATTACTACATCTTGGATAATCCTATACCTAATATATATATATATATATATATATGTATATATATATATATATATATATGTATATATATATATATATGTATGTATATATATATATATATATATATATATATATGTATATATTTATATGTATATATATATATATATATATATATATATATATATATATATATATATATATATATATATATATATATATATATATATATATGTATATATATATATATATATATATATGTATGTCAAAATCTATGTATGTATATATATATATATATATATATATATATATATATATATATAACTCTATACGTCACTCTATATGTGAAAGCATGGCGTGCGACTCTGTTTTGACGTATAGAGTTACGGCCCTTGCCATTCTGAGTTCAAATTCCGCCGAGGTTAACTTTGCCTTTCATCCTTACGGGGTCGATAAAATAAAGTACCAGTAATGTACTGGGTATTTGCTGGCCTTGTGCCTAAAGTAGAAACAATTATTATTATACTTTGGGAGGGTCATGGTGCCATTAAAAACAAAGGCTTCTGCTGGTTTTCACTTCGATTTATTATAAATTTCCGGTTGGTTGGTACAATAACCAGATGGTTGTTTATATATTGTTAAAGCTCTTTCATCACACATTCTGTGACCTCCTTAGTGAAAATGAAGTGAAAGCTAACAGATGAGTGTATTTTTTAATGGCAGCATGACCAAAGTATTACAATATCTGTTTCAACACACATTTTCAGATAAGAAATCTTGTAAAACAAATTCAAAAATGAAGTATATATATATATACTTCGTTTTTTAATTTGTTTGCAAGTATATGTATATATATATATATGTATATATATATATATATATATATATATATATATATAATCCAATTAAAAACGACAGAAAGCCGGAATTAAAACATTCTTATAGTTTTAATTTTGCGAAAACAATATACGTATTTCAATGGCCCAGTTTCGTGTCAGCCGATTATGATGCATGACTTAGGCGATTTCATCAAATTTGGGTTGCTAAATTAGATATATAAGATAAAAGGATTACGGCGAATCCAAAATTCAGGGTTGGTTTGCCGTTACAATAACACCGAATTGGGGAGGCATCCCTGAATCAAATCTATCTTCTATTCTCTGTTTGTGTTCGCCTGTTATCTTATATAACTAATTTTGCAATCTGAACTTGATGAAATCGCCTCAGTCTCGTATCATGATCGGCTGATGAAACTGAGCCATTGAAATACGTATAGTGCTTTCGCAAAATTAAAAGTCGGGGTCGAACCCGGGACTTAATGATTGCGAAGTGAGCCGTTTAACTATTCGGCCATACTGCGTCTGCTTCCTCTTACTATGCTATTAACAAAAAACCTTGAAAATATCTCTCTAATTTGTAAAGAACACACGATTGTAATTTTAACTCAGTAAAAAGATAACAATGTTACTGTATGAAGAGACTGTAATCATCATATTTGTTCATGCATTGTGAAGACATTAGAGCCATGAAACGTCATAATATAATGTTTGTAATCACTTAGTTAGATAATGATATTGGTAAAGCTTTGCTTGTCACGCAAACTTATTTCTGTCTATCTAAGGATTTGCAAGAGATATCTCCAATCGTATCAGTTGATCAAAATGTTTAGACAATTGAGGCAATGCACATTGATGCAGACTTGGTTCTAAAGATATGGTTTAAAAGCTATAGACATATTCCGATTTTATTAAACCTCTTTACGCTAGAAATAACAACTAAATTTCACTAAATTCACATTCTACCACATTAGAAATGGGAATAGTGATAATGATATAATGTAGTTTGGGGTACGCCTAGAATTTGAAAATACGCCACCAAACAAACGAACGAACACATATACATATTACACACGCACACACACACACACACACACACACACACACACACACACACACACACACACACACATGTATATATATATATATAGTGTACAAAAGGCAAACAGAAATAATAAAGCATGTTATTAATTTGACGTTTGATATAGTAGAAAAAGAGTCATAACGTTTTGGACGCTAGTCCTTCATCAGAAAATAGAATGAGAAATTAAAGAAGAAGTAGAAAGATAGAAGAGAGTGGGCAGCAACAGAAAAGAAAAATTTAGATGTTGAGATGTGAGTAGTCGGAAGAGAATAGTGGAGGGGGAAGTGGTAGTGAGTCGTGGTATATTGGTATAAAGCAAAAATCAATCAGAAAATCCAATGATCCGAAAATTTATCCAAGTCGAAGAGCGGGTAGAGTCCGGATTATGAAATGTTACATTTTTCAACGAAAGAGTTATGGAGTACTCAATATATGGTGCAGGGTTTATTGTTTATTTAAAGCGAGTATTTTCTCGGCTCTGGTTTCCTGCCTATCCAGTTTCTACTGAGGCGTACTTTCATCCAGCTGGTTTTATATACATTGGAAATGGTTTAATCTTTTTTCTATCATATGATTTAGACATTATTTCATAATACTTTACCGGGCATTTGTTTCTAGCTATCACCATATTTGGTTTGTCACTGGTTGTTGTTAGTTACTTTATTTTTCTTTGGTTGATTTCATTTTTCATTTTTTTGCAAACGAACCGAATATTATTATAATTGTTTCTATTTTGGGCACAAGGCCAGAAATTATCCCAGTGTATTACTGGTACTTTATTTTATCTACCCCGTAAGGATTAAAGTCAAAGTTAACCTCGGCGAGATTTGAACTCAGAATGGCAAGGGCCGTAACTCTTTGCTGCAAAGCATGGCGTCCGACCCTCTACCGATACTGCTAATCCACATTATATTATTATTATTTACTCACGAATACATTTAGGTATCCACCATGTTAGGACGAAAACAAATTTTTTTTTTATCTCGTTTTCGTGAAATTATCCTAGTTTTGTTGTTTTGCTTTATATTTCCATTGGTAAATCCAGTCATCTTTGTCTCAGTTTGTTTATAAAGTAGCTGCCTCCTGCTTGGCTTGTCATCAGATAATTACTTAGCCATGTGTTTCTTCTTCTTCTTCTTCTTCTTCTTCTTCTTCTTCTTCTTCTTCTTCTTCTTCTTCTTCTTCTTCTTCTTCCTGAGGCGGTCGTGGGGATAGAGTCCTCAAACACTCCTTCCAGCGGGTCCTGTCAGAAGCAACCGTCTCCAACTGATCCGACTGAATCCCTACTCGATACCAGCTAAGCTCATGGATGTTATACAACCAACTTGCTCCGGGCCTACGCCTGGGTCTCCTGCCAGTTGGTTTTGCCCGTAAAATCTGTCCAGCGATTCTTTCTTCAGACATTCTAATCACATGCCCATAGTATTGGAACTGTGATCTCTCAAAGTAAGAAACACATGATGAAAACAATCATGTGTTTATTGCTTTGCTAAAATAGTTGATTCAGAAGTTGTTATGTGTCTGTCTGAAATTAAGAGAGAATAATATAAATATAAACATGAACTGTGAAATGATAGATATATGCCCTGGGCACAACAAATTAATCAAATATAAATTTCATCCCTTATTCATTGATTGGTTCAGTAGTTATTATGCATAGGTCTTGAATTAATAAAGAATAATATAAATGTTAACGTGGAATGGGAAATAATATATGTGCCCTGTGCACTACTGAAGCATGCAAGTTTCATTCGTTATTCATTATTTAGTTCGATGTGAGTTCTGAATCGGTTTTTTTAATTAAAGGAAAATAATATAAAAAGAAACTAAATAATGTCACTCTTACAAAAATGCTTAAGGGATGTAGATCACAAGAAAGTATTATATAACTACACAAAGAATATTGCTAGCTGAAAAGAAGAAATGATGTGATGGCACGTTGAAAACAGCAAAGTAAATTATTAAAGGATGGTCTGAGCTGTAAAAAGGTCAATGTCCGGTGATAGAACGACAGACACAGCAGCCTGAAGATGGAGGTACATAACAATGCCAACGGTGATAGCAGAAGAAAAATGATACATTTGAGACATCAGATGTAAACATGTGAAATTCCCACGGAGTATGTCAAAAACATCAACTACATACACACACAGACACACACAGAAACACACGTGCACACACAGACACACATATACATACACACACACACACGCACACACAAACACACATATACATACACACACACATACACACACGCACACAGACACACATATACACACACACTCACACGCACGTACACATACACACACAAACACATACATATATATGTACATACACCCATATATATACACACACCCATATATATATATATATATATATATATATATATATATATATATATACATATAGTGTGTGTGTGTGTGTGTGTGTGTGTGTGTGTGTGGTGAAGAGATAGGCGACATTTTTTAATTGGATGTTGATAAAGATAAGAATAATATTTATGTTTGATTTTTCTTTCAAATGTCAATCGTTTTAAAACTCGAAAGAAGTTAAATAATCGATACTGTTTGTGTTGAATACTAGATATATTTTAGTGTATGTAATTGTATTATATATACACACATATATAGGCACATAACTACGCATATATACACACATATACATACATATACTCACATAGAAGCTTGACCGTATAACTAACATGTTCTCATATTAGCATAGTACCCATCAAAAATGAGTGTGTTTATAGTTTTAAAAAAATATTAAATTTAATTATAGTTTGATAAAAACATCTATAAGAAAGGGGCTTCAACACCTTAGTTACTCTTCTCCCTTTTATCAGTCCGGCCGTCGCTGGATTTCATTTTCTCTTCATTTAAATTAATTACAATATTTTTCTTCCATTTATCCTTTAATCATTATAAGCATATATCCCTTTAATTTTGTCCCTTTCCACTACTTATCTATGAATCGATCTTACGATCTATCTATCTATTTACATACTGATTATTATTGGGATTTGTGCTTTGTTTCTTTTATTCTTGTCTAAAGATAGATACATTGGTAAACATACATAAATAGACGCCATAGATAGACAGGCGGGTAGGTAGGTAGAGAGAGTGAGAGATAGAGATAGATAGATAGATATATTTCTTTATTTACCATAAAGGTATAAAAAGAAGGGACAAATACAAAGGGGGAGTTTACATAAAACCGAGTAAAAAGGGTATAAAATGAAAATAATCAAAAACAACCTCAAAAGGGAGGGGACGTGATAGGGGTTGCACACACCCCCGAAAAAGTGTGCAATCCTTTGCCCGGGGAGCACATGGAGAAGGTGCTCCCCTCTCCTTCACTTCTTTACCTACAGGATGGTATACAGAGAAGGCCCATTTACACGAGCCATTCTCGCCACTATCACCCACCTTTCATAAAACTGCCTGTGGCCAAGCACCTCTCTCTCCATTCTTATCCTTCTTCCGAAGTGATATCGGAAGAAGTAGACCAGACTATGGCCAGAGAGCAAGTTGCCTGACCCCAGACCTTTCAATCGTGTCCACCAAGCAACCTCTTTCAACATGGCTATTACGCACAGAAAAACCGCCTTTGCTTCCTTTGTGAAGAGGGGAGGCGGCTTGATTGTCATCACGGACTCGGCGGTCAATCGAATCGGCGCCACCCGCGACACCAGTCGTTCGGCGTAGCCCCACATATCAGCCACGCCCGGACAGTGCACCAATGCGTGCGCAACGGTTTCTTCGTGACGTACGCATCTAGGGCAAATCTTTTTCGAGGGATCCCTGCCCGGGCGCCCGTGTCTGTAGAGTTTTTCTCGAACGGGTAGAGCCCCCCGGTAGCACTGCCAGGCCAGTGACTTCTGGAAGTTGTCCATTAGTCCCGGGCCGAAAATCCTACCGAACAGGCTGGCCAATTGGTCCTTTTCCATGTCCAGCGACTCTCCAAGGGTTTCATCGCCCCTGCTAGCCACCAGCCCTCTATAGAATGACGAGGTGGATTCTCCACCGATGGCCGGGTCCGCTTGCCAGAGAGCCCTGAACGCTTGGGCACACTCAGTGTGCCAGTCGCCCAGTTTTCCGGATCTTTGCTTGACCCAGGACTGCAGCTCGGTGAGCGAGACGAGTCTCGGAAAGGCTCGTCTCACGAATGGAGCCCACACCGGTTGACCAGTGAGGAATACCTGTAGGTGCCGTAGCCTTAATGCGTGCCTACGCATCATCAACCACGGCATCCCCAGCCCTCCTTTCGAAGGTTGTTGGCAGCAGATGGATCTTCTCACCATAGGAGGGTGCTTCTTCCAAAGAAATTGAAAGAGCATGCGTTCCATGGTGGTGAGTGTTTCCTTAGAGTAAGGCACGACAGTCAGGCGGTAGTAGGTGACGGACGCTATGTAAATGTTCGCCACCTCCGCCCGACCTTTCAGGGACAGCTTACACTTGGCCCATTTCTGGGTCAGTGCAAACACCTTGTTCGTAACCTCGCCCCAGTTCTTTTCCACTTGGAGGTCCGGTCCAAACCAGACCCCAAGCAACTTCACCGGGCCCTCCGTCCAGTGTCCGACGACACCGTCGGGAGGCATTGGTCTGCCTCTCCACGTTCCGAGTTGCAGCCCGATGGATTTTTCCCGGTTCAGTTTCGCTCCTGACAACCTTTCGTATTCCTCCAGTAAGGTACCGATCGCCTCGATCTCCGAGTCGGTCGATACCATTACTGTTACGTCATCGGCGTAGGCCGACACCGCTTTGCTCAATCCTGGTTCCAGGGGGATACCCTGCAACAACTCCAACTTCCTCAGTAAAGGCTCGAGAGTCAATACGTACAGAAGGGAGGAGAGAGGGCACCCCTGTCGAATGGATCGTGTGATTTCGAACGGCTTCGAAATGTAGCCGTTCACCTTGATCCTAGAACAGATGTGGTTGCTATGTAAGGCAGTTATCCAGCCTCTGAAAACAGGGCCGAACCCAGCCGCCGCTAGCGCCGCATCCAGGTAACCATGGTCGACCCTATCGAAAGCCTTAGACTGATCCAACCCTCTCTATGATGTGTCGCATGAGGTGGAAGTTGTCGTGAATGGACCTGGATGGGATAGCACATGTCTGCGCATCTCCCACTAGGCCACCCACGACAAGCGCCAACCTCTTTGCTAACACCTTGGCCAAAATCTTTAACTCTGTGTTTAGCAGGGTTATGGGCCGAAAATTATTTATACTATCCCCCTTGTTCTCGTCCTTCCTCACCAGCGAGACTACACCCTTGGCTACAGAACAAGGAATTCTCCCGTTCTGCTGCCAATTGCAGTAGACCGCTTCGAGGAGTTCGGAGAAGAAGACCGGCATTGCCAAATAAAGTTCGTAAGGTATACCATCGAGACCTGGAGATTTGAGTCTGCTGCATTGGCTCAGCGCATCCTCGATCTCATCAGCCGAGATTGGATCCTCGCAGGACTCTGCCTCTTCGCTTGAGAGACGCGGCAGGCCGTCGAGGTATGGACGAAATCCACGTCCCCGCCCGGACCCTCGGCTCCCCCGAAAAATCGGGCAAAGTGCCATTGAAAGGCCTCGCACATCTGCTTAGGCTCCCGGATCACCCGTTCATCCTCGTCTTGCAAAGACCGGATGGTGGATCTATTTCCATTCTTAGCTTCTGTTACGCGGGCCCATCCAACGGCTTTGGCTCCCTCATTACCTAGAGCACGTATTTTACTTCGAATGACGCAGCCTTCGTTCTTTGCATCGAAAAACTGGCTCAAGGCCGTCCTCGATGCCAGCACTCTGGCCACATCTTCGCTCTTGATTGCCTCTTCTAATTTACCTGTTAATTCTTTCTCGTTCCTATTCCTATCGGCAGCTAACATCTTGCTATAACTTATTGATTCTGTTCTAATCTCTCTTTTGAGAGATGCCCACCATCGGTTGTTGACGATTGCACCCGTCAACTTCTCCTTAACTAATCTGCTAATCCGGTCTCTGTAAGCTTCTTTTGCCGGTAAAGACAAATTAAGTTTCCAGTAACCGGGTCCCTGTCTATGTGTTCTCTCGAGGTTGACTACGCAGGTCACTAATTTGTGATCTGTATAGCCAACCGTGAGCATTTCTGGACAGCTTAATATGTCCCTATCCTTACTTCTAACTAAGAATCTATCTAAGTACGATCTAGATTGACCACTGTGGTTCGTCCAAGTTCAGGTTGGCACAGTTGGAAAATCTAGTCGATATCTATCGACCAAGTTAAAACGGTTGAGTAACCCCTTGAGGCTGTTATACCCCCCTCTTTAGGACATGCTCCTGCATAGTCCCAACGTGCATTTAGGATGTTATTCCAGTCCCCCGCTAGAAGTAGGGAACGCGACGTTCCCAGAAAAGTCTCCAGACGCTGGAAGAAGTCGGGTCGTTCAGCTCCGAAAGGGGAGTAGACGGCGACCAGTCTCAAGGCCGCACCTCCACTACTGCCAACGTCTAGCACCAACAAACGACCCTCCGCGTCCGAGTGAACAACCTGTACGGCGAGACCCAGGTGTTTTTCCAGCAGTACGACAACCCCACTCCCACCTCCAGGTTGACAGAGAGATGCGTGCACCTTAAAGTCATCGAAGGTAGGGGCCAGCTGCCGCACGACGCTCATCCGAGTCTCACAGATAACCATTATATTTATACCACGTAACCTGAGGTCATTTAGAAGCTTTGCTTGCTTCCAAGTTGAGCCCAGGCCACGTGCATTCAAACATCCTACTCTTAACACATCCATGTGGGCGGCAAAGCCAAAGGAGAGTGTAGAGACCTACCTTTTTGCTTCCCGGGGTTTGGGTCGCACGACTTCCATGGGGTCGGGGGTGTTGGGTGTAGGGGTGTCTTGTGGTGGTGTGGGGTCGTCAGTGTGTGGTGGAGTTGGGGTGTTTGGAGTTGTGTTGGGGAGGGGAAGGGGAGGGGGAAAGCTTTTTAGGAGGACGCGGTATATGGGTTTGACAGAGGGTGGTCCTACGTCCTCCTTAAAAACTTTTTTAGTTTTTGGTAGAGGTTCATTGGGATCTTTATTAATTTTAAATGTGGGTAGTTTTCTGAAGAAACAAAGTTTACCCCTTCGGTTTGTACCGAAGGGTTATTGTTTATGAGTTCATTTAATTTATTATTGTTTCTGTTGATGTAAGTATAGTGTAATGTCTTTTTTTCGGATGGTGTGAGTGTTTCGAAGAGGGGAGGGGCAGGTTTGGTTTTGTTTGTTGCTGGAGGGGTGTTTTGTGTTTTGTTGGATTGTGTTGACATTTGGGTAGGGGTTGTTTGGCCTTGTGTGTTTTGCAGATGTTTTCTTTTTTTCCTTTTAATCTGTCTGAAGGACTCCGTTTCTTCCTCCGAATCCGTTGGGTTATCTTCAGTGTTGATGGGAAGAGGTATGTTTGCTGGTAATGTTTCCGTCTTAGTTTTCTTTGTGGGGGAGATGGATGTCACTATGTTAGACTGTGTTGTATGTTGTGGCTGCGGTGGTTGTGTTGTTTTATTGAGTGAGGGGTTGGGTGGGACTGTGTTTTGTTTTTGGGTAATGTGTTGTGTCTGTTTGTGCTGTGGTGGTGGTGTATTTTTACTGAGGGACGGGTTGGGTGGGACTGAGTTTTGTTGTTTGTTTATCTGTTGTGGTGGTGGTGGAGCTGGTGTTGGTAGCACGGTTTTCTTCTTGTTGAGTTGGGGACAAGCCGCCTTCAGGTGCCCTCTGCCTGCACAGATGATGACAGGACGGCCTTCTCCCCTCCACGCTAATGTTTATATACCCGTGGCCCTCTAATAGGATTCTGTCGGGTATTTGGGCAATGCGTTCAGGCTTCATTTGCACTACAAGTTCTATACCTGTTCCACTGAACGCATTGCCTGTGGTTTTCCCAATGGAAATCACGTTGTCATTCGCTGGATCGATGAAGCCAGCTATGAGCCAGCAGTAGTCCATATCTGGCATCATCGTATCCCGCCATATGCGCTGAGTTTTTTTACTCATATAAGATGGATAAAAGGTAAAATTTGTCGAACGAATCGGCGACAAAGCATATTTTTTTGCCATCGATTCGTTCTTCATAATAATGGCCAGGCTTCCATAGAGCCTGTCTCTTCTTATGAAAGTGGCTTCATTAAGTACTTCTCTAAGTACCGCTTTAATTTCTGCTTGTGTTGGTTGTTGTGGCTTTTTTAAGATGTTGTTGATGGTGCGGAAAACGACCGTCCGACTTTCAATATCTTTGGTGAGTTCTTGGGGCATTTTTACTGACAAGGCTCCATTTTCCCCTTGAGTTATGAATTGTTTGGCGTTTTTTATTCTTTGTGCCACATCTGAAATATTTTCAGGTATGTATGTTAAAGATTGTTTTGTTGTTTGTGCAAATGAGATGTTATTGGTGTTGACTTTGTCGTCTGTTTTGCTTTCTGTTATGATGTTGTTGTTTTCAAATGTTATTTTTGTGTTTGTTGTTTCTTTGTTTGTGGTATTAATATTGTCATGCAATTCTTTCATATTTTTTTTGTTGTTGGAATCAATCTCCAGATTTGTGTTTTCGTCGACATTTTTCTCCGCACATTCGTCTGTTTTTATTTTATTTTTTCTTTCCTTCTCTATGACGTTAGTTGGGAAGGAAGGGGGGACTAAAGCGTGCGAGCTTACAACTCTTACCGCTGTCCTCCCACCACTATTTTCGTTAGCTTCGTTTAACATTTCTCCCAGACGATTGAAATTTTATGCAACAAAATTTTTTAAAACAGGTTTTTCACCCCTGGGAGGGGCGAAAATGAGCTGACCCACCGCCTGACAGTTCAGACGGGGGGTCAAGCTACACAATAGTATCAAAATTAAAATTAAACTTACAAAATTTCCGCAATAAATTGGAACAAAACTTCTGCGCGAAGTGAATTACGTCTACGCTATCGAACAGACGACAGCTAGATTAAGAGATAAATAGATAGATAGATAGATAGATAGATAGATAGATAGATAGATAGATAGATAGATAGATAGATAGATAGATAAATTTATATTTATTTGCTACGAGGGCACAAAAGAAAGGGACATATACATGGGGGGGGGGGGGGTTACATATAAATCAAGTAAAAAAAATGTAATAAATATAATTATAACAAAAAGGTCCTCAATAGGAAGGGATCGTTTTGGGGTCACACACACCCCCGAAAAAAAATATGCGACCCCTCTCTACGGGAGCACAAAGAGAGGGTGCTCCCTTCTTCCTTCATCCCTTTCCACCTACAGGCTGATATAGAGAGAAGGCCCATTCACACGGGCCATTCTCGCAACTTTCACCCACCTTTCATGAAACTGGCAGGGGTGGAGCACCTCTCTCTCCATCCTGATCCTTCTTCCGAAATGGTATCGGAAGAAAAGGACCAGTTGTTGGCCGGAAAGAAAGGTGTCCGACCTCAGCCCTTTTAGACGCGTCCACCATACAACCTCTTTTACCATGGCTATTACACAGAGGAAGACCGCCTCTCCTTCATTTTTGAAGGGGGAGGCGGCTTGATCGTTACAATGGACTCGGTGGTCAACCTAATTGGTCCCACCCGTGACAGCAGTTGTTCGACATAGCCCCACAGATCGGTAACGCTCGGTCAGTGTACCAATGAGTGCGCGACGGTTTCCTCGTCGCGCACGCATCTGGGACAGATCTTTTTCGAGAGGTCCCTACCCGGGCGCCCGTGTCTGTAGAGCTTATCCCGAACGGGCAGAGCCCCTCGGTAGCACTGCTAGGCCAAGGACTTCTGGAAGTTGTCCATAGGTCCCGGGCCGAAAATCCTACCGAATAGGCTGGCCAGTTCGTCCTCCTCCATGACTAGGGTTTCTCCGAGGGCGTCGTCGCACCTGCTAATCACCAGCCCTCTATAGAATGACGAGGTGGAGGCTCCACCGATAGCCGGGTCCGCCTGCCAGAGAGCCGTGAGCGCTTGGGCACACTCGGTATGCCAGTCGCCCAGTTTTCTCGGTCTTTGCTTCAACCAGGACTGCAGCTCAGTGAGAGAGACGAGCCTCGGGAAGGCTCGCCTCACAAACGGGGTCCACACCGGTTGAGCGGTGAGGAATACCTGGAGGTGCCGTAGCCTCAATGCGTGTTTACGCATTTTTAGCCACGGCATCCCCAGCCCTCCTTTCAAAGGGTGTTGACAGCAGATGGATCTCCTCACCATAGGAGACCTCTTCTTCCAAAGGAAGTGAAACAGAGCGCGCTCCATTTTGGCGAGGATCTCACCCGGTAAAGGCACGACAGTCAAGCGGTAATAGATGACGGACGCTATGTAAGCGTTCGCCACCTCCGCCCGACCTTTCAGGGATAGTTTGCACTCGGCCCACTTCTGGGTCAGTGCAAGCACCCTATTCGTCACCTCACCCCAGTTTTTCTCCACCTGGAGGTCCGGTCCGAATCAGAACCCAAGCAACTTCACCGGGCCCTCTGTCCACCGTCCGACGATACCGTCGGACGACATCGCTTTGCCCCTCCACTCGCCGAGTTTCAAAGCAACTGACTTGTCCCGGTTCAGCTTAGTCCCTGTCAACCTTTCGTACACCTCCGGTAAGGTGCCGATTGCCTCGATTTCCGCGGTGGTCGACACCATTACTGTTACGTCATAGTCGTAGGCCGACACCGCTTTGCGCAATCTCGGTTCCAAACGGATTCCCTGCAACAACTCCAATTTCCGCAGTAGTGGCTCGAGAGCCAATACATACAGAAGGGAGGAGAGAGGGCACCCCTGTCGGATGGAGCGGGTGATTTCGAACGGCTCCGAGAGGTAGCCGTTCACCTTGACTCTTGAGCAGATGCGGCTGCTGTGCATGGCAGTGATCCAGCCCCTGAAAACGGGTCCGAAACCAGCCGCCGCTAGCACCGCATCCAGGTAACCATGGGCCACCCTATCGAAAGCTTTAGACTGATCTAAATTTATCAGGGCCCCACCAAAGCCGGGTTCGTTCCCAACCCTCTCTATGATGTATCGCATGAGGTGGAGGTTGTCGTGGATGGACCTGGACGGGATAGCGCATGTCTGCGCATCTCCCACCAGGCCCCCCACGACAAGCACCAACCTCTTCGCTAACACCTTGGCCCAAATCTTTAACTCTGCATTTAGCAGAGTTATGGGCCTAAAATTACTAATGTCATCCCCCTTGTTCTCGTCCTTCCTCACTAGTGAGACTACGCCCTTGGTCAGAGAACAGGGAATTCTCCCGTTCTGTTGCCAGTTGCAGTAGACCGCCTCGAGGAGATCGGGGAACAAGTCCGGCATATTAATATATAGTTCGTAGGGCAAACCATCGAGCCCTGGAGATTTGCATTTGCCGCATAGGCTCAGCACGTCCCCTATTTCAGCAGCTGAGATCGGCGCGTTGCAGGACCTCGCCTCCTTGTCTGAAAGATGCGGCAGGCCGTCGAGGTATGTACCGAAATCCACATCTCCAACCGGCCCCCCGCCCTTCCCGAGCAATCGGGCAAAGTGCCTTTGAAAGGCCTCACACATTTGCTCAGGTTCAAGGATCACCCGTCCATCCTGGTCTTGCAAAGACGGATAGTAGATCTAATCCCACTTTTGGCTTCTATCACGCGGGCCCAGCTAACAGCTTTGGTCCCCTCGTTTCCCAGAGCACGTCTTTTGCTTCGGACAACGCAGCCTTCGTGTTTCGCGTCGAAGAACTGGCTCAATGCCGTTCTCGACGCTTGCACTCTGGCCACGTTGCCGCTTCTCATTGCCTCTTCAACATTAACTACCAACTCCCTTTCCTTCCTATTTCTATCTGAGGCTAACTCCTTACTAACTCCTATTGAAACTACTCTAATCTCTCTTTTCAGAGAGCCCCACCACCTACTGTAAGCTCTACTTGCCGGTAAGGACAAGTTGAGCTTCCAGTAACCGGGTCCCTGCCTATGCATTCTATCAAGGTGGACTACGCAGGTCACTTACTTGTGGTCTGAATAGCCCACCATGAGCATTTCTGGACAACTTAAAAAGTCCCTATCCTTAATTCTAACTAAGAACCTATCTAGGTACGATCTAGATTGACCACTGTTATTTGACCAAGTCCAGGTTGGCAGAGTCGGAAAATCTAGTCGATATCTATCGGCCAGGTCAAATCGGCCGATTAACCCCTTGAGATTGTTAACCCCCCTCTATCGGGACATGCCCCTACATAGTCTCAACGTGCATCTAGGATACCATTCCAGTCCCCCACTAAAAGCAAGGAGCTGGACGTCCCTAGAAAAGTCTCCAGACGATGGAAGAAGTCCGACTGCATTGCCCCAAAAGGGGCGTAAACGGCGACCAGCCTAAAAGCTTCGCCTTCACCACTGCCAAGGTTCAGAACCACTAGTCGACCCTCCGGGTCCAAGTGTACCGTCTGTGTAGCGAGGCCCAGATGTTTTTGCTGCAGAACAACAACCCCACCCCCACCTCCTGGCTGACAGAGAGATGCGTGCATCTCAAAGTCATCAAAGGTAGGGGCTTGTTGTTGCACGCTGCTGATCCGGGCCTCGCAAATAACCATTTATACCTCGTGACCTGAGCTCATTTAGAAGTTTAGCTTTCTTCCAAGGTGAGCCCAGGCCACGCGCATTTAGACAACCTACTCTTAACACAGCCATGTTGGTGGTAAAGAAAGAAGCACTTACCTCTCTGCGTCCCGGGGTCCGTGCTGTTCAGTTTTCATGGGGGGGTGGAGGGGTTGTTGGTTGGGGGGGGTTAGTACGTGGTGGTGGTGGGGGGTATTTGAAGTTGTGTGGGTGTCTGAGGAGGGGGGTGGGTAACCTTTTAAGAGGACGCGGTTAAACGGTTTGTTACAGGGGGGCCCCACGTCCTCTTTATAAACGTTTTTTAAAGTTTGATAAAGGTTCATGGGGACCTTTATCATTTTGAGGTGTGGAGAGTCATCCACTGTCTTAAAATTTGGCCCTTCGGTTTGCACCAAAGGGTTACTGTTTATTATATTGAGCAGTTTTTTGTTTTGTTTGTTGATGTAAGTGTACTGTAATGTTTTGTTCTGTGACGCTGTTAGTGTTGTGTAATAGGGAGGGGTGCTTTGTGTTGGTTTCTTCTGTGTTTGTTTGGTTTCTGTTAGTGGTATGTTTCCTTTTTTTCCTTTTTACTGGTCGGAACGGCTCTCCTTCACCTTCGCTATGCTCCGATGTAAGGAGGTTTTCGTCCGTGTTCGGGGGTAGGGGGATATTTTGTGGTAGTGTTGTGTTGGTGTGTGTATTTTTGATTGTTTTCTGTGTGGGGTGGGTGGGTGTGACTGTGATTTGTTTCGTGCTCTTTTGTTTTTGTTGTTGTTGTGGTGGTGGTGCAGGAGGTGGTGTTGTTGGTTTTTGTTGTCGTTGTGGTGGTGGTGGAGATGGTGTTGTATTTTGTTGTTTTTGTGGTGGTGGTGTTGGTTGTTTTTGTTGTTGTGGTGGTGTTTGTAGCAGTGGTTTTTTTTGTTGTTAGTAGAGGGCAGGCAGTCCTCAGGTGACCTCTGCCAGCGCAGTGGTAACATGAGGGCCTCCTGCCTTGAAAATAAAACTAATAAAATAACAAATAACAATTGATATCCACAATAGGGAGGAGGTGTTACACAGGGGTTGTACACAGCACGAAAAAATGTACAACCCTCATCACCAGGAGCACCAAGAGTGAGTACTCCCTTCCTCTCTTCCTCTTTTTCCTCAACCTACAGGCTTATATAGAGAGAAGGCCCAACCACTCGGGCCATCTTTGCCACATTCACCCACCTTTTATAAAATTTGCTGGGGTACAGCTCCTCTCTCTCCATCCTGATTTTTCTTCCAAAATGATATTTGAAAAAACGAATCCGTTGCTCGCCGGAGAGAAAGTGTCTGACCTCAGCCCTTTTAACCTCGTCCACCATATAACCTCTTTCACCATAGCCATAACACATAGGAAAACCGCTTCTCCCTCGTTTTTGAAGGAGGGTGGCGGTTTGATCATGACAATGGACTTAATCTGTTTTTGATCATGACAATGGACTCGGTGGTCAACCGGATTGGTCCCACCCGCGACAATAGCCGTTCTACATAGCCCCACAGATCGGTAACGCCCGGGCAGTGTGCAAATGCGTGCGCGACGGTTTCCTTGTCGCGCACGCATCTCGGACAGATCTTTTTCGAAGGGTCCCTACTCGGGCGCCCGTGTCTGTAGAGCTTGTCTCGAACTGGTAGAGCTCCTCGGTAGCACTGCCAGGCCAGGGATTTTTGGAAGTTGTCCATTGGTCCCGGGCGGAACGTCCTACCGAACAGACTGGCCAGTTCGTCCTCCTCTCCGCCCAGAGTTTCTCCGAGCGTGTCGTCGATACTGATACCTTGTAATAAACAAGCTCAAAGTATAAATACTGAGCATTTCAATAATATATGTAGTAATAAACACAGTAAATCGTGTGTCTAAAATTACGAGGGTTAAAATATCACATTTGTTTGAGAAATCTATTCTCTCGCTGATGATGCCCACGGATTATCTGTTACAAACACAATCCTCAGGGCGAAACAGATTAAATCCATAAGCTGTCCGGGTGATGTAATAGTTATTGAGGCGATCTGTATATATTTTATTTTATTTTATGTATATTCCGTTTGCTTCTGATTAGATTTCTCAAACAAATGTGGTATTTCAACCCTCGTAATTATAAATATATGTATACATTTGCATACAAACGCATGAGCACGCACACACACACATACATATATATATTTACTTACTGTGGTTACCCCCGATTGCTGTAGAAGCCGTTTCTATATTGAATATTTATACTCTGCTTTGTATTGAGTACCTTACTTACAGTGGTTACCACCGATTGAACACGGGATAAACTTATACATACATAAATGCATACACGTATGTATGCATACATACATACATACATACATACATACATACATACATACATACATGGTGGCTGCCAACTCGTTTTCGAGTACGGCCACTACTTTATATCCATGTAGGGGAACCCCTACCAATGCGCTGAACGAGTGAGATACATACATACATACATACATACATACATGATGGTTGCAAACTCTGCTAAGAGTATTGCATCGCTCACAGAAAATGGTGCACTTTTGGACTACGGCCAGCCACACGAACCTGTAACAGATCCTGAATAAGCAATGCCTGCGCTTTGAACGTTTTGTAAGTGGGGAAAGGTTTTGAGAGTGGGGATATATATATATATTTGAAAAAAGTACCGGACGTCACTTCAGTCCAAGGAAGCAGCGTTTCCATTGGTCTTTGTTGATAATACCTACGTGTTGCAACTCCTGACAGAAAGAAGAACCTGAAATCGAACCCACGGCTTTACAATCATGATTCAGACGTTCTAATCACTATGACACTGCTTTCACTACACACACACACACACACACACACACACACACACACACACACACACACACACACACACACACACACACACACACACACACACACACGCATAACACACGCATAACACACACACACACACACATATATATATATTCATTTTATTAAGGCTAAATAGTGAGTCTTGTTACTCTGGAGTTTCATCTGTTTATCACAGTGTCATCAGACGGATATATATATATGTCTGTATGTGTGTGTGTGTGTGTGTGTGTGTGTGTGTGTGTGTGTGTGTGTGTGTGTGTGTGTGTGTGTGTGTGTGTGTGTGTGTGTACATACGGGTGTGTGTGTATGTGTATGTGTGTGTGTAAAAGGTAAACAGAAACCACACCGCAACGACACAAATAGGTGGGGCGCAAGAGAGAACCGGGTAAGATACCCATAGAGTCGGAAAATGGGGACAGGGGCATCTGCGTGGAATTGCTTCTTTCGGATGTTGGACAAGTGCTTTAACTGCTACTCAAAAGAACTGCCAACCACTAATTTTGTTGGTTTAGAAGATTTTAAGCGTGTAGCTAGAAGTGTACACGAAGCGATTGCCGACGGAAGCATTCGGAAAATTTGAAATTTTGTATTAAAGCACACACATTCCATAGAAATATATACATATATATATATATATATATGTGTGTGTGTGTGTGTGTGTGTGTGTGTGTGTGTGTCTGTGGCTGTGTGTGTGTGTGTGTGTGTGTGTACATAGATACATACATTCTTCAAGTGAGAGAAAAAATTATATTCAACTTACTTATAAATAAATGGATTCTGTATAGTATATTATTAATGCTGTATTCAAACTTTCGGTGTATAGACTTCAGGCAGATTTTGAATATGAATGTTTCGAGTGAAAAGGTTGTGTATTGTATACCGGAAAATACAGTATATCTATATCATTCCTTAACTCTTTTTCTGTTTCAATCATTTCTTTACCACCAATAAATACATGTCACTATTTACAGTCACGTTTCACCAGCTGTGTATCTTATAGACATTAATTGTCCATACCTAAATCATTTCTTACAAAGAAATTGTCCATCTGCATACGACAATAGCCTCCAAGCAGACGGCATAGTGTATTTATCATGACATCCAACACGCCATATTGTTTGCTGTTTCTTAATTCAAAACGTGTCATTTGCTTCCAATAACTTACTGGAATGGGATGATACTGTGGCGTTGCTATATTTTATTAGTTTTTATCTATTTGGCGGTGGATTGGCAGTATCAATAGAGGGTCGGACGCCATGCTTTACAGCAAAGAGTTACGGCTCTTTATGGTCTGAGTTCAAATCCCGCCGAGGTTAACTTTGCCTTTCATCCTTACGGGGTCGATAAAATAAAGTACCAGTAATGTACTGGGTAATTACTGGCCTTGTGCCAAAAGTGGAAACAATTATATTTATTTTGTTCTATATTTTTCATTTGTCATTAAAAATGACGGTGGCAGTAAAAGTGAAGCTGTTATGAAGTTAATGGTGATGGTGGTCAGTCGGTGCTACTGATAATGGTAGTGGTGGTGGTATAGTGATGTTACAACGATGATAGTGGTGATTGTGGAAAAGCAGTGCTACAAAGACAGTAATATTGATGGTTGTTCTACAATGGTATGGTTGATGGTGGTTTAAGGGGTGATGGTGGTTCAGCTATGGTAAGGTTGATGGTGGCTTAAGCGGTGATGGTGGTTCAGCGATGGTAGGTATGATTGTGGTTTAAGCGGTGATGGTGGTTCAGTAGTGGTATGTTTGATGGTGGTTTAAGCGGTTATGGTGGTTCAGCGATGGTAGGTATGATCTGTGGTTTAAGTGTTGATGGTGATTCAGTAGTGGTAGGTATGATGGTGGTTTAAGCGGTTATGGTGGTTCAGTGATGGTATAGTTGATGGTGGTTTAAGCGGTGATGGTGGTTCAGCGATGGTAGGTATGATGGTGGTTTAAGCGGTTATGGTGGTTCAGTGATGATATAGTTGATGGTGGTTTGAGCGGTGATGGTGGGGCTGGTGACAATGATGGTGGTACAGTGATGGTAGTGGTGATGAAAGTAATGGTGGTCATGAATCAAATAACATGATTAAACTGTATCGAAAGTTCGGTACTTCCGGTCTCCTACGTTAAAAATCCTGCAGATTGGCTAGTCTTGTTTCTCATACTTCCGGTGTCATTAAGATTTGTAGTGGAAATACACAGTAGTGGAATTAATAGATTCCACGTATTTCCATAATATAAAATGTCTTATGAATATAAATGAGAATCACATTTTCTATTGTAATTACATCCATTTGCAGATACACACACACACACACACACACAGACACACAGACACACATATATATATATATATGTGTGTGTGTGTGTGTGTGTGTGTGTGTGTGTGTGTGTGTGTGTGTGTGTGTGTGTGTGTGTGTTTATATATAGGTGGCGAATTGGCAGAGTCGTGAGAAGGGATAGAATGCTCTATGGTATACATTCCGACTCTCTACTCTCTGAGTTCAAACCCCGCCGAGGTCAACTTTGCCTTTCATCCTTTCGAGGTCGATAAAAAAGTACCAGTCTTCTTCTTCCCCCACTTATTCCTGAGAGGGTAGTGGGGGAATAGTCGTTAAACACTCCGTACAGCGGCTCCTATCAGAAGCAACCGTCTCCAATTGATTCCACTGAAAGATATTAATAACAACCGTACGAGATTTGATTTTTAAAGAATAAATACGGCAGTCAATACGATCGAATAAATTCCCTCATTGCGGTACCTCAGCATGTGACCTTATGTTTAGGTGGGTGTTCGATCTACGATCGGTCGTTGGTTCAATTTCTAACCCAGGTAGCACGTCGTGTTCTTGGGCAAGATTCTTCATTTCACGTTATCGTTTTATATAATTCGGAACCCTATTACAAAAACATCCAAGAAACTCTTGTGAGGTGCAACTTCAAAAAAGGAACCCAGTTAAACTTTCATAGGTGGGAGCTGTAAGTTATTTTTGTTGTGTTCTGTTTTGTTTTGTTGTTTTTATTTCATTTCTCAGGACAGCCGAAGTCTGATGACTGAAACCGGTAAAAGTATTTAAGAATAAAAGAATAGATGTTCATCTCTTGACTTGTGAAATGATACATTTTCCCACTAATGTCAACAACTCTACTGACAGTTAATATATTAAGATTCTCAGTTATAGAAAGTTGACCTTTACTGAAAATTGTGACAATGGTGTGGAAAACTCTTTCTGTATATATTAATTGTTTCTACTTTTGGCAGAAGGCCAGCAATTACTCAGTGCATTATGGTACTTTATTTTATCGACCCCGTAAGGATGAAATGCAAAGTTAACCTCGGCGGGATTTTAACTCAGAACGTAAAGGACCGTAAAGAAGTGATGCAATGAAATTCATCATACGAAGTACGGAGTGTTCCATTCCACTTTCTTAATACAGATTTTTAATGGGGTGTGATGGTAGTGGTGGAGTAGTGTGATAGTAGTGGTGGGGTAGTGTGATGGTAGTGGTGGAGTAGTGATATGGTAGTGGTGGGGTAGTGTGATGGAAGTGGTGGAGTAGTGTGATGGTAGTGGTGGGGTAGTTTTATGGTAGTGGTGGGGTAGTGTGATGGTAGTGGTGGAGTAGTGTGATGGTAGTGGTGGGGTAGTGTGATGGTAGTGGTGGGGTAGTGTGATGGTAGTGGTGGGGTAGTGTGATGGTAGTGGTGGGGTAGTGTGATGGTAGTGGTGGGGTAGTGTGATGGTAGTGGTGGGGTAGTGTGATGGTAGTGGTGGAGTAGTGTGATGGTAGTGGTGGGGTAGTGTGATGGTAAGGGTGGGGTAGTGTGACGGAAGTGGTGGGGTAGTGTGATGGTAGTGGTGGGGTAGTGTGGTGGTAGTGGTGGGGTAGTGTGATGGTAGTGGTGGAGTAGTGTGATGGTAGTGGTGGGGTAGTGTGATGGTAGTGGTGGAGTAGTGTGATGGTAGTGGTGGGGTAGTGTGATGGTAGTGGTGGGGTAGTGTGATGGTAGTGGTGGGGTAGTGTGATGGTAGTGGTGGAGTAGTGTGACGGAAGTGGTGGGGTAGTGTGATGGTAGTGGTGGGGTAGTGTGATGGTAGTGGTGGGGTAGTGTGGTGGTAGTGGTGGGGTAGTGTGATGGTAGTGGTGGAGTAGTGTGACGGAAGTGGTGGGGTAGTGTGATGGTAGTGGTGGGGTAGTGTGATGGTAGTGGTGGGGTAGTGTGATGGTAGTGGTGGGGTAGTGTGATGGTAGTGGTGGAGTAGTGTGATGGTAGTGGTGGGGTAGTGTGATGGTAAGGGTGGGGTAGTGTGACGGAAGTGGTGGGGTAGTGTGATGGTAGTGGTGGGGTAGTGTGGTGGTAGTGGTGGGGTAGTGTGATGGTAGTGGTGGAGTAGTGTGATGGTAGTGGTGGGGTAGTGTGATGGTAGTGGTGGAGTAGTGTGATGGTAGTGGTGGGGTAGTGTGATGGTAGTGGTGGGGTAGTGTGATGGTAGTGGTGGGGTAGTGTGATGGTAGTGGTGGGGTAGTGTGATGGTAGTGGTGGGGTAGTGTGATGGTAGTGGTGGGCTAGTGTGATGGTAGTGGTGGAGTAGTGTGATGGTAGTGGTGGGGTAGTGTGATGGTAGTGGTGGGGTAGTGGTGGGGTAGTGGTGGGGTAGTGTGATGGTAGTGGTGGGGTAGTGTGATGGTAGTGGTGGGGTAGTGTGATGGTAGTGGTGGGGTAGTGTGATAGTAGTGGTGGGGTAGTGTGATGGTATGGTGGGGTAGTGTGATTGTAGTGGTGGGGTAGTGTGATGCTAGTGGTGGGGTAGTGTGATGGTAGTGGTGGTGTAGTGATATGGTAGTGGTGGGGTAGTGTGATGCTAGTGGTGGGGTAGTGTGATGGTAGTGGTGGTGTAGTGATATGGTAGTGGTGGGGTAGTGTGATGGTAGTGGTTGGGTAGTGTGATGGAAGTGGTGGAGTAGTGTGATGGTAGTGGTGGAGTAGTGTGATGGTAGTGGTGGAGAAGTGTGATGGTAGTGGTGGAGTAGTGTGATGGTAGTGGTGGGGTAGTGTGATGGTAGTGGTGGAGTAGTGTGATGGTAGTGGTGGGGTAGTGTGATGGTAGTGGTGGGGTAGTGTGATGGTAGTGGTGGAGTAGTGTGATGGTATGGTGGGGTAGTGTGATGGTAGTGGTGGGGTAGTGTGATGGTAGTGGTGGAGTAGTGTGATGGTAGTGGTGGGGTAGTGTGATGGTAGTGGTGGAGTAGTGTGATGGTATGGTGGGGTAGTGTGATGGTAGTGGTGGACTAGTGTGATGGTATGGTGGGGTAGGGTGATGGTAGTGGTGGGGTAGTGTGATGGGAGTGGTGGAGTAGTGTGATGGTAGTGGTGGGGTAGTGTGATGGTAGTGGTGGGGTAGTGTGATGGTAGTGGTGGGGTAGTGTGATGGTAGTGGTGGGGTAGTGTGATGGTAGTGGTGGAGTAGTGTGATGGTAGTGGTGGGGTAGTGGGATGGTAGTGGTGGGGTAGTGTGATGGTAGTGGTGGGGTAGTGTGATGGTAGTGGTGGAGTAGTGTGATGGTAGTGGTGGGGTAGTGGGATGGTAGTGGTGGGGTAGTGTGATGGTAGTGGTGGAGAAGTGTGATGGTAGTGGTGGAGTAGTGTGATGGTAGTGGTGGGGTAGTGTGATGGTAGTGGTGGGGTAGTGTGATGTTAGTGGTGGAGTAGTGTGATGTTAGTGGTGGGGTAGTGTGATGGTTGTGGTGGGGTAGTGTGATGGTAGTGGTGGGGTATTGTGATGGTAGTGGTGGGGTAGTGTGATGGTAGTGGTGGGGTAGTGTGATGGTAGTGGTGGGGTAGTGTGATGGTAGTGGTGGGGTAGTGTGATGGTAGTGGTGGGGTAGTGTGATGATAGTGGTGGGGTATTGTGATGGTAGTGGTGGGGTAGTGTGATGGTAGTGGTGGGGTAGTGTGATGGTAGTGGTGGAGTAGTGTGATGGTAGTGGTGGGGTAGTGTGATAGTAGTGGTGGGGTAGTGCGATGGTAGTGGTGGCGTAGTGTGATGGTAGTGGTGGAGTAGTGTGATGTTAGTGGTGGGGGTAGTGTGATGGTAGTGGTGGCGTAGTGTGATGGTAGTGGTGGAGTAGTGTGATGGTAGTGGTGGGGTAGTGTGATGGTAGTGGTGGGGTAGTGTGATGGAAGTGGTGGAGTAGTGTGATGGTAGTGGTGGGGTAGTGTGATGGTAGTGGTGGGGTAGTGTGATGGTAGTGGTGGGGTAGTGTGATGGTAGGGGTGGGGTAGTGTGATGGTAGTGGTGGGGTAGTGTGATTGTAGTGGTGGAGTAGTGTGATGGTAGTGGTGGGGTAGTGTGATGGTAGTGGTGGGGTAGTGTGATGGTAGTGGTGGGGTAGTGTGATGGTAGTGGTGGGGTAGTGTGATGGTAGTGGTGGGGCAGTGTGATGGTAGTGGTGGAGTAGTGTGATGGTAGTGGTGGGGTAGTGATATGGTAGTGGTGGGGTAGTGTGATGGTAGTGGTGGGGTAGTGTGATGGTAGTGTGATGGTAGTGGTGGGGTAGTGTGATGGTAGTGGTGGTGTAGTGTGATGGTAGTGGTGGAGTAGTGTGATGGTAGTGGTGGAGTAGTGTGATGGTAGTGGTGGGGTAGTGTGATGGTAGTGGTGGGGTAGTGTGATGGTAGTGGTGGAGTAGTGTGATGGTAGTGGTGGGGTAGTGTGATGGTAGTGGTGGGCTAGTGTGATGGTAGTGGTGGGGTAGTGTGATGGTAGTGGTGGAGTAGTGTGATGGTAGTGGTGGGGTAGTGTGATGGTAGTGGTGGGCTAGTGTGATGGTAGTGGTGGAGTAGTGTGATGGTAGTGGTGGGGCAGTGTGATGGTAGTGGTGGAGTAGTGTGATGGTAGTGGTGGGGTAGTGATATGGTAGTGGTGGGGTAGTGTGATGGTAGTGGTGGGGTAGTGTGATGGTAGTGTGATGGTAGTGGTGGGGTAGTGTGATGGTAGTGGTGGTGTAGTGTGATGGTAGTGGTGGGGTAGTGTGATGGTAGTGGTGGGGTAGTGTGATGGTAGTGGTGGGGTAGTGTGATGGTAGTGGTGGGCTAGTGTGATGGTAGTGGTGGAGTAGTGTGATGGTAGTGGTGGGGTAGTGTGATGGTAGTGGTGGGGTAGTGTGATGGTAGTGGTGGGGTAGTGTGATGGTAGTGGTGGGGTAGTGTGATGGTAGTGGTGGGGTAGTGTGATGGTAGTGGTGGGGTAGTGTGATGGTCGTGGTGGAGAAGTGTGATGGTAGTTGTGGGGTAGTGTGATGGTAGTGGTGTGCTAGTGTGATGGTAGTGGTGGGGTAGTGTGACGGTAGTGGTGGGGTAGTGTGATGGTCGTGGTGGAGAAGTGTGATGGTAGTGGTGGGGTAGTGTGACGGTAGTGGTGGGGTAGTGTGATGGTCGTGGTGGAGAAGTGTGATGGTAGTGGTGGGGTAGTGTGATGGTAGTGGTGGGGTAGTGTGATGGTAGTGGTGGGGTAGTGCGAAATAGTGGTGGGGTAGTGTGATGGTAGTGGTGGAGTAGTGTGATGGTAGTGGTGGAGTAGTGTGATGGTAGTCGTGGGGTAGTGTGATGGTAGTGGTGGGGTAGTGATATGGTAGTGGTGGGGTAGTGTGATGGTAGTGGTGGGGTAGTGTGATGGCAGTGGTGGGGTAGTGTGATGGTAGGGGTGGGGTAGTGTGATGGTAGTGGTGGGGTAGTGTGATTGTAGTGGTGGAGTAGTGTGATGGTAGTGGTGGGGTAGTGTGATGGTAGTGGTGGGGTAGTGTGATGGTAGTGGTGGGGTAGTGTGATGGTAGTGGTGGGGTAGTGTGATGGTAGTGGTGGAGTAGTGTGATGGTAGTGGTGGGGTAGTGTGATGGTAGTGGTGGGGTAGTGTGATGGAAGTGGTGGAGTAGTGTGATGGTAGTGGTGGGGCAGTGTGATGGTAGTGGTGGAGTAGTGTGATGGTAGTGGTGGGGTAGTGTGATGGTAGTGGTGGGGTAGTGTGATGGTAGTCTGATGGTAGTGGTGTGGTAGTGTGATGGTAGAGGTGGGGTAGTGTGATGGTAGTGGTGGGGTAGTGTGATGGTAGTGCTGGGGTAGTGTGATGGTAGTGGTGGAGTAGTGTGATGGTCGTGGTGGGGTAGTGTGATGATAGTGTGATGGTAGTGGTGGGGTAGTGTGATGGTAGTGGTGGGGTAGTGTGATGGTAGTGGTGGGGTAGTGTGATGGTAGTGGTGGGCTAGTGTGATGGTAGTGGTGGAGTAGTGTGATGGTAGTCGTGGGGTAGTGTGATGGTAGTGGTGGGGTAGTGTGATGGTAGTGGTGGGGTAGTGTGATGGTAGTGGTGGGGTAGTGTGATGATAGTGGTGGGGTATTGTGATGGTAGTGGTGGGGTAGTGTGATGGTAGTGGTGGGGTAGTGTGATGGTAGTGGTGGGGTAGTGTGATGGTAGTGGTGGGGTAGTGTGATGGTAGTGGTGGAGTAGTGTGATGGTAGTGGTGGGGTAGTGTGATGGTAGTGGTGGGGTAGTGCGATGGTAGTGGTGGCGTAGTGTGATGGTAGTGGTGGAGTAGTGTGATGTTAGTGGTGGGGTAGTGTGATGGTAGTGGTGGGGTAGTGTGATGGTAGTGGTGGAGTATTGTGATGGTAGTGGTGGGGTAGTGTGATGGTAGTGTGATGGTAGTGGTGGAGTAGTGTGATGGTAGTGGTGGGGTAGTGTGATGGTAGTGGTGGGGTAGTGTGATGGTAGTGGTGGCGTAGTGTGATGGTAGTGGTGGAGTAGTGTGATGTTAGTGGTGGGGTAGTGTGATGGTAGTGGTGGGGTAGTGTGATGGTAGTGGTGGAGTATTGTGATGGTAGTGGTGGGGTAGTGTGATGGTAGTGGTGGGGTAGTGTGATGGTAGTGGTGGGGTAGTGTGATGGTAGTGGTGGGGTAGTGTGATGGTAGTGGTGGGGTAGTGCGAAATAGTGGTGGGGTAGTGTGATGGTAGTGGTGGAGTAGTGTGATGGTAGTGGTGGAGTAGTGTGATGGTAGTCGTGGGGTAGTGTGATGGTAGTGGTGGGGTAGTGATATGGTAGTGGTGGGGTAGTGTGATGGTAGTGGTGGGGTAGTGTGATGGCAGTGGTGGGGTAGTGTGATGGTAGTGGTGGAGTAGTGTGATGGTAGTGGTGGGGTAGTGTGATGGTAGTGGTGGGGTAGTGTGATGGTAGTGGTGGGGTAGTGTGATGGTAGTGGTGGGGTAGTGCGAAATAGTGGTGGGGTAGTGTGATGGTAGTGGTGGAGTAGTGTGATGGTAGTGGTGGGGTAGTGTGATGGTAGTGGTGGGGTAGTGTGATGGTAGTGGTGGAGTAGTGTGATGGTAGTGGTGGGGTAGTGTGATGGTAGTGTGATGGTAGTGGTGGAGTAGTGTGATGGTAGTGGTGGGGTAGTGTGATGGTAGTGGTGGGGTAGTGTGATGGTAGTGGTGGGGTAGTGATATGGTAGTGGTGGGGTAGTGTGATGGTAGTGGTGGGGTAGTGTGATGGTAGTGGTAGGGTAGTGTGATGGTAGTGGTGGAGTAGTGTGATGGTAGTGGTGGGGTAGTGTGATGGTAGTGGTGGAGTAGTGTGATGGTAGTGGTGGGGTAGTGTGATCGTAGTGGTGGGGTAGTGTGATGGAAGTGGTGGAGTAGTGTGATGGTAGTGGTGGGGTAGTGTGATGGTAGTGGTGGGGTAGTGTGATGGTAGGGGTGGGGTAGTGTGATGGTAGTGGTGGGGTAGTGTGATTGTAGTGGTGGAGTAGTGTGATGGTAGTGGTGGGGTAGTGTGATGGTAGTGGTGGGGTAGTGTGATGGTAGTGGTGGGGTAGTGTGATGGTAGTGGTGGGGTAGTGTGATGGTAGTGGTGGAGTAGTGTGATGGTAGTGGTGGGGTAGTGTGTTGGTAGTGGTGGAGTAGTGTGATGGTAGTGGTGGAGTAGTGTGATGGTAGTGGTGGGGTAGTGTGATGCTAGTGGTGGAGTAGTGTGATGGTAGTGGTGGGGTAGTGTGATGGTAGTGGTGGGGTAGTGTGATGGAAGTGGTGGAGTAGTGTGATGGTAGTGGTGGGACAGTGTGATGGTAGTGGTGGAGTAGTGTGATGGTAGTGTTGGGGTAGTGTGATGATAGTGTGATGGTAGTGGTGGGGTAGTGTGATGGTAGTGGTGGGGTAGTGTGATGGTAGTGGTGGGGTAGTGTGATGGTAGTGGTGGGGTAGTGTGATGGTAGTGGTGGGGTAGTGTGATGGTAGTCTGATGGTAGTGGTGTGGTAGTGTGATGGTAGAGGTGGGGTAGTGTGATGGTAGTGGTGGGGTAGTGTGATGGTAGTGCTGGGGTAGTGTGATGGTAGTGGTGGAGTAGTGTGATGGTCGTGGTGGGGTAGTGTGATGGTAGTGTGATGGTAGTGGTGGGGTAGTGTGATGGTAGTGGTGGTGTAGTGTGATGGTAGTGGTGGGGTAGTGTGATGGTAGTGGTGGGGTAGTGTGATGGTAGTGGTGGGGTAGTGTGATGGTAGTGGTGGGCTAGTGTGATGGTAGTGGTGGAGTAGTGTGATGGTAGTGGTGGGGTAGTGTGATGGTAGTGGTGGGGTAGTGTGATGGTAGTGGTGGGGTAGTGTGATGGTAGTGGTGGGGTAGTGTGATGGTAGTGGTGGGGTAGTGTGATGGTAGTGGTGGGGTAGTGTGATGGTCGTGGTGGAGAAGTGTGATGGTAGTGGTGGGGTAGTGTGATGGTAGTGGTGTGCTAGTGTGATGGTAGTGGTGGGGTAGTGTGACGGTAGTGGTGGGGTAGTGTGATGGTCGTGGTGGAGAAGTGTGATGGTAGTGGTGGGGTAGTGTGACGGTAGTGGTGGGGTAGTGTGATGGTAGTGGTGGGGTAGTGTGATGGTAGTGGTGGGGTAGTGTGATGGTCGTGGTGGAGAAGTGTGATGGTAGTGGTGGGGTAGTGTGACGGTAGTGGTGGGGTAGTGTGATGGTAGTGGTGGGGTAGTGTGATGGTAGTGGTGGGGTAGTGTGATGGTCGTGGTGGAGAAGTGTGATGGTAGTGGTGGGGTAGTGTGACGGTAGTGGTGGGGTAGTGTGATGGTCGTGGTGGAGAAGTGTGATGGTAGTGGTGGGGTAGTGTGATGGTAGTGGTGGGGTAGTGTGATGGTAGTGGTGGGGTAGTGGTGGGGTAGTGTGATGGTTGTGGTGGAGTAGTGTGATGGTAGTGGTGGGGTAGTGTGATGGTAGTTGTGTGGTAGTGTGATGGTAGTGTGATGGTAGTGGTGTGCTAGTGTGATGGTAGTGGTGGGGTAGAGTGATGGTAGTGGTGGGGTAGTGTGATGGTAGTGCTGGGGTAGTGTGATGGTAGTGGTGGTGTAGTGTGATGGTCGTGGTGGGGTAGTGTGATGGTAGTGGTGGTGTAGTGTGATGATAGTGTGATGGTAGTGGTGGGGTAGTGTGATGGTAGTGGTGGGGTAGTGTGATGGTAGTGGTGGAGTAGTGTGATGGTAGTGGTGGGGCAGTGTGATGGTAGTGGTGGGGTAGTGTGATGATAGTGTGATGGTAGTGGTGGGGTAGTGTGATGGTAGTGGTGGGGTAGTGTGATGATAGTGTGATGGTAGTGGTGGGGTAGTGTGATGGTAGTGGTGGGGTAGTGTGATGGTAGTGGTGGAGTAGTGTGATGGTAGTGGTGGGGTAGTGTGATGGTAGTGGTGGGGTAGTGTGATGGTAGTGTGATGGTAGTGGTGTGGTAGTGTGATGGTAGTGGTGGAGTAGTGTGATGGTAGTGGTGGGGTAGTGTGATGGTAGTGGTGGGGCAGTGTGATGGTAGTGGTGGGGTAGTGTGATGCTAGTGGTGGGGTAGTGTGATGGTAGTGGTGGAGTAGTGATATCGTAGTGGTGGAGTAGTGTGATGGTAGTGGTGGGGTAGTGTGATGGTAGTGGTGGGGTAGTGTGATGGTAGTGGTGGGCTAGTGTGATGGTAGTGGTGGAGTAGTGTGATGCTAGTGGTGGAGTAGTGTGATGGTAGTGGTGGGGTAGTGTGATGGTCGTGGTGGAGAAGTGTGATGGTAGTGGTGGGGTAGTGTGATGGTAGTGGTGGGCTAGTGTGATGGTAGTGGTGGAGTAGTGTGATGCTAGTGGTGGAGTAGTGTGATGGTAGTGGTTGGGTAGTGTGATGGTAGTGGTAGGGTAGTGCGAAATAGTGGTGGAGTATTGTGATGGTAGTGGTGGAGTAGTGTGATGGTAGTGGTGGAGTAGTGTGATGCTAGTGGTGGAGTAGTGTGATTGTAGTGGTGGGGTAGTGTGATGGTAGTGGTGGGGTAGTGTGATGGTAGTGGTGGGGTAGTGTGATGGTAGTGGTGGAGTAATGTGATGGTAGGGGTGGGGTAGTGTGATGGTAGTGGTGGGGTAGTGTGATGGCAGTGGTGGGTTAGTGTGATGGTAATGGTGGGGTAGTGTGATGGTGGTGGTGGGGTAGTGTGTTGGTAGTGGTGGAGTAGTGTGATGCTAGTGGTGGAGTAGTGTGATTGTAGTGGTGGGGTAGTGTGATGGTAGTGGTGGAGTAGTGTGATTGTAGTGGTGGGGTAGTGTGATAGTAGTGGTGGGGTAGTGTGATGGTAGTGGTGGGGTAGTGTGATGGTAGTGGTGGTGTAGTGTGATGGTAGTGGTGGGGTAGTGTGATGGTAGTGGTGGAGTAGTGTGATGGTAGTGGTGGGGTAGTGTGATGGTAGTGGTGGGGTAGTGTGATGGAAGTGGTGGAGTAGTGTGATGGTAGTGGTGGGGTAGTGTGATGGTAGTGGTGGGGTAGTGTGATAGTAGTGGTGGGGTAGTGTGATGGTAGTGGTGGGGTAGTGTGATGGTAGTGGTGGAGTAGTGTGATGGTAGTGGTGGGGTAGTGTCATGGTAGTGGTGGGGTAGTGTGATGGTAGTGGTGGGGTAGTGTGATGGTAGTGGTGGGGTAGTGTGATGGTAGTGGTGGAGTAGTGTGATGGTAGTGGTGGGGTAGTGTGATGGTAGTGGTGGGGTAGTGTGATGGTAGTGGTGGGGTAGTGTGATGGAAGTGGTGGAGTAGTGTGATGGTAGTGGTGGGGTAGTGTGATGGTAGTGGTGGGGTAGTGTGATGGTAGTGGTGGAGTAGTGTGATGGTAGTGGTGGGGTAGTGTGATGGTAGTGGTGGGGTAGTGTGATGGAAGTGGTGGAGTAGTGTGATGGTAGTGGTGGGGTAGTGTGATGGTAGTGGTGGGGTAGTGTGATGGTAGTGGTGGGGTAGTGTGATGGTAGTGGTGGGCTAGTGTGATGGTAGTGGTGGAGTAGTGTGATGGTAGTGGTGGGGTAGTGTGATGGTAGTGGTGGGGTAGTGTGATGGTCGTGGTGGGGTAGTGTGATGGTAGTGGTGGAGTAGTGTGATGGTAGTGGTGGGGTAGTGTCATGGTAGTGGTGGAGTAGTGTGATGGTAGTGGTGGGGTAGTGTCATGGTAGTGGTGGGGTAGTGTGATGGTAGTGGTGGGGTAGTGTCATGGTAGTGGTGGAGTAGTGTGATGGTAGTGGTGGGGTAGTGTCATGGTAGTGGTGGGGTAGTGTGATGGTCGTGGTGGGGTAGTGTGATGGTAGTGGTGGAGTAGTGTGATGGTAGTGGTGGGGTAGTGTCATGGTAGTGGTGGGGTAGTGTGATGGTAGTGGTGGGGTAGTGTGATGGTAGTGGTGGGGTAGTGTGATGGTTGTGGTGGAGTAGTGTGATGGTAGTGGTGGGGTAGTGTGATGGTAGTGTTGGGGTAGTGTGATGATAGTGTGATGGTAGTGGTGGGGTAGTGTGATGGTAGTGGTGGGGTAGTGTTATGGTACTGGTGGGGTAGTGTGATGGTAGTGGTGGGCTAGTGTGATGGTAGTGGTGGAGTAGTGTGATGGTAGTGGTGGGGTAGTGTGATGGTAGTGGTGGGATAGTGTGATGGTAGTGGTGGGGTAGTGTGATGGTAGTGGTGGGGTAGTGTGATGTAGTGGTGGGGTAGTGTGATGGTAGTGGTGGGGTAGTGTGATGGTCGTGGTGGAGAAGTGTGATGGTAGTTGTGGGGTAGTGTGATGGTAGTGTGATGGTAGTGGTGTGCTAGTGTGATGGTAGTGGTGGGGTAGTGTGACGGTAGTGGTGGGGTAGTGTGATGGTCGTGGTGGAGAAGTGTGATGGTAGTGGTGGGGTAGTGTGACGGTAGTGGTGGGGTAGTGTGATGGTCGTGGTGGAGAAGTGTGATGGTAGTGGTGGGGTAGTGTGATGGTAGTGGTGGAGTAGTGTGATGGTAGTGGTGGGGTAGTGTGATGGTAGTTGTGTGGTAGTGTGATGGTAGTGTGATGGTAGTGGTGTGCTAGTGTGATGGTAGTGGTGGGGTAGAGTGATGGTAGTGGTGGGGTAGTGTGATGGTAGTGCTGGGGTAGTGTGATGGTAGTGGTGGTGTAGTGTGATGGTCGTGGTGGGGTAGTGTGATGGTAGTGGTGGGGTAGTGTGATGATAGTGTGATGGTAGTGGTGGGGTAGTGTGATGTTAGTGGTGGGGTAGTGTGATGGTAGTGGTGGAGTAGTGTGATGGTAGTGGTGGGGCAGTGTGATGGTAGTTGTGGGGTAGTGTGATGATAGTGTGATGGTAGTGGTGGGGTAGTGTGATGGTAGTGGTGGGGTAGTGTGATGATAGTGTGATGGTAGTGGTGGGGTAGTGTGATGGTAGTGGTGGGGTAGTGTGATGGTAGTGGTGGGGTAGTGTGATGGTAGTGGTGGAGTAGTGTGATGGTAGTGGTGGGGTAGTGTGATGGTAGTGGTGGGGTAGTGTGATGGTAGTGTGATGGTAGTGGTGGGGTAGTGTGATGGTAGTGGTGGGGCAGTGTGATGGTAGTGGTGGGGTAGTGTGATGGTAGTGGTGGGGTAGTGTGATGGTAGTGGTGGAGTAGTGTGATGGTAGTGGTGGGGTAGTGTGATGGTAGTGGTGGGGTAGTGTGATGGTAGTGGTGGGGTAGTGTGATGGTAGTGGTGGGGTAGTGTGATGGTAGTGGTGGGGTAGTGTGATGGTAGTGGTGGGCTAGTGTGATGGTAGTGGTGGAGTAGTGTGATGGTAGTGGTGGGGTACTGTGATGGCAGTGGTGGGGTAGTGTGATGGTAGTGGTGGGGTAGTGTGATGGTAGTGGTGGGGTAGTGTGATGGTAGTGGTGGGGTAGTGTGATGGTAGTGGTGGGGTAGTGTGATTGTAGAGGTGGAGTAGAGTGATGGTAGTGGTGGGGTAGTGTGATGGTAGTGGTGGAGTAGTGTGATGCTAGTGGTGGAGTAGTGTGATGGTAGGGTGGGGTAGTGTGATGGTAGTGGTGGGGTAGTGTGATGGTAGTGGTGGAGAAGTGTGATGGTAGTGGTGGAATAGTGTGATGGTAGTGGTGGAGAAGTGTGATGGTATTGGTGGGGTAGTGTGATGTTAGTGGTGTGGTAGTGTGATGGTAGTGGTGGAGTAGTGTGATGGTAGTGGTGGGGTAGTGTGATGGTAGAGGTGGGGTAATGTGATGGTAGTGGTGGGCTAGTGTGATGGTAGTGGTGGAGTAGTGTGATGGTAGTGGTGGGGTAGTGTGATGGTAGTGGTGGGGAGTGGTGGGGTAGTGTGATGGTAGTGGTGGGGTAGAGTGATGGTATTGGTGGGGTAGTGTGATGGTAGTGGTGGGGTAATGTGATGGTAGGGGTGGGGTAGTGTGATGGTAGTGGTGGGGTAGTGTGATGGTAGTGGTGGGGTAGTGTGATGGTAGTGGTGGAGTAGTGTGATGCTAGTGTTGGAGTAGTGTGATGGTAGTGGTGGGGTAGTGGTGGAGTAGTGTGTTGGTAGTGGTGGGGTAGTGTGATGGTAGTGGTGGGGTAGTGTGATGGTAGTGGTGGGGTAGTGTGGTGTTAGTGGTGGGGTAGTGTGATGGTATTGGTGGAGTAGTGTGATGGTAGTAGTGTGGTAGTGTGATGGTAGTGGTGGGGTAATGTGATGGTAGGGGTGGGGTAGTGTGATGGTAGTGGTGGGGTAGTGTGATGGTAGTGGTGGGGTAGTGTGATGGTAGTGGTGGGGTAGTGTGATGGTAGTAGTGTGGTAGTGTGATGGTAGTGGTGGGGTAATGTGATGGTAGGGGTGGGGTAGTGTGATGGTAGTGGTGGGGTAGTGTGATGGTAGTGGTGGGTTAGTGTGATGGTAGTGGTGGGGTAGTGTGATGGTAGTGGTGGGGTAATGTGATGGTAGTGGTGGGGTAGTGTGATGGTAGTGGTGGGGTAGTGTGATGGTAGTGGTGGAGTAGTGTGATGTTAGTGGTGGGGTAGTGTGATGGTATTGGTGGAGTAGTGTGATGGTAGTAGTGTGGTAGTGTGATGGTAGTGGTGGGGTAATGTGATGGTAGGGGTGGGGTAGTGTGATGGTAGTGGTGGGGTAGTGTGATGGTAGTGGTGGGTTAGTGTGATGGTAGTGGTGGGGTAGTGTGATGGTAGTGGTGGGGTAGTGTGATGGTTGTGGTGTGGTAGTGTGATGGTAGTGGTGGAGTAGTGTGATGGTAGTGGTGGGGTAGTGTGATGGTAGTGGTGGGGTAGTGTGATGGTAGTGGTGGGGTAGTGTGATGGTAGTGGTGGGGTAGTGTGATGGCAGTGGTGGGGTAGTGTGATGGTAGTGGTGGCGTAGTGTGATGGTAGTGGTGGGGTAGTGTGATGGTAGTGGTGGGGTAGTGCGAAATAGTGGTGGAGTAGTGTGATGCTAGTGTGATGGTAGTGGTGGGGTAGTGTGATGGTCGTGGTGGAGAAGTGTGATGCTAGTGGTGGAGTAGTGTGATGGTAGTGGTGGGGTAATGTGATGGTAGTGGTGGGGTAGTGTGATGGTAGTGGTGGGGTAATGTGATGGTAGTGGTGGGGTAGTGTGATGGTAGTGGTGGGGTAGTGTGATGGTAGTGGTGGAGTAGTGTGATGTTAGTGGTGGGGTAGTGTGATGGTATTGGTGGAGTAGTGTGATGGTAGTGGTGGGGTAGTGTGGTGGTAGTCGTGGGGTAGTGTGATGGTAGTGGTGGGGTAGTGATATGGTAGTGGTGGGGTACTGTGATGGTAGTGGTGGGGTAGTGTGATGGCAGTGGTGGGGTAGTGTGATGGTAGTGGTGGAGTAGTGTGATGGTAGTGGTGGGGTAGTGCGAAATAGTGGTGGGGTAGTGTGATGGTAGTGGTGGAGTAGTGTGATGGTAGTGGTGGAGTAGTGTGATGGTAGTCGTGGGGTAGTGTGATGGTAGTGGTGGGGTAGTGATATGGTAGATGTGGGGTAGTGTGATGGTAGTGGTGGGGTAGTGTGATGGCAGTGGTGGGGTAGTGTGATGGTAGTGGTGGAGTAGTGTGATGGTAGTGGTGGGGTAGTGTGATGGTAGTGGTGGGGTAGTGTGATGGTAGTGGTGGGGTAGTGTGATGGTAGTGGTGGGGTAGTGCGAAATAGTGGTGGGGTAGTGTGATGGTAGTGGTGGAGTAGTGTGATGGTAGTGGTGGAGTAGTGTGATGGTAGTGGTGGGGTAGTGTGATGGTAGTGGTGGGGTAGTGTGATGGTAGTGGTGGGGTAGTGATATGGTAGTGGTGGGGTAGTGTGATGGTAGTGGTGGGGTAGTGTGATGGTAGTGGTAGGGTAGTGTGATGGTAGTGGTGGAGTAGTGTGATGGTAGTGGTGGGGGTAGTGTCATGGTAGTGGTGGGGTAGTGTGATGGTAGTGGTGGGGTAGTGTGATGGTAGTGGTGGAGTAGTGTGATGGTAGTGATGGGGTAGTGTGATGGTAGTGGTGGGGTAGTGTGATGGAAGTGGTGGAGTAGTGTGATGGTAGGGGTGGGGTAGTGTGATGGTAGTGGTGGGGTAGTGTGATTGTAGTGGTGGAGTAGTGTGATGGTAGTGGTGGGGTAGTGTGATGGTAGTGGTGGGGTAGTGTGATGGTAGTGGTGGGGTAGTGTGATGGTAGTGGTGGGGTAGTGTGATGGTAGTGGTGGGGTAGTGTGATGGTAGTGGTGGAGTAGTGTGATGGTAGTGATGGGGTAGTGTGATGGTAGTGGTGGGGTAGTGTGATGGAAGTGGTGGAGTAGTGTGATGGTAGGGGTGGGGTAGTGTGATGGTAGTGGTGGGGTAGTGTGATTGTAGTGGTGGAGTAGTGTGATGGTAGTGGTGGGGTAGTGTGATGGTAGTGGTGGGGTAGTGTGATGGTAGTGATGGGGTAGTGTGATGGTAGTGGTGGGGTAGTGTGATGGAAGTGGTGGAGTAGTGTGATGGTAGTGGTGGGGTAGTGTGATGGCAGTGGTGGGGCAGTGTGATGGTAGTGGTGGAGTAGTGTGATGGTAGTGGTGGGGTAGTGTGATGGTAGTGGTGGGGTAGTGTGATGGTAGTGATGGGGTAGTGTGATGGTAGTGGTGGGGTAGTGTGATGGAAGTGGTGGAGTAGTGTGATGGTAGTGGTGGGGTAGTGTGATGGCAGTGGTGGGGCAGTGTGATGGAAGTGGTGGAGTAGTGTGATGGTAGTGGTGGGGTAGTGTGATGGTAGTGGTGGGGCAGTGTGATGGTAGTGGTGGAGTAGTGTGATGGTAGTGGTGGGGTAGTGTGATGGTAGTGGTGGGGTAGTGTGATGGTAGTCTGATGGTAGTGGTGTGGTAGTGTGATGGTAGAGGTGGGGTAGTGTGATGGTAGTGGTGGGGTAGTGTGATGGTAGTGCTGGGGTAGTGTGATGGTAGTGGTGGAGTAGTGTGATGGTCGTGGTGGGGTAGTGTGATGGTAGTGTGATGGTAGTGGTGGGGTAGTGTGATGGTAGTGGTGGTGTAGTGTGATGGTAGTGGTGGGGTAGTGTGATGGTAGTGGTGGGGTAGTGTGATGGTAGTGGTGGGGTAGTGTGATGGTAGTGGTGGGCTAGTGTGATGGTAGTGGTGGAGTAGTGTGATGGTAGTGGTGGGGTAGTGTGATGGTAGTGGTGGGGTAGTGTGATGGTAGTGGTGGGGTAGTGTGATGGTAGTGGTGGGGTAGTGTGATGTTAGTGGTGGGGTAGTGTGATGGTAGTGGTGGGGTAGTGTGATGGTCGTGGTGGAGAAGTGTGATGGTAGTTGTGGGGTAGTGTGATGGTAGTGGTGTGCTAGTGTGATGGTAGTGGTGGGGTAGTGTGACGGTAGTGGTGGGGTAGTGTGATGGTCGTGGTGGAGAAGTGTGATGGTAGTGGTGGGGTAGTGTGACGGTAGTGGTGGGGTAGTGTGATGGTCGTGGTGGAGAAGTGTGATGGTAGTGGTGGGGTAGTGTGATGGTAGTGGTGGAGTAGTGTGATGGTAGTGGTGGGGTAGTGTGATGGTAGTTGTGTGGTAGTGTGATGGTAGTGTGATGGTAGTGGTGTGCTAGTGTGATGGTAGTGGTGGGGTAGAGTGATGGTAGTGGTGGGGTAGTGTGATGGTAGTGCTGGGGTAGTGTGATGGTAGTGGTGGTGTAGTGTGATGGTCGTGGTGGGGTAGTGTGATGGTAGTGGTGGGGTAGTGTGATGATAGTGTGATGGTAGTGGTGGGGTAGTGTGATGGTAGTGGTGGGGTAGTGTGATGGTAGTGGTGGAGTAGTGTGATGGTAGTGGTGGGGTAGTGTGATGGTAGTGGTGGAGTAGTGTGATGGTAGTGGTGGGGTAGTGTGATGGTAGTGGTGGGGCAGTGTGATGGTAGTGGTGGGGTAGTGTGATGATAGTGTGATGGTAGTGGTGGGGTAGTGTGATGGTAGTGGTGGGGTAGTGTGATGGTAGTGGTGGGGCAGTGTGATGGTAGTGGTGGGGTAGTGTGATGATAGTGTGATGGTAGTGGTGGGGTAGTGTGATGGTAGTGGTGGGGTAGTGTGATGATAGTGTGATGGTAGTGGTGGGGTAGTGTGATGGTAGTGGTGGGGTAGTGTGATGGTAGTGGTGGAGTAGTGTGATGGTAGTGGTGGGGTAGTGTGATGGTAGTGGTGGGGTAGTGTGATGGTAGTGTGATGGTAGTGGTGTGGTAGTGTGATGGTAGTGGTGGAGTAGTGTGATGGTAGTGGTGGGGTAGTGTGATGGTAGTGGTGGGGCAGTGTGATGGTAGTGGTGGGGTAGTGTGATGCTAGTGGTGGGGTAGTGTGATGGTAGTGGTGGGGTAGTGTGATGGTAGTGGTGGGGTAGTGTGATGGTAGTGGTGGGGTAGTGTGATGGTAGTGGTGGGGTAGTGTGATGGTAGTGGTGGGGTAGTGTGATGGTAGTGGTGGGGTAGTGTGATGGTAGTGGTGGGGTAGTGTGATGGTAGTGGTGGGGTAGTGTGATGGTAGTGGTGGGGTAGTGTGATGGTAGTGGTGGGGTAGTGTGATGGTAGTGGTGGGCTAGTGTGATGGTAGTGGTGGAGTAGTGTGATGGTAGTGGTGGGGTAGTGTGATGGTAGTGGTGGGGTAGTGTGATGGTAGTGGTGGGGTAGTGTGATGGTAGTGGTGGGGTAGTGTGATTGTAGAGGTGGAGTAGAGTGATGGTAGTGGTGGGGTAGTGTGATGGTAGTGGTGGAGTAGTGTGATGCTAGTGGTGGAGTAGTGTGATGGTAGGGTGGGGTAGTGTGATGGTAGTGGTGGGGTAGTGTGATGCTAGTGGTGGGGTAGTGTGATGGTAGTGGTGGTGTAGTGATATGGTAGTGGTGGAGTAGTGTGATGGTAGTGGTGGGGTAGTGTGATGGTAGTGGTGGGGTAGTGTGATGGTAGTGGTGGGGTAGTGTGATGGTAGTGGTGGGGTAGTGTGATGGTCGTGGTGGAGAAGTGTGATGGTAGTGGTGGGGTAGTGTGATGGTAGTGGTGGGCTAGTGTGATGGTAGTGGTGGAGTAGTGTGATGCTAGTGGTGGAGTAGTGTGATGGTAGTGGTTGGGTAGTGTGATGGTAGTGGTGGAGTAGTGTGATGGTAGTGTGATGATAGTGGTGGGGTAGTGTGATGGTAGTGGTAGGGTAGTGCGAAATAGTGGTGGAGTATTGTGATGGTAGTGGTGGAGTAGTGTGATGGTAGTGGTGGAGTAGTGTGATGCTAGTGGTGGAGTAGTGTGATTGTAGTGGTGGGGTAGTGTGATGGTAGTGGTGGGGTAGTGTGATGGTAGTGGTGGGGTAGTGTGATGGTAGTGGTGGAGTAATGTGATGGTAGGGGTGGGGTAGTGTGATGGTAGTGGTGGGGTAGTGTGATGGCAGTGGTGGGTTAGTGTGATGGTAATGGTGGGGTAGTGTGATGGTGGTGGTGGGGTAGTGTGTTGGTAGTGGTGGAGTAGTGTGATGCTAGTGGTGGAGTAGTGTGATTGTAGTGGTGGGGTAGTGTGATGGTAGTGGTGGAGTAGTGTGATTGTAGTGGTGGGGTAGTGTGATAGTAGTGGTGGGGTAGTGTGATGGTAGTGGTGGGGTAGTGTGATGGTAGTGGTGGTGTAGTGTGATGGTAGTGGTGGGGTAGTGTGATGGTAGTGGTGGAGTAGTGTGATGGTAGTGGTGGGGTAGTGTGATGGTAGTGGTGGGGTAGTGTGATGGTAGTGGTGGGGTAGTGTGATGGTAGTGGTGGGGTAGTGTGATGGTAGTGGTGGAGTAGTGTGATGGTAGTGGTGGGGTAGTGTCATGGTAGTGGTGGGGTAGTGTGATGGTAGTGGTGGGGTAGTGTGATGGTAGTGGTGGGGTAGTGTGATGGTAGTGGTGGAGTAGTGTGATGGTAGTGGTGGGGTAGTGTGATGGTAGTGGTGGGGTAGTGTGATGGTAGTGGTGGGGTAGTGTGATGGAAGTGGTGGAGTAGTGTGATGGTAGTGGTGGGGTAGTGTGATGGTAGTGGTGGGGTAGTGTGATGGTAGTGGTGGAGTAGTGTGATGGTAGTGGTGGGGTAGTGTGATGGTAGTGGTGGGGTAGTGTGATGGAAGTGGTGGAGTAGTGTGATGGTAGTGGTGGGGTAGTGTGATGGTAGTGGTGGGGTAGTGTGATGGTAGTGGTGGGGTAGTGTGATGGTAGTGGTGGGGTAGTGTGATGGTAGTGGTGGAGTAGTGTGATGGTAGTGGTGGGGTAGTGTCATGGTAGTGGTGGGGTAGTGTGATGGTAGTGGTGGGGTAGTGTGATGGTAGTGGTGGGGTAGTGTGATGGTAGTGGTGGAGTAGTGTGATGGTAGTGGTGGGGTAGTGTGATGGTAGTGGTGGGGTAGTGTGATGGTAGTGGTGGGGTAGTGTGATGGAAGTGGTGGAGTAGTGTGATGGTAGTGGTGGGGTAGTGTGATGGTAGTGGTGGGGTAGTGTGATGGTAGTGGTGGAGTAGTGTGATGGTAGTGGTGGGGTAGTGTGATGGTAGTGGTGGGGTAGTGTGATGGAAGTGGTGGAGTAGTGTGATGGTAGTGGTGGGGTAGTGTGATGGTAGTGGTGGGGTAGTGTGATGGTAGTGGTGGGGTAGTGTGATGGTCGTGGTGGGGTAGTGTGATGGTAGTGGTGGAGTAGTGTGATGGTAGTGGTGGGGTAGTGTCATGGTAGTGGTGGGGTAGTGTGATGGTAGTGGTGGGGTAGTGTGATGGTAGTGGTGGGGTAGTGTGATGGTTGTGGTGGAGTAGTGTGATGGTAGTGGTGGGGTAGTGTGATGGTAGTGTTGGGGTAGTGTGATGATAGTGTGATGGTAGTGGTGGGGTAGTGTGATGGTAGTGGTGGGGTAGTGTTATGGTACTGGTGGGGTAGTGTGATGGTAGTGGTGGGGTACTGTGATGGTAGTGGTGGGATAGTGTGATGGTAGTGGTGGGGTAGTGTGATGGTAGTGGTGGGGTAGTGTGATGTAGTGGTGGGGTAGTGTGATGGTAGTGGTGGTGTAGTGTGATGGTCGTGGTGGAGAAGTGTGATGGTAGTTGTGGGGTAGTGTGATGGTAGTGTGATGGTAGTGGTGTGCTAGTGTGATGGTAGTGGTGGGGTAGTGTGACGGTAGTGGTGGGGTAGTGTGATGGTCGTGGTGGAGAAGTGTGATGGTAGTGGTGGGGTAGTGTGACGGTAGTGGTGGGGTAGTGTGATGGTCGTGGTGGAGAAGTGTGATGGTAGTGGTGGGGTAGTGTGATGGTAGTGGTGGAGTAGTGTGATGGTAGTGGTGGGGTAGTGTGATGGTAGTTGTGTGGTAGTGTGATGGTAGTGTGATGGTAGTGGTGTGCTAGTGTGATGGTAGTGGTGGGGTAGAGTGATGGTAGTGGTGGGGTAGTGTGATGGTAGTGCTGGGGTAGTGTGATGGTAGTGGTGGTGTAGTGTGATGGTCGTGGTGGGGTAGTGTGATGGTAGTGGTGGGGTAGTGTGATGATAGTGTGATGGTAGTGGTGGGGTAGTGTGATGTTAGTGGTGGGGTAGTGTGATGGTAGTGGTGGAGTAGTGTGATGGTAGTGGTGGGGCAGTGTGATGGTAGTTGTGGGGTAGTGTGATGATAGTGTGATGGTAGTGGTGGGGTAGTGTGATGGTAGTGGTGGGGTAGTGTGATGATAGTGTGATGGTAGTGGTGGGGTAGTGTGATGGTAGTGGTGGGGAGTGGTGGGGTAGTGTGATGGTAGTGGTGGGGTAGTGTGATGGTATTGGTGGGGTAGTGTGATGGTAGTGGTGGGGTAATGTGATGGTAGGGGTGGGGTAGTGTGATGGTAGTGGTGGGGTAGTGTGATGGTAGTGGTGGGGTAGTGTGATGGTAGTGGTGGGGTAGTGTGATGGTAGTGGTGGGGTAGTGTGATGGTAAGGGTGGGGTAGTGTGATGGTAGTGGTGGAGTAGTGTGATGCTAGTGTTGGAGTAGTGTGATGGTAGTGGTGGGGTAGTGGTGGAGTAGTGTGTTGGTAGTGGTGGGGTAGTGTGATGGTAGTGGTGGGGTAGTGTGATGGTAGTGGTGGGGTAGTGTGATGGTATTGGTGGAGTAGTGTGATGGTAGTAGTGTGGTAGTGTGATGGTAGTGGTGGGGTAATGTGATGGTAGGGGTGGGGTAGTGTGATGGTAGTGGTGGGGTAGTGTGATGGTAGTGGTGGGGTAGTGTGATGGTAGTGGTGGAGTAGTGTGATGTTAGTGGTGGGGTAGTGTGATGGTATTGGTGGAGTAGTGTGATGGTAGTAGTGTGGTAGTGTGATGGTAGTGGTGGGGTAATGTGATGGTAGGGGTGGGGTAGTGTGATGGTAGTGGTGGGGTAGTGTGATGGTAGTGGTGGGGTAGTGTGATGGTAGTGGTGGGGTAGTGTGATGGTAGTAGTGTGGTAGTGTGATGGTAGTGGTGGGGTAATGTGATGGTAGGGGTGGGGTAGTGTGATGGTAGTGGTGGGGTAGTGTGATGGTAGTGGTGGGTTAGTGTGATGGTAGTGCTGGGGTAGTGTGATGGTAGTGGTGGGGTAATGTGATGGTAGTGGTGGGGTAGTGTGATGGTAGTGGTGGGGTAGTGTGATGGTAGTGGTGGGGTAGTGTGATGTTAGTGGTGGGGTAGTGTGATGGCAGTGGTGGGGTAGTGTGATGGTAGTGGTGGCGTAGTGTGATGGTAGTGGTGGGGTAGAGTGATGGTAGTGGTGGGGTAGTGCGAAATAGTGGTGGAGTAGTGTGATGCTAGTGTGATGGTAGTGGTGGGGTAGTGTGATGGTCGTGGTGGAGAAGTGTGATGCTAGTGGTGGAGTAGTGTGATGGTAGTGGTTGGGTAGTGTGATGGTAGTGGTGGGGTAGTGTGATGGTAGTGGTGGGGTAGTGCGAAATATTGGTGGAGTAGTGTGATGGTAGTGGTGGAGAAGTGTGATGGTAGTGGTGGGGTAGTGTGGTGGTAGTGGTGGGGTAGTGTGATGGTAGTGGTGGGGTAGTGTGATGGTAGTGGTGGGGTAGTGTGATGTTAGTGGTGGGGTAGTGTGATGGTAGTGGTGGGGTAGTGTGAAGGTAGTGGTGGGGTAGTGTGATGGTAGTGGTGGAGTAGTGTGATGCTAGTGGTGGAGTATTGTGATTGTAGTGGTGTGGTAGTGATATGGTAGTGATGGGGTAGTGTGATGCTAGTGGTGGGGTAGTGTGATGGTAGTGGTGGGGTAGTGTGATGGTAGTGGTGGAGTAGTGTGATGGTAGTGGTGGGGTAGTGTGATGGTAGTGGTGGAATAGTGTGATGCTAGTGGTGGAGTAGTGTGATGGTAGTGGTGGGGTAGCGTGATGGTAGTGGTGGGGTAGTGTGATGGTAGTGGTGGGGTAGTGTGATGGTAGTGGTGGAATAGTGTGATGCTAGTGGTGGAGTAGTGTGATTGTAGTGGTGTGGTAGTGATATGGTAGTGGTGGGGTATTGTGATGATAGTGGTGGGGTAGTGTGATGTTAGTGGTGGAGTAGTGTGATGGTAGTGGTGGGGTAGTTTTATGGTAGTGGTGGGGTAGTGTGATGGTAGTGGTGGGGTAGTGTGATGGTAGTGGTGGGTTAGTGTGATGGTAGGGGTGGGGTAGTGTGATGGTAGTGGTGGGGTAGTGTGATGGTAGTGGTGGGTTAGTGTGATGGTAATGGTGGGGTAGTGTGATGGTAGTGGTGGGGTAGTGTGATGGTAGTGGTGGAGTAGTGTGATGCTAGTGGTGGAGTATTGTGATTGTAGTGGTGGGGTAGTGTGATGGTAGTGGTGGGGTAGTGTGATGCTAGTGGTGGGGTATTGTGATGGTAGTGGTGTGGTAGTGATATGGTAGTGGTGGAGTAGTGTGATGGTAGTGGTGGTGTAATGTGAAGGTAGTGGTGGGGTAGTGTGATGGTAGTGGTGGAGTAGTGTGATGCTAGTGATGGAGTAGTGTGATGGTAGTGGTGGGGTAGTGTGATGGTAGTGGTGGCGTAGTGTGATGGTAGTGGTGGGGTAGTGTGATGGAAGTGGTGGAGTAGTGTGATGGTAGTGGTGGGGTAGTTTTATGGTAGTGGTGGAGAAGTGTGATGGTAGTGGTGGGGTAGTGTGATGGTAGTGGTGGAGTAGTGTGATGGTAGTGGTGGGGTAGTGTGATGGTAGTGGTGGGGTAGTGTGATGGTAGTGTGATGGTAGTGGTGTGCTAGTGTGATGGTAGTGGTGGGGTAGTGTGATGGTTGTGCTGGGGTAGTGTGATGGTAGTGCTGGGGTAGTGTGATGGTAGTGGTGGTGTAGTGTGATGGTCGTGGTGGGGTAGAGTGATGGTAGTGGTGGGGTAGTGTGATGGTTGTGCTGGGGTAGTGTGATGGTAGTGCTGGGGTAGTGTGATGGTAGTGGTGGTGTAGTGTGATGGTCGTGGTGGGGTAGAGTGATGGTAGTGGTGGGGTAGTGTGATGGTAGTGGTGGGGTAGTGTGATGATTGTGTGATGGTAGTGGTGGGGTAGTGTGATGGTAGTGGCGGGGTAGTGTGATGGTAGTGGTGGTGTAGTATGATGGTAGTGGTGGGGTAGTGTGATGGTAGTGTGATGGTAGTGGTGTGGTAGTGTGATGGTAGTGGTGGGGTAGTGTGATGTTAGTGGTGGGGTAGTGTGATAATAGTGGTGGGGTAGTGTGATGGTAGTGGTGGGGTAGTGTGATGCTAGTGGTGGAGTAGTGTGATGGTAGTGGTGGAGTAGTGTGATGGTAGTGATGGGGTAGTGTGATGGTAGTGGTGGAGTAGTGTGATGCTAGTGATGGAGTAGTGTGATGGTAGTGGTGGGGTAGTGTGATGGTAGTGGTGGGGTAGTGTGATGGTAGTGGTGGAGTAGTGTATGGTAGTGGTGGAGTAGTGTGATGGTATGGTGGGGTAGTGTGATGGTAGTGGTGGAGTAGTGTGATGGTAGTGGTGTGGTAGTGCGAAATAGTGATGGGGTAGTGTGATGGTAGTGGTGGGGTAGTGTGATGGTCGTGGTGGGGTAGTGTGATGGTAGTGGTGGGGTAGTGTGATGGTAGTGGTGGAGTAGTGTGATGGTAGTGGTGGGGTAGTGTGATGGTAGTGGTGGGTAGTGTGATGGTAGTGGTGGGGTAGTGTGATGGTAGTGTGATGGTAGAGGTGGGGTAGTGTGATGGTAGTGGTGGGGTAGTGCGAAATAGTGTTGGGGTAGTGTGATGGTACTGGTGGGGTAGTGTGATGGTAGTGGTGGAGTATTGTGATGGTAGTGGTGGGGTAGTGTGATGGTAGTGTGATGGTAGTGGTGGAGTAGTGTGATGGTAGTGGTGGAGTAGTGTGATGGTAGTGTGATGGTAGTGGTGGGGTAGTGTGATGATAGTGTGATGGTAGTGGTGGGGTAGTGTGATGGTAGTGGTGGAGTAGTGTGATGGTAGTGTTGGGATAGTGTGATGGTAGTGGTGGGGTAGTGTGATGGTAGTGGTGGGGTAGTGTGATGGTAGTGGTGGGGTAGTGTGATGGTATTGTGATGGTAGTGGTGTGGTAGTGTGATGGTAGTGGTGGAGTAGTGTGATGGTAGTGTTGGGATAGTGTGATGGTAGTGGTGGGGTAGTGTGATGGTAGTGGTGGGGTAGTGTGATGGTAGTGGTGGGGTAGTGTGATGGTAGTGGTGGAGTAGTGTGATGGTAGTGGTGGGGTAGTGTGATGATAGTGGTGGAGTAGTGTGATGGTAGTGGTGGGGCTGTGTGATGGTAGTGGTGGGGTAGTGTGATGGTAGTGGTGGGGTAGTGTGATGGTAGTGGTGGGGTAGTGTGATGGTAGTGGTGGAGTAGTGTGATGGTAGTGGTGGAGTAGTGTGATGGTAGTGGTGGGGTAGTGTGATGGTAGTGGTGGGGTAGTGTGATGGTAGTGGTGGAGTAGTGTGATGCTAGTGGTGGAGTAGTGTGATGGTAGGGTGGAGAAGTGTGATGGTATTAGTGGAGTAGTGTGATGGTAGTGGTGGGTAGTGTGATGGTAGTGGTGGGGTAGTGTGTTGGTAGTGGTGGGGTAGTGTGATGGTAGTGGTGGAGAAGTGTGATGGTAGTGGTGGGGTAGTGTGATGGTAGTGGTGGAGAAGTGTGATGGTATTAGTGGAGTAGTGTGATGGTAGTGGTGGGGTAGTGTGATGGTAGTGGTGGGGTAGTGTGATGGTAGTGGTGGAGAAGTGTGATGGTATTGGTGGAGTAGTGTGATGGTAGTGGTGGGTAGTGTGATGGTAGTGGTGGGGTAGTGTGTTGGTAGTGGTGGGGTAGTGTGATGGTAGTGGTGGGGTAGTCTGATGGTAGTGGTGGGGTAGTGTGATGGTAGTGGTGGGGTAGTGTGATGGTAGAGGTGGGGTAGTGTGATGGTAGTGGTGATGTAGTGTGATTGTAGTGGTGGGGTAGTGTGATGGTAGTAGTGGGGTAGTGTGATGGTAGTGGTGGGGTAGTGTGATGGTAGTGGTGGGGTAGTGTGATGCTAGTGGTGGGGTAGTGTGATGGTAGTGGTGGGGTAGTGTGATGCTAGTGGTGGGGTAGTGTGATGGTAGTGGTGGAGTAGTGTTATGGTAGTTGTGGGGTAGTGTGATGGTAGTGGTGGGGTAGTGTGATGGAAGTGGTGGGGTAGTGTGATGGTAGTGGTGGAGTAGTGTGATGGTAGTGGTGGAGTAGTGTTATGGTAGTGGTGGGGTAGTGTGATGGTAGTGGTGGGGTAGTGTGATGCTAGTGGTGGGGTAGTGTGATGGTAGTGGTGGAGTAGTGTGATGCTAGTGGTGGGGTAGTGTGATGGTAGTGGTGGAGAAGTGTGATGGTAGTGTGATGGTAGTGGTGGGGTAGTGTGATGGTAGTGGTGGGGTAGTGTGATGGTAGTGGTGGGGTAGTGTGATGGTAGTGGTGGGTTAGTGGTGGAGTAGTGTGATGGTAGTGGTGGGGTAGTGTGATGGTAGAGGTGGGGTAGTGTGATGGTAGTGGTGGGGTAGTGGTGGAGTAGTGTGATGGTAGTGGTGGGGTAGTGTGATGGTAGTGGTGGGGTAGTGTGATGGTAGTGGTAGGGTAGTGGTGGAGTAGTGTGATGGTAGTGGTGGGGTAGTGTGATGGTAGATGTGGGGTAGTGGTGGGGTAGTGTGATGGTAGTGGTGGGGTAGGTTTGATGGTAGTGGTGGGGTAGTGTGATGGTAGTGGTGGAGTAGTGTGATGGTTGTGGTGGGGTAGTGTGATGGTTGTGGTGTGGTAGTGTGATGGTAGTGGTGGGGTAGTGTGATGGTAGTGGTGTGGGAGTGTGATGGTTGTGGTGTGGTAGTGTGATGGTAGTGGTGGGGTAGTGTGATGGTAGTGGTGGGGTAGTGTGATGGTAGTGGTGTGGTAGTGTGATGGTAGTGGTGGGGTAGTGTGATGGTAGTGGTGGGGTAGTGTGATGGTAGTGGTGGGGTAGTGTGATGGTAGTGGTGGGGTAGTGTGATGGTAGTGGTGGGGAAGTGTGATGGTTGTGGTGGGTAGTGTGATGGTAGTGGTGGGGTAGTGTGATGGTAGTGTGATGGTAGTGGTGGGGTAGTGTGATGGTAGTGGTGGAGTAGTGTGATGGTAGTGGTGGGGTAGTGTGATGGTAGTGGTGGGGTAGTGTGATGGTAGTGGTGGGGTAGTGTGATGGTAGTGGTGGGGTAGTGTGATGGTAGTGGTGGGGTAGTGTGATGGTAGTGGTGGGGTAGTGTGATGGTAGTGTGATGGTAGTGGTGGAGTAGTGTGATGGTAGTGGTGGGGTAGTGTGATGGTAGTGGTGGGGTAGTGTGATGGTAGTGGTGGAGTAGTGTGATGGTAGTGGTGGGGTAGTGTGATGGTAGTGGTGGGGTAGTGTGATGGTAGTGGTGGGGTAGTGTGATGGTAGTGGTGGGGTAGTGTGATGGTAGTGGTGGGGTAGTGTGATGGTAGTGGTGGGGTAGTGTGATGGTAGTGGTGGGGTAGTGTGATGGTAGTGTGATGGTAGTGGTGGAGTAGTGTGATGGTAGTGGTGGGGTAGTGTGATGGTAGTGGTGGGGTAGTGTGATGGTAGTGGTGGAGTAGTGTGATGGTAGTGGTGGGGTAGTGTGATGGTAGTGGTGGGGTAGTGTGATGGTAGTGGTGGGGTAGTGTGATGGTAGTGGTGGGGTAGTGTGATGGTAGTGTTGGGGTAGTGTGATGGTAGTGGTGGGGTAGTGTGATGGTAGTGGTGGGGTAGTGTGATGGTAGTGGTGGGGTAGTGTGATGGTAGTGGTGGGGTAGTGTGATGGTAGTGGTGGGGTATTGTGATGGTAGTGGTGGGGTAGTGTGATGGTAGTAGTGGGGTAGTGTGATGGTAGTGGTGGGGTAGTGTGATGGTAGTGGTGGAGTAGTGTGATGGTAGTGGTGGGGTAGTGTGATGGTAGAGGTGGGGTAGTGTGATGGTAGTGGTGGGGTAGTGTGATGGTAGTGGTGGGGTAGTGTGATGGTAGTGGTGGGGTAGTGTGATGGTAGTGGTGGGGTAGTGTGATGGTAGTGGTGGGGTAGTGTGATGGTAGTGGTGGAGTAGTGTGATGGTAGTGGTGGGGTAGTGTGATGGTAGTGGTGGAGTAGTGTGATGGTAGTGGTGGGGTAGTGTGATGGTAGAGGTGGGGTAGTGTGATGGTAGTGGTGGGGTAGTGTGATGGTAGTGGTGGAGTAGTGTATGGTAGTGGTGGAGTAGTGTGATGGTATGGTGGGGTAGTGTGATGGTAGAGGTGGGGTAGTGTGATGGTAGTGGTGGAGTAGTGTGATGGTAGTGGTGGAGTAGTGTGATGGTAGTGGTGGAGTAGTGTGATGGTAGTGGTGGGGTAGTGTGATGGTAGAGGTGGGGTAGTGTGATGGTAGTGGTGGAGTAGTGTGATGGTAGTGGTGTTTTTTTTTTGAGGGGGGGGGGGGGGCGGTTAGCCATAAGTAAAGTAATAATGGTGACCTTCCTGACAATCGTGCTGATGATGATGGTGATGATGATGATGATGATTGTTGGGGGGAAGAGGAGGAGGAGGAAGATAAATGTGACGATGATGGTAGGGATGATGATGATGATGTGGTGAGGAGGAGGAGGGGGTGAGGAAGAGGGGGGGGGGATAAATGTGACGATTACTGTAGGGATGACGATGACGATGATGATGATGGTGATGATGATGATGGTGATGATGATGGTGACGATGATGATGATGATGATGTTGATGGTGACGATGATGACGACGACGACGACGACGACGACGACGACGACGACGCTGTAGCTATATTTAATATTTGATATTTATATCATGTTAATATGATTAAAGCCTATTTTATATTTCTGCCTCATAACAATATGAGGAGGAGGTTATAATGCCATCTAATGTTGGCCAGTAATACAATAATTCTACGATCCATTTCAGAAGCTAATTGAGGCAGTTTCTTTAGGCCCCTCTACAGCTGCCATTACATAAATAGCGGAAAGCCAGGGTACAGCTATTAAACACAGCTATAACTGTTGCATATCTGACGTATTTTACTGCAGATATAATTAGATGAAAAGCTATGCAGCTTGGCTAGAAGCATCTTGTCTACATTTACGCTAATAATTTCTACTAAATCTTCGGTTGTTCGCGTTGGCGTGCTTGTCTGAGAGATTTGGTTGGCTATTATTACAAGAGGGTCGGGCGCCATGCTTTCCAGCATAGTTACGTCCCTTTACGATCTGAGTTCAAATCTCGCCGAGGTTAACTTCGCCTTTCATCCTTACGGGGTCGATAAAATAACGTACCAGTAATGCACTGAGTAATTGCTGGCCTTGTGCCGAAAGTAGAAACAATTATTACATGGGTTCGAATTCACTCCCACTATGTGGCACCTTCGGCTCAAAAATCTTTGCCTCGGAGTGGTAAACGGAAATAGTGTGGATGTCTGTTATATATATATATATATATATATGTGTGTGTGTGTGTGTGTGTGTGTGTCAAGAACACAAAAATAGCCGTCGAAATGGCTTGATCTCTGCCGTCGGGGTCTTGAACATTTTCCTATTACCCATTCTCCTACCCTAAGTATTGGGTACTCTGGTGCCCAAGAAATAAATGTATGTATAGAAATAAATGTATGTATAGTATATTTGGCAATATACTGTATGTTTAATTAAAAACATTTAGAAGACCATACGCTATCGGTTTTAAAATAGTGACTATGTCACTTCTTTTCGGTGAAAGAAGGGAAATAAGCTAACAGTCTGTTTCACGCTGGTTGGCGATCATCAGAGCCATGCACCCCCTGCTTTCGCCGAAAATTATAGAAGCTGGATTCTTATAGAATTCCAGTAATAATCAGGAGATGATTATACAGCGCGATTGCCAGTCCAGCAAAAATTAGGTATTAGGATTGATATATATATATATGTGCGTGCGTGTGTGTGTGTGTGTGTGTGTGTGTGTGTGTGTGTGTATCTTTACGCCGTTCTCACCGAGAATAGACGTGTTCTCTTAGTTCTCTTGCTGTTAATAAGGCCCCTGGTTTTAAATCTAACGGCCTTTTTTTAACTTCGTTCTTTCTCTCCCCTCGGTTACTCACATGCGCCTTCTATCGGTAATTCTTTTTTCTTTTTTCTCGCTGTTTTTCTTTCTTTCTCTCTCTTCGCTATCGCCTCTTTTTCGTCTTTTCTTTCCCTCATAACTTGGTGATGATAAGTTATGGGCGCGCTACGATTAGACGTATTGTCTATAATGCGCTCAAACTTCCGTGACCCGTAGTAGTCAACTGATGAAGGGAAAATGTCTATCTCTTGTTTGTGTTCCCTTAACTTCTCACACTCGTTATCAGTAACCACGCAGCCTCGTCCCTCTCAATGCCTATTTATGTATGTAATGCCGTAACCTCTGCTCCATCTATATATATATATATATATTTATATGTGTGTGTTTTGTGTTAAGTATTTCCGTAGAAAAGGTAAAGGAAAGAACAGTGCTCTATGTATAGTACAGAACTATTTAATTATATAATAAACAACACAATATAATTATATCATTACCCAAGGTTTCACGAAGTTAGACGATTCTTATATCCATAACATAGGTATTTCATCTGATGAACGAACCAGACGTTTCTGTTAGAATCGTCTAACTTTGTGAAACCTTGGGTAATGGAATAATAATATTGTGTTGTTTATTATAAAACTAAATAATATATATATATATATATATATATATATATATATATATATATATATATATATATATATATATATATAGAGAGAGAGAGAGAGAGAGAGAGAGAGAGAGAGAGAGAGAGAGAGAGAGAGAGAGAGAGAGAGAGAGAGAGAGCGAATGGAAAACGAAAAATCAGTGATGCATCGGAATTCAATTTATTGCGTATTACAATTCTTTCCCCTGCGAACAGCTCGAGGGGCGATCTGTGTTGATCGACCTGACTCTGGATTCACAGGTTCCTCAGACACGTCTATTGATTTCGGAGCAGATCCTCTTTCTCCGAAATCAATAGACGTGTCTGAGGAACCTGTGAATCCAGAGTCAGGTCGATCCACACACAGATCGCCCCTCGAGCTGTTCGCAGGGGAAAGAATTGTAATACGCAATAAATTGAATTCCGATGCATCAGTGACTTTTCGTTTTCCATTCTATAATACTCTGCTCCGTAGGAGCATAGAGTGCTCAACCGGCATACCGCCTATGGGAGCATCTTAGCTACCACTAGACATATATATATATAGCGAGAGAGAGAAAGAGAGAGATAGAAAGAGGGGTGTGTGTAAAATCCCGACTGCGGTCCCAAGCGGTTTTGGCTTGTGTGTTCAGCAAGCCTTTTCATTACTAAATATATATGTGTGTGTGTGTGTGTGTGTGTGTGTGTGTGTGTGTGTGTGTGTGTGTGTGTGTGTGTGTGTGTGTGTGTGTGTGTGTGTGTGTGTGTGTGTGTGTGTGTGTGTGTGTGTGTCTGTGTGTGTCTTTGTCAAGGTTAAAGGTTATATCAGAGCAACAGCAGCAGCAGCAGAAGAGATATTAGGATTATAGATATTAGAGCCTTTCTGACAGTTACCCATCAATCTATCGATTTAGCTATCGGTAAATATCTGAAATACATCCATAATAATCACATCGGAAAGAAAGTGTGATACGACTCCGCCTCCGCCATCTTGTAAACTCAAGACTAAGAAGCATGAAACATTTTTGTCTTCCTTCTTCCTGATTGGCTGAACACGTTCAATGGAACCACTAGGAATTGAATGTTTCGATTTTAACGTTTTCAGCCTAAGATGGGAAATCTACATACAAGAGAATTACATTATATCTTGTTCCACAACGCCGGTGGATTGGCAGTATCGGTAGAGGGTCGGAATTTTGCTTTGCAGCATTGAGTTACGTCCCTTTACGGTCTGAGTTCAAATCCTGCCGAGGTTAACGTTGCCTTTCATCCTTACGGGGTCGATAAAATAAAGCACCAGTAATGGGCTGGGTCGATTTAATCGACTTTCCCCTCCTCCAAATTGTTGTCCTTGTGCCTATACTAGAAATCATTATATCTTGTTTCACGAGACCAAAACTTCAACTATTCTTATTACCTGTACCTAACAAATTAGAACTCTCAAATATTTTGTCAGAATTATATATATAGAGGGTGTCCCCAAAAAATGTATACACACTTTGATAAAGAGAAAACATGTGCGCTATACAGCACATGATGGTGTGAATCGACCTAAAGACCGCTAAAAATAGCAGCCGAGAACCTGTATAG
>OZ024742.1:339324091-339326591 GCA_964016885.1 Eledone cirrhosa | reverse complement strand
ACAGACTAGCAGAAAACCACCCACCGGGTGGTTTTCTGCTAGTCTATATATATATTACACACACAGAAATGTATATATATTTCTTAGAACAAAATTATTATTAATGTTTTGCTGTTCATAACAATTGGAATTGAAAAATTACTTTTGAAATTATTAGTTATTTTACTAATGCTTAGATCTGTAAAAATGAAGCAATGTTTCTAATAATTGTTTCTACTTTTGGCACAAGGCCAGCAATTACCCAGTACATTACTGGTACTTTATTTTATCGACCCCGTGAGGATGAAAGGCAAAGTTAACCTTGGCGGTATTGGAACTCAGACCGTAAAGGGACGTAACTCCTGCTATGAAGCATGGTGTCCGACTCTCTACAGATTCTGCCAATCCACCGCCCTAATGTCTGTACGTAATGAGGGAGTGAGAGGGGAGAGAAAGAAAGGCAGAGGTGAAGTGACGAAGTGACTCTCTCCTCTTCCTCCTCTCCTCCTCCTCCTCCTCCTCCATCTCCCCATTCGTCACATCGATAGAGGGGAGGAATGTTAGTGTGTTACAAAGAGAAAGAGTGAGAGTGAGAGAAACAGACAGACTAAAAGAGAGGGATAGCTGGAGAGAGAGAGAGATAGCAACCACGCGCGCACGTGTTTCCACTGTCGGACAGACAGACTGAGAAATTGCTGGTTATATATTATAAGGAGATTATGTCATGTTGAACGTGAAACAGAAGGCATTGTTTGTTAATGTAAAATGAAAGACCTGCAATGGTCGTCTGCCAGATCATGTTAAAATAATTTTCAATTTCCCTTCTCTGTCATTTTAATAGAGAGAAAATAGGAATTTCATTCCTCTAAATTTTAAATTTATTATACTTTAAACTAATTTATATTGACCATTTCCATTATACATACTGAAAATTAGGAAAAGATACAAAGGCAATGGGATATATTTTATTAGATTTCCAAGGAATGTATTATGGAGTTCTGTCATAATTACTGCTTCGTTTGATTACCAATAGCAACTTTGGCACCAAACAGTATTTATGATAATGGTAGAAGTAAGCGGGGCGATTATAGATATATGTACACAACCAGAGTTATTTACTTTACTAAGCTGGTTGATTATAGAGATATGTACACCGCCAGAGTTAAATCCTTTACAATTAGGTTTTAAAAAATTTAGGAAGTTTACATTAAATCTATTTCCATCGAATTTTAACTTTAATATCCTTATTACCATTACTTCTATCAAGAGCCAGGACTGCCATTAAAACCAAACAGGCAGTCACCTAGACTACAGACCACAGAGAGGCGCATTGTTGAACCTTAAATGATCACAGTTTTATTCAAATTTGTATAATTAAATTAAATATATACAAGGATCTTTCGCCACCCCATGTGACCTTATTGATAATTATTTCCTTTCCGCCTGTTTTTCGTCCTCCGTTATTCCATCTTGCAGTATAGGCTCCCAAAATACAACATCTATTCCAACACCAAATTTCACACAAAGAATCTTGCAAGACAAATGCAAAAATATAGCAATATAAATTAGTTTAAAATATGATAAATTTATCATTTTCTCTCGGGTCCCAAATAATAGGCTGGGGTGTGGGGGTTAAGCGGGGGGGGGGGGGAATAATCGAGGGAGATGGAATAAGCAGGGGATTGGAAAATTGGTAATTGTTCTAGGTTGTCTCCGTTGATTTTTTAAAAACCAGAATTAGTCGTTTAGTTTACATATTGAGACCCCAACCCATCCTATTTATTTTATAACATATGGAATTTCTAGTAATGTACTTTTTTTGTTATGTATAATGGTTTTTAATGTCTAAATAAAATTAATTGTTGCCGGAACACTACCACTTAAAATAAAAATTCGCCGGAGATAGATTAGCAAAATTGAATAAGCGGGGGTGTGGAATAAGAGTAGGGGGTATGGGAAAAGATCTAAAAAATTAATAAGCGGGATCGGGGCCTATTCGAAACCTGTGAGTAGAGGTATGTTAATTTAACGTGTCAGACGTTCAGTTCATTGAATGTTCATTATTGAAACCGACCGAGTATCCGTCACACATTCTATTTTCACTTGACACAAATTTTTTTTATCAAGCTAAAAGCAACAAAATCCGTAAATCTGTTGCTCTTCTACACGGACCTTTTTCATTCAATAAACATACTCTGACACTGTGATTCATTGACAAAGAATGTATTATTTAACTACTTAACGACAAGATTATATTAAGAGCATTTTCGGTGTCCCATGATAACGAAGTGTCATTGAACTTATAATCTAGATCAGGGGTGAGGTAGCAAGTGCCTTTAAAACTGTGGGAATAGTGCTCGTTTGAAGAAAATAATAAATGTTCAATGCTTTGCGGTATTTAATTCTGAGTTTAAATCTCACCAAGGTTAGCTTTGCCTTTCATCCTTACGGGGGTCGATAAAATAAAGTACCAGTAACGCATCGATTAAATTGTATTTCCTCTCCCCCAAAATTATTGGCC
>OZ024742.1:339306591-339321591 GCA_964016885.1 Eledone cirrhosa | reverse complement strand
TAAAGACTACGTAAAACAAGCAAATATTTCGTTAAAAAAAGCAAAATTTATATAAGTTTATTTAAAATATATGTATCTGTAAATTTCGTTAGGCGTGCAGACAGACAGTCGTGCAGACAGACTTTAAGCCAAAAAAGAAACTTAACATTGTAACTTTAACACAGCTACTGAGCGACCCCGAGCAACGCCGGGCTTTACTGCTAGTAATAGATAAATGTTATCGATTTTCCTTTATGAAGAACAGTTAGATAAAAATTTAACTAGATAGATAGATATGGAAGGAAGTATGTGTGTATGTATGTATGTATGTATGTATGTGTATATGTGTGTATGTGAGCAAAGGCACTGCACAAAGCCAGTCCCACTCACTTAACCAAGATGATATTTACCAAAAAGAAGAACAAGTCAACATCATTGGATACCATCAGGGTTGCAGGTGTTATAAAAGCTTCACGACACAGGCATTGCTTTATATCTGGAGATCTCTCTGCACTTGTCGTCACATGGTACCATGGGCCCCGCACTATGTGTCAATAATTGTCACAAGTGTAGTGTTTGTACCAGAGTTTTCAAGTCGCAGGCTGGACTAAAAAGTCACACTTGTTCAGCGCATCGGTAGGGGTTCTCCTACATGGATATAAAGTAGTGGTCGTACTCGAAAACCAGTTGGCAACCACCATGTGTGTATGTATGTGTGTGTGTATGTATATATGTATGTATATATATGTATGTATGTATTTTATGGTAGCCCTTAGCAATAGGTAATTTTCCGAAAGTTAAAATGTTGCTGCTCCCACGCCCTATTCCAATCAAGAAAAACACGGGGTGTGCAAAATTTCATTTCAATGGGATAATTGCTGGCCTTGTGCCAAAAGTAGAAACAATTATTTTTGCATAAAAGGGTGGTGGATTGGCAGTATCGGTAGAGGGTTGGACGCCATGCTTTCCGGCATAGAGTTACACCCCTTTACGATCCGAATTCAAATCCCGCCGAGGTTAACTTTGCCTTTCATCCTTACGGAGTCGATAAAATAAAGTAGCAGTAATGCACTGGGGTAATTGCTGGTCTTGTGCTAACTGTAGAAACAATTATTTTTGCATAAGAGATGATTTAGTAGCAGTTGGGTATGTTTTACGGTTTTTGGTAACGATCTGTAAAACAATTTGTTTCTCAGTTTCATCTTTTGTGAGAATGTTATTGTAATCCTGTAACATCATTCACAACAACTGTCTTCTCCAGTTTTTCAAGTCCACTTTTGTAATCAGGATCATCCTTCAATGTTGAAGGGTCTTTGTCGAGGAAATCGGTGCTGATAGAAAATCTTGTGAAGAAAGTTTTTGTACCTGGAGTTACAAAAGACTTTTCTTCTTTTTCTTTTTCCTTTTCTTCACCTTTGTCTGCTTCCAGCATAACTTGAGCAATATTTACCTTAACCCCTCCTTGCTCTCCTTGCTCTCCTTTTCTCCTTCCTCTCCTTGCTCTCCTTTTCTCCTTCCTCTCCTTGCTCTCCTTTTCTCCTTGCTCTCCTTGCTCTCCTTGTCTCCTTGCTCTCCTTGCTCCCCTTTTCTCATTGCTCCACTTGCTCTCCTTTTATCCTTCCTCTCCTTGCTATCCTTTTATCCTTCCTCTCCTTGCTCTCATTCTATCCCTGCTCTCCTTTTCACATTGCTCTCCTTTTCTCTTTTGCTCTCATTGCTCTCCTTTTCTCTTTTGCTCTCATTGCTCTCCTTTTCTCATTTCTCTCCTTGCACTCCTTTACTCCTTGCTCTCCTTGCTCTCCTCTTCTCTTTCCTCTTCTTGTTCTCCTTTCTCTCCTTTTCTCGTTGCTCTCCCTTTCTCCTTCCTCTCCTTGCTCTCCTTTTCTCCTTGCTCTCCTTGCTCTCCTTGTCTCCTTGCTCTCCTTGCTCCCCTTTTCTCATTGCTCCACTTGCTCTCCTTTTATCCTTCCTCTCCTTGCTATCCTTTTATCCTTCCTCTCCTTGCTCTCATTCTATCCCTGCTCTCCTTTTCACATTGCTCTCCTTTTCTCTTTTGCTCTCATTGCTCTCCTTTTCTCTTTTGCTCTCATTGCTCTCCTTTTCTCATTTCTCTCCTTGCACTCCTTTACTCCTTGCTCTCCTTGCTCTCCTCTTCTCTTTCCTCTTCTTGTTCTCCTTTCTCTCCTTTTCTCGTTGCTCTCCCTTTCTCCTTCCTCTCCTTGCTCTCCTTACTCTCCTTTTATCCTTGCGCTCCTTTCCACACTGCTCTCCTTTTCTCATTGCTCTCTTTTTATTCTTCTTCTCCTATTCTCATTGCTCTCCTTTTCTCATTGCTCTCCTTGCTCTCCTTTACTCCTTGCTCTCCTTGCTCTCCTTTTATCTTTGCTCTCCTTTTATCTTTTCTCTCCTTTTATCTTTGCTCTCCTTTTCTCTTTGCTCTCCTTTTCTCCTTCCTCTTCTTGCTCTCCATATTCTCCTTTTCTCGTTGCTCTTGTTGCTCTCCTTTTCTCCTTACACTCCTTGCTCTCCCTTTCTCCTTGTATCTATGTACTTGTTTTTATACAAATACAATGAGAAAAGGGGAGCAATGAGAAATATGAAAGCAAGGATAGTAAGGAGGGTATATATATATATACATATCATATATATATATATATATATGTATATGTATATACACAATATATTAATAAATGGAAACTATATTTATAAAACCATATTTATTTTATTATACATATTTCAAGGGCCACCAAGGCAAATTATGGTGCGCTTTCATCAGATAAAATACAGATTTGTTTTATAAATAAATATTGACATACCCGGAAAAAAAGACAACCTTAACGGTTGGAGCTTCCTGTATATACTGTTGAGTGCTTTATATCAGTTATAAAAAATTTTAAGCTTGTTGAATCCCAACAAATTAAATATAACCTCTACATATATATATATATATATATATATATATATATATATATATATATATATATATATATATATATATATATATATATATATTACTCAATACCGAGTACTCATTTCTCTCAGCTGTCAACCACATACGGATATATGTATTTTAGGGTATTTTCCGAAAGTTAAAATGTTGCTACTCCCACAACGAATAATAGGTGTTTGCCCTATACCTGAGCTCTGCCCCCAGCTTTGCAAGTTGCCTTCCCCATTATATCTATTATCACTTATCCTTCTAATTCCAAGAATAAGACTGGACAAGTTTTTAATTTAAGAGGAAATTATATAAGAGATAAAAAATTGTTAACTGAAGAAATGACTTTCCGGGTGAAAACTTCAAAAATTCACGGTCGCTGACGGTCGCCTTGCAGTTGTCAGCTTGAGCTAAAGTTTTCCATAGATTCGTTTTTTGTTAATAGCTAAACTTTTAGAAAGTTGAAAAATGTAGGCCACCCTAATGTATATATATACATATATGTATGTATGTATATGTCGGGTCACTCTTGAGTGCTACTGGTAACATGTAACCCAGTACAACCTGTCGTAAATCGGGTCGTCGGCGACTAAACCGGCAACCCTACCAAGATTACTTGGTGTGGAGGAGGATTTTGGACACCCGGCAGGACAAAAATCAAAACCTGACAAAGGGCGGAAGAACTCGTAAGAGTCAACGGCCATCCAAAAATGTGTATTATGTGTATTTACATAAGTATATATATATATAAAATACGTATTTAAGAAAGCCACAACAATGCAGAGGGGAATCTCGAGGTAGGAAGTGGAAGATAGATAGGAAAAACAGGTGAAAGTGAAAATTGAGAGAGACAAAGATGAAAACAAACAAAGGTAGAAGGGTTACCGTAGTAGAGATTTAATCCCAATATTTCGGGCTCACGCCCATCAACAGGGGAAAGTTCCAAAAGGGGGGGAACAGGCCAAGCGGAGAAAGTTGTGATGTCGTTAAGACAGGAATGCCATTATGGGGAGAAAATTATTTAAAATTTAAACGAGGGAAAGAATGCGCGTGCGCGTGATAGGCTGTGGCAAAAGCTACTGACCAAATGGGTTAAATCAAGAAGGTGCGCTAGCGTGTGAAAGCCGTAAGATATGTGTGTGTAAATATATATGTGTGTGTATAAGTGTAAGTGTGTATATGTGTGAGTGTGTGTGTGTGTGTGAAAGATAGTGGGCTGTAGAAGCTGGAAATCAAAGGGTGTGAAAGGTGGTAGGTTGTAAGACATGTGTGCGTGTATAAATATAGATGTGTGTGTGTAAGCGTATGGGTATACATGTGTGTGTAACTGTGTGTGTATATGTGTGAGTGCGTTTGTGTGTGAAAGATAGTGGGCTGTAGAAGCTGGAAATCAAAGGGTGTGAAAGGTGGTAGGTTGTAAAAACATGTGTGCGTGTATAAATATAGATGTGTGTGTGTATGCGTATGGGTATGCATATACGTGCGTGTGTGTGAAGATAGCAGGCTGTAGGCTGTGAATGGTCACTATGGTTAAGTTAGCCATGTCAGCTCATTTATCTCAGCCCGGTTGTTAAGTGGGGGTCTGAGGTTCTTAATAACAAGTGCTTCCTTTATCCTTAAGGATCCGATGCTGCGTTCAGTCGCTAGGACTGTGACCAAGGGTCTACCCTGTGGGTTTCCGCATTTAAGGATGTGTTTACGGAAGGAAGATGCGTTGGTATTGATATGTTCCTTGATACGAACATGTAGGGGTCGGATGGTGCTACCTATGTAAAACTTGTTACATTTATCGCATTGAATCTTATATACGACATAGGTGCGTAGGCAATCTGCCCCCCGTATCGGGCAGTTGCAGAGGGAACACGTCCCATCTGACTCGTCGGGTTTGTTGGAGAGGCATCTTCGCAGCGAAGGTCCTGTGTGGGCCAAATGTATGTCAAGTCCCTCCGTCCGTATGGCCCTGCGGATGGCGTTCGTGGTATATTCACTCAGGTGGGGGATTTTAAAGAAGCACCTGCTATTATTTAATTTTCTAGTGGGTGTCTGTCTATTGGGTCTGGGGTCTCTAATTCCGTTAATCAGTCGCTTGGGATAACCATTAGATCTGAGTAGATTACGGAATTGCGTGGTATGGGTGAGACCACCCATCGGGTCGCTGCATCTGTTAGTGATCCGTGTCAGTTCATTTAGGACATAGCCTCTCTTAGCGTTGTTGGGGAGGGCTGAGTTATAATGCACAAATAAGTCCTTGCACGCTGCTTTGCGGTAGAAGGTGGTGTTTATGTCTCCTTCTTCCGAGATGTTGATACGGAAGTCGAGGAGGGCGAGTGACCCGTCTTCTCCTGGGTGTTCGATGGTGAAATCGACGTGATGGTCAGTATCGTTGAAGATTTGGTGAATTTCATTCGCCATCTCCCGGGAAGAAGTAAGTATCAGGATATCATCAACGTATCTGGAGTAGAAGGCGACGGCGTTGGGTTGGCAGGTATTGAGTGCCTTGCGTTCCAGGTGGTCCATGTACGAGATCGCAAGTATGCCGGACAGACTAGAGCCCATAGGTAGCCCAGAGATTTGTTTGTACGTGTGGCCGAGGAAATTGAAGAGTGCATTATCCACAACGAAGGAGAGGAGTTGGTGGATGTCCGTGTGTGTGAGTCCGAAGCAGTGTAAGTTAGATGCTCGGACTCGTTCGGTCAACAGGTCGACAGCTGGGGATGCTGGTACGGAGGTATAAAGGGCGACCACATCAAGACTGAAGGCATAACCGTTGTCCTTTCTGGTGTTGGGCGCCAGATGGTGTAGTCGCTCCAAGACTTCCTTTGAGCTGCAGACGTGGGCTGGTAGTGTGTGTAGAATAGGTTTCAGTAGTGTGGAGAGCAGCCACGATATTTTGTAGAGTGGGCCGTCCACGCTAGAGACAATGGGCCTGATTTTCAAATCGGGTCCTTGTTTATGTGTTTTGACCAGGTGGTAGAAGGTAGGTAATTTGCTGTTTCGAGTCATTATGTTGTTTTTTACCTTCTTTGGCAGTTTTCGTTGGACACAGATGTTTGTCCATATGGTGTTAATGCCTTCCTCGATTAGAGTCGAGGAGGTCCCTGTGACTTTCGAGTAGAGGCTGTGGTCATTAAGATTATATATATATATGTGTGTGTGTGTGTGTGTGTGTGTGTGTGTGTGTGTGTGTGTGTGTGTGTGTGTGTGTGTGTGTGTGTGTGTGTGTGTGTGTGTGTGTGCGTGTGTATGTATATGCGCAGGGACATAGAAATAACCGAGCTGGACACCCGACCGCGCGGTTAAACCACGGGGAGTGAAGGACCTCTAGCCTTTGTCAGGGCATTCTTCTAGGAGAAGGCAACTCAGGAAACTGGGATAACTCCGACATAAAACCTGCGGCTCAATAGTTACCGATGATGTTGATCTTTTCTTCTTTTCGGGTTATAGCTACTGTCGCTCAGAGAGTGGGATTGGCTCAGTGCACAGTCTTTCCTCACTTAAAAAATATTCGTCACGCACAGGCATTGCACGATTGCATTAATAATTATTAATAGTGTATTATTATTATTATTATTATTATTATTATTATTATTGTTACTATTATTATTACTTTTTTTTTCTCCCAATTCAATGATGTTCCAGAACAATATAAAAGAGATAATTGGCAATTTAGGTTCTGGAACAAAAAAGATAATTGGCAATAAGAGCAGGGGCCCCAGGTTATCACAGCCTGTGCCCGCTCGTCATCGTGCCATTGTAATAGAGCCAAACAAGTCATTTAGTCTTGGCTGCTGGAACGTACGGACGCTGCTTGGCAGGGATTCCTTGGAGCGTCCTGAACGAAGGACCGCTCTTGTTGCAAAGGAGCTTTATCTGAGACGAGGTTAGCTGGAGATGGTCATCTTACAGAATTTTGTGGAGAATATACATTCTTCTGGAAAGGAAGAGATGAAGGAACCAGAAGAGAGGCTGGGGTAGGATTTGCTGTTAAGACTGTTCTTGTGAATAAATTAGAAGAATTCCCAGTAGGGATTAGTGAGCGTCTTATGTCCATGAGAATTGCGCTGGACAAAGGAAGATATGCGACCCTGGTGAGTGTGTATGTTCCAACTATGATTTCTGTCGATGAAGAAAAAGTGTCCTTTTACTATGCCTTGAAAGGTGTTTTAAGAAATATCCCTCAGGCAGACAAAGTCATCGTGCTTGGTGACTTTAATGCTAAAGTGGGTAGGGATTTTAACACATGGAATATAATCGGAAGGCATGGGGTGGGAAAGTGTAACAACAATGGTATGCTCCTGCTGCAGATGTGTGAGGAGCTGTATCTGTGTGTTACCAACACTATGTTCCAACAAAAGAACAAATTCAAGACCACATGGATGCATCCTGAATCTAAGGAATGGCATATTTTGGACTACGTCCTAGTCAGGATGCATGACAGACAGGATGTGCAGTGTGTTCGTGCTCTTCGTGGAGCTGAGTGCTGGACGGACCACCGCCTGGTACGCGCAAAAGTGAAACTAATCACTAAACGTAAAATACGGACTCCTGGTGTTGCCCTGCCCAAAAGATTGAATGCTGCTCGTCTTAAGGATAAAAATGTGAAGAGGACATTGGAAGAAGAGATGCAGGCTGCAGATCTTGGTGAGGATTGGCCGACCTTTAAAAAGTCGGTTTATGATGTAGGCAAGCGTGTTCTGGGATTGGTGCAGAGAAAACACCAGGACTGGTGTAATGAGAATGATGTACATATAGAAGACTTGTTGGCTGATAAGAGGCGTGCTCTGTCACGCTACTTGACGGCAAAACCACAGGAGAGGAATACGTTGCATGAGGAACTCAAGGATGTAAAATCACGTGTTAGGCGGAGTCTTTCTCAGTTGAAGGATCAGTGGTGGAGTGAGAAGGCTGGTGAGATACAAACTGCGTCAGATTCCAATAACACAAAGCTGTTGTACAGTCTCTTGCGTGAGGTTTATGGACCGTCTTCTCTGGTGACACCGCTTCGCAGCAAGGATGGCAAATAACTTCTTGGTGACTCACAAGGAATTCTACCAAGGTGGGGAGAGCACTTTGATGATCTTTTGAATCAGCCGTCTGTCGTCAGTGAAGTTTTCCTCAATCTCATTCCAGAAAGTCCTGTGAAAGTAGCTCTCGCAGAACCTCCGACGCTTGTGGATGTTGCAGTGGCTATCTCGAAGCTGAACAGTGGAAGGTCTTCCGGTATGGATGGCATACATGCTGAGCTCCTACAATATGGTGGTGAGAGACTCCTGCAATATCTTCACTGTTTGGCAGGATATGCAGGCTAATGAATCCGTACGTGAGGACTGGAGAGATGCAGTAATGGTGGTCTTGTACAAGGGAAAGGGTAACAGGAATGATTGTGGGAACTACAGAGGTATATCATTGCTTTCTGTCGTAGGGAAAGTTTTATGTAGGGTGCTTCTGGACCGTCTGCTGACACACATTGCAGATTGTGTTCTTCCTGAAAGTCAATCTGGTTTTCGTGCTGGACGCGGCACTACTGATATGATCTTCTCAGCTAGACAGCTCCAGGAGAAGTGCATGGAACACGGCTTGGATCTGTATCAGGTTTTTGTCGATCTGACAAAAGCTTTCGAAACTGTTAACAGAGATGCATTATGGAAGGTTCTCCAGAAACTTGGTTGCCCTGATAAGTTCCTTGCTTTAGTTAGGTCTTTCCATGACGACATGAAGGCTTGGGTTAATGTCGGAGGTAACATGTCGGAGCCTATCTCAGTAAAAAAAATGGAGTGAAACAGGGGGATATTCCAGCACCGACCCTGTTTGCCATATACTTTGCAATGGTTTTCTGTATTGCATTCAGGAATTGCGAGCATGGTGTTTACATCCGATATCGAACCTCAGGCAGCATATTTAACATCAGGCGCTTTGCTGCAAAGACAAAAGTATTTACATCAATCATAAGAAACCTCTTGTATGCAGATGATTGCGATCTTGTAGCGCACACAGAGAGTGATATGCAGCACATTTTGAATGCATTTTCTGACGCTTGCACTGCCCTAGGATTGACTGTCAGTCTCAAGAAAACCGTCGTCATGTACCAACCTGCCCCTGGTAAGCAGTACACTGAACCAAATATCTATGTGTATGGTAAACGACTTGGAGTGGTTGATCAGTTTGTCTACCTGGGAAGCACTGTCAATCGATACAGCAACCTTGATAGTGAAATCTCACTTAGAATTAGGAAAGCAAGTGATGCTTTCGGAAAGCTAGAAAGGCGACTCTGGGGTCGGCGAGACATATGCAGGAGGACAAAGGTAAAGGTGTACAAGGCATGTGAGCTCTCTTGTCTTCTTTATGCCTGCGAGACCTGGGTCACATATCGACACCACCTTAAGAAATTGGAGCGTTTCCATCAGATGTGTCTCAGACGGATCCATGGCGTTCACTGGAGAGACCACATCAGTGATGTCGAGATTTTGGAAAGCTCTATGTGTGACAATATAGAAGCTCTTGTGCTTAAGCAACGACTCCGTTGGAGTGGTCACCTTGCCAGGATGAAGGATTCTAGAATACCAAAATACTTTTATGGAGAGTTACTTAAAGGAAAACGACCGCCACATAAACCAAAAAAGAGGTATAAGGATTCCTTGAAAGACGCTAACATCTCCTGCTGATACATGGGAAAATATTGCTGCTGATCGTAATAAATGGAGAAAGACTGTATATGAGGGAAAAGTTGCCTTTGAGGCATCTCGAATCGCATACGAGAAAGTAAAGCGGGATGTGAGGAAGGGAATTGCTGTTGCACTTCCAGACGGCGAGGGTCCTCCTATGGTGCTGACATGCAGCGGCTGTGCGAGACTCTGCCTAAGCAAAGCTGGACTCGAAAGTCATCTTCGCAGTCATAAAGTAAGACCAGTGGTTGACTACCATGCTGCTGTTGGAGATGCTACTCATCATGCTTGCCAAACATGTGGTAGAGAATGTAAATCAGCAGCAGGGCTCAAGCGACATGCAAAAGTACACGAACTCCAACCACAGCCGGCTATTCCCAGCGAATGTTTTGGTTGCCGACTCTGTGCAAGACATTTTAGATCATTGGCTGGGCTAAAAAGCCACATTCGATCGCAGCGCTGGTAGTTGCTATCGTCTGTGTGTATAGATATGTTTATGTGTGTGCGTGTGTGTGCATATATATATATGTATATGTATATTATTATTGTTGTTGTCGTCATTATTATTGTTGTTATTATTATTATTATTGTTATTAATATATGTGTATGTATATATATATGTATGTATATATATATGTGTATGTATGTATGTGTGTGTATATGTATATATATAGATATATAGATTTTTTTTCTCGTGCAATAGCCATACTCGATAACGAGGGGGCAGCCATCATGTATGTATGTATGTATGTATGTATGTATGTATGTATGTATGTATGTATGTATGTATGTATGTATGTATGTATGTATGTATGTTCTTCTGGTTTTATAATTTCACAAAGTTTTACTAATAGAGAGAGAGAGAGTCGGTTTCTAACATAGACACAAGACTCTCTCATTGGAATTTACACAACATCAACTAGGTAGATTTTGTATGCATGCCTGCATGTGTAGATATGGATGTTATTGTATGTGTGGATGTGTATGTTTTGAATTGTATGTGTGTATGTGTATATGCTTTGTATCTGTACATGTGTATATGCAGATATTAGATACAAAATTTTTGGAATGTTTTACATATTTTTACTGTTCCATTAATGGATTGTACTTGTAATTTCCTAACTAGTTGTGTTCTTTCTGTTCCTGTGAAGCCTAGCTTCGCAAGATTTGTATTGAGGCAATCACTAACATATCCTAGTGCCCCAATAATCACAGGCATAAATCTGAAGGTGTAATCAGGATGGAGTGTCTGCAGATTTCTCATCAGTTCTGCATAAATATTCTCCTTTTTGCTAATCTTTGATATTATATTGGCATCTGCTGGTTAGCTAATTTCCATTACTGTGCATGTTTTCTTCTCCCTGTCCCATATCATAATATCTGGTCTGTTATGCCTGCATTTTATTGGGGTTTTTACTGGAACAATCCACCAGTACTCTTTCATATTATGTATCTGGATGTCTTCCACATTGTTGTAGCTTTTAATGTGTATATTATCGGGGCTATCTTTTCTACGGATTGCATTGTACAGTTTTTTGGACACTATATCATGCCTCATAGGTAAATAGTACAGCGATGACATCTTTGGACAGCTGCTGATGACATGGGTGACATCTTCGATGTTTATTCTACAGAGTCTGCACTTGTTATCACATCTAGGTGTTTTGCCTGCATCCCTATCTCTTTTGTATATCAGGTATTTCGTGTTAATTTCCTGTTCTTGCATTGCAAAAACGTATCCTTCAAAGTGGGAGCCAATATAGCGGTTGTTGGTTCAAGATAGAATACTTTCCTTATATATATTACTTTCACTCTGGAGCTTCCTGGCAACATATCCATGCATGATCTTTTGCTGATAAGTATGCAGTTTTTCATCCATAGATTCACTGCGATGCTGCTGAGTGACTTCCCTGGGTGTGAGTTTTTTTATTATCACACAGGGAATATCTCTCGAGGAGTTCCTTCCCAACTCTCATGATCTCATCTGTTTCATGCAGATAGACTTGCTCGAGAAACGGGCTCCTACGCTTCGAGGTTCGTAGATGTTGTCGGAGGGATATGATGCGACATTCAAATGCTGTCTGGATTGATGTTAGGCCTCTGCCTCTCTGCATACGTTTCAAGTAAAGGCGGTTTATGTCACTGTTCATGTGGAAGTTTCCGGTGTTGTTTAGGTTTTTTGAGTTCTAACATCAAATACTCAGATTTCGTCTATCGTCCAATTGAGTATGCCAAACGTTTGTGTTAGGACAGGCACAGCAAACACATTGTGAGTCAGTGTTTTGTTTTGCGCAGAGAGTTCTGATGAGTAAATCTTTCTTAATCGGGTGGTTACGCGTTCCTTATTACAGATACCATTATAGGATATGTTCTCATCTATCCCCAGGTACCTGTAGCAGTCCTCATCAGATATCGGTGAAACAGTTAGGCCATTGATGACAATGTTGCTAGATTGAGTTGTTGTTTTTCCCCGCTTTACAGTCATATATGAGCATTTATCTTGGCCAAATTCCATTCCTATATCCTTTGAGAATGTTGTAACCTGGTCAAGATGTTCTTCATCCCATCCATGTTCTTGGCATAGAGTTTCAGATCATCCACAAAGAAATTATGGGTTAGGTTCGTATTTCTGCCCTCCTGTGAGCCAATGATGTATCCTTCACATTTCTTGAGCAGAAAGGACAAGAGGTTTAATGACAGGATGAATAATATCACAGAGGGACTGTCTCCCTGAAATATACCCCTGCGATATTTTATTTTATCAGTCAAAATAGAGTCCTCCTTCTCTGTCTTTAACCTTAGGATAGTAGCCCAGGAAGAAGACAGCTTCTCTATGGCTCTGATAATAATGTCTGGGACTTTAGCAAGTTGGAGGGCCTCTATCATCCAAGAGTGGGGAACAGAATCGAAAGCTTTCCTGTAGTCCAGCCGCACTAGCCTCCTAAGTTGTCGCACCTCCGACATCGCAGTTTTGTTGATTAGGAGTTGTTCAGCACATCCCCAAGCCCCTTTCTTTCCAGCTGCTTGTTCATCTGTGATGATGTTATTATTTTCACAGTGATCTTCGAGGAATAGGTTCAGGCAGGCTGTATACATCTTATACATCAGGTTCTGGCATGCAATGGGTCGGTAGTTTCTTGCCAAGTGGGTGTCTTTGTTCTTGGGGACCAGTAATGTTTGTGCTAATGTCAACCATTCTGGTATAAGTGTATCTCCCTTAAGAACTTGTTGGTAGAGGTCAGTAAGACACCTCCGATAGAATATCAGTTTTTTGTACCAGTAGCCGACAATCATGTCTCTTCCTGGTGGTTTCTTATCTTGGAGTTTTCCTATCACAGTCTCAAGGGTACCCTCACTTATTTCGTATGTTTTTGTTGTAGTGTCGGAGCAATAGTTCTATCGGATTTCTTTTAGCCACACTGCATCTTGGTTGAAATTCTTCTTTTCACCCCATATTTTTCTCCAAAAGGAATCTATGTCTTTCTGGGTGGGGCCTCAGTGATACTTATTATTTTGTTCTTCATATCTCTATAGACTGATATTTGGTTTCGTCTGAATCTTTTATTAAGCACTTTTCTCTCATCTACCTTTTAAGGTATCGCGTTTTTCGCTAACAGCTCTCAATTCTTGTTTGAGGGTGATCAGCTTATATTGAAGAGTTCTGGTTCTACTGTTACCAAACATCGTCTCTATTTCATGTTTCACTCTTTGTTGGTGAGGAGTGAGGTTTTTTGTGTTTGTTTGCATGTAAGGAGCATTGTCATATATCCTATGGTTTTTCGTAGGTCAGCAATCTTTTTTTCCATTTTAGTTATATATGATGGTATTTTTGGTGGTGTTTTGTTCTTGATAATATCTCTGCTATCACCAAGATAATGCTTCACTGTCGTTGCTAAGGCATATAAACAGGCGTTGATTTGCCAAAATGTTGGGGTTTTTATCCGTCGTAAATATTCATCCCCTATTTCGTCAATAACACGTAATATTTTATTATTTGTTTTTTTATTAAATATTGTCGTTTTAATACGTTCAGCAAGAGAGATATTTATACATGAATTAATTTCTCTCTGGAAGATTTCGTGAGGGAAATTTTCAATTGTTTATACTTTTGATTATCATTATTATCGATAGTGTTTTCCCCAGCATTCGAGGTAGACTTAAATGGTACATGTGGTGTCAAGTTTCTTACAGGCATAGTTGTTTCAAGGCACTATTCGACCTGACTGCTAGGAAGTCTAGTAGCATGGCGATCTGTAGCACGTGTTGTTGATCCCATGTTTGTTGTGGAGGACTTACAATTAATAATATTCATCTTATTTTTACGTTCAACAAACGTCGCTTGTTGGCGTAATTGTTTCGCTGTGAAATAATTTAGCTCTGGGTGCATTTCGTCCCAGTGTCATTTCATTCTGTTCATATAGCCAATGGAGGGATTGTTTTTTGCCATTTTATAACAATTAAATAAATCATTATTAAGTTCGCAACTCCAAGAGAAATGCGATTTATAATTACGGTTTCTTCTGTAGCAACAACTGAATAAATTTTGTTTACCTTTCTCGTTGTTTGTCTTCGATACTTCCTTAATTTTGTTGTTGATGTTGTGTTCATCCATGCTGTTTGTAGCAAATCCTTGTAAAATAAATTATGTATTTAGTCGGATATCTCTACGAATTCGAATAAAAGGTGTCTTCAGAAGATATAGTTAGAAGAATAACCAGTTATTCAATTTGACTGTAGTTGTGGCATTACTGTCGGAGATAGTATTCATCTTAAATTTAATAAATAGTCTCCCACGCCAAAATATGCGACTGATCGCAAGTATGTATGTATGTATGTATGTATGTATGTATGTATGTATGTATGTATGTATGTATGTATGTACGTATGTATGTATGTATGTATGTAGCCACTGGGAGTGAAGGACCCATAGCCTTTCTCTGGGCATTGTTGTAGGAGAAGGCAACTCAGGAAACTGGGTTAACTCCGACATAAAACCTGCGGCTCAGTAGTTACCGATGATGTTGATCTTTTCTTCTTTTCGGGTTATAGCTACTGTCGCTCAGAGAGTGGGATTGGCTCAGTGCACGCTTTTAAAAAAATCTTCACGCACAGGCATTGCACGATGGCATTAATTAATAAGATGGTGGATTGGCAGTATCGGTAGAGGGTCGGACGCCATGCTTTGACGCATGGAGTTACGGCCCTTGCCATTCTGAGTTCAAATCCCGCCGAGGTTAACTTTGCCTTTCATCATTATGGGGTAGATAAAATAAAGTACCAGTAATGCACTGGGATAAGTGCTGCCCTTGTGCCAAAAGTAGAAACAATTAATTAATCATTATTAATTATCTTATATCGTGCAATGGCCATACTCGATAATGAGGAGGCAGCCATCATGTATGTATGGATATATGTATGTAT
>OZ024742.1:339284091-339304091 GCA_964016885.1 Eledone cirrhosa | reverse complement strand
CTGCAACTCGATTTCGTGTAATGCCATCGCTTGATACTTAAGCATGAGCGTCACGGATATGGCTTTTTAGTCCTGCTAGGGACTTGACTATGACCACCAATACCATGCATCGCAAAAGATGTCATATATCAAGCGATGCCTGTACTTGAAGCTTTTTTAAGTGAGGAAAGGCTTTGCACGGGGCAAATCCTATTCTCTGAACATCGAATGGATTTGACCAAAAGGAAGAACTGGTCTACATCATTGGGTGCAAACGAAGTCTCAGATTATATATCAGAGTGACCTTCTCCTAGAGAGATGTCTTAATGAAGACTAGGAGTCTCTCTCGCCACAAAAAAAAAATTCAAAATAAAAAAAAACTTCATCGGATGGCCGTTGACTTAGCAGGTTCCTACGCCCTTTGACGGGTCTTGTTTTTCATCCCGCAGGGCATCCAGAATCACCCTCCTCACCAAGCAAGCTATGTGGAGTTTCCGGTTTAGTCACCGACGACTCGACTATGCATAGGTTGAATATATGTGCATATACATACACACATATATATATATGTGTGTGTTATATTTTATTATATGTATATGTGTTATGTTATATTATAGGTGTGTATGTTCGCGTATATGTTGGTTTAGGTGTGAATGTTTGTGTTTGCGCTCAAAGACTAACAAAGCAAATATTTGCTTGCAGTTTTATATATATAATACACACACACACACACACACACATATATATATATATATATATATATATATATATATATATATATATAACAATACAAGGACGATTTGTTAGCCTTCATTACATTTATTGATTGGCAACGCGCGTTTTGCTATTGATCAGCTCAAGGTTCGATCTCTATCGATCTGGCCCGACTCTGGAATCAAAAGCTCGTCGGACTTCTGCTGTTGTAATGCTGTTGTCATTACACGAACAGAGATCCGACGAGCTTTTGATTCACAAGTCGAACCAGATCGATACAGATCCAACATTGATCTGATCAATAGCAAAACGCGCGTTGCCAATCAATAAATGTAATGAAGGCACGTCACCAATCAATATTAAAGGCTTAACAAATCGTCTGTGTATTATTATATTATTATATTATTATATTATTATATTATTATATTATTATATTATTATATTATTATATTACACTCTGTCTAGCTCTACACCTTACTAAATTTTACCTTGTAGTGAACAGTTTAATTCCACTACTATAGGCTTTCTGATGAAGTATAATAAATAATTAAGTATTGCATATACTTGAACAATATTGCATATGATTGAACAATATTGTAGTCAGCATATGTAGACAATTATAATAGACACAGAAACATATGTTAAAGCAAATAAATTCATAATCTCTTCACGCCGACGTTTTATTTTTCTTGGTGCAGTACTTGCTTATATATATATATATATATATATATATATATATATATATATATATATATATATATATATATATATATATATATATATATGACGAGTAAGTTTGTTTTGAAACAGTGAGCAGGTTTGAAATTAGAAAATAGAATGGCTTTCTAAACACCATTATCAGGCTAAAATTTCTTTAGTCAAAAAATACGGTGAAAGCTATTCTATTTTCTAATTTCAAACCTGCTCACTGTTTCAAAACATACTTACTCGTCATTTATACTTGCTAAGAATGTAGCTTCTAATTTGAATGGAAGGAGATGGGTGATGTGTTGGTGTAATGGTAGCACAGTGGTCTAGATAACCAAAGATGTGGGTTCGACTCCCATGTACATCAATACTCATCTTTTTCCATTTATCTGAGGGTTCTAAACCCCATTATCAGGCTAAAATTTCTTTAGTCAAAAATACGGTGAAAGCTATTCTATTTTATATATATATATTTTATATATATATATATATATGAATAAATATATGATTATATATATATGTATAAATGAAGTATTTCCGTAGTAAAGGAAAAAAGAGTGCTCTATGTAGGCTACACACATGTATGTCCGTATGTCTGTGTGTATATATATCTTTACGATTATGTTTATGTGCACACTTAAATGTAAGCGTGCGCGTGTGTGTGAGCATATGTATGTCTGTATATGTGCGTATATAGGCAATTGTGTGTATGTATGTATACACATATTTGTATGTGTTTGTGTCGATATATATATATGTGTGTATATATATATATATACACACATATATATATATATATATATATATATGTGTGTGTGTGTGTATGTGTAGATATATATATACTTATATTTATATGTGTATGTATAGAGAGATGTGTGTATATATATTTATACGTTAATATTGAGTACCTGTGTGATTGTGTGCCTATGTGTGCGCATATGTGAGCGAAAGATCGCACGTATATGTGTGTCTTTGTATTTCCATGTAGACGCCCATATACTTATATGTGATTGTATAAGTTTACGTACTATTAAGTATATGCGTGAGTTTGTGTATGTGTGTGTTTATGTATTTGGATATTTATAATTTTTATTCCCCTCAATTTATGCCCGTTATTTTATTTCAGTCTCACTTTCATTTATCCTAAACTCTGTTTCCAAATCTATATCACATTCAAAAATAAAAATGTTTCTGATGAATGAAGACGGACGTAAGTGTCAAGCTCTTCAAGAAACCACTGGTAAATGAATTAATTATCTTATGTTGTTTATTACATAACTATATATATATATATATATATATATATATATATATATATATTTCGTTTCTGAATTTGTTTAGCAAGATTCTTTATCTGAAATCGTGTGTTGAAACCGATATTGTTATACTTTGGGAGGGTGATGTTGCCAATAAGAAACACACGCACCAGTTGTGTATAGATAAGAAATGTATAACCTGTAAAATAAGCCCCATATTAACCAGTTGTGTATAGATAAGAAATGTATAACCTGTAAAATAAGCCCCCATATTAACTGTAAAACTAGAAATGTAGTGTATAGCATAAGATGTACTGAAGGACAATGTAGAAACAAAAATATAGTGTACATAGGTGAGACAGCTCGTAGTATAGGGGAACGAATAAATGAACACTGGCGAGACCTTCAAGATAATAAAGAATCATCTGTGCTCTACCAACATGCTAAGATAGAGCACAAGGGTAAATTAGAGAACATAGAAATAAAAATAGAATCCACACACAGAAAAGATGCAATGTTTAGGCAAATTACAGAGGCAGTAAGCATAAAAGAATTACAACCAAAATTAAATAGAAAATATGAGTGGAACAGCAACATCACAACTTACAATTAAGGACAAAATGAAAACACACACACACATAGAACAAACAACCAACCTACAACATGTAAATAAATAAATAAATAAATAAACAAATAGATAAATGAACACAAACACACACAGACACCCGGATGTGGCGCATGCGCAAACCGAGCACACAACACACACACAGAAACAAAATGGCGTAGGACAGAAGAAAGGAAAGGCACAGAAACAAAGAAAGGAATCCCCAGTCACTGAAGAGGTCACAGAGTGTGTGACGAAAGGACTATGACTATATATAAACAACTGGAACCAACCAACCAACCAGAAATTTATAAGTTTGTAGATTTGTAAATTTATAAATTTATAAATATATAATAAATTGAAGTGAAAGCAACTGGTGCGTGTGTTTCTTATTGGCAACATGACCCTCCCAAAGTATAACAATATATATATATATATATATATATATATATATATATGTATATATATATGTATATTTATATTTTTATATATATATATTTTTTTTTTTTCTTTTAGTGAAGAAAACAGAAAACAAAATTATTCCTATATAAACATATTTGATTTCCGCGTTTATTTATTATCACCAGAACAATCGAGATCCTGGTATCAATTCTTTATGACATTTACAATGAATACTGAGTAACCTTTTGCGTTTGTGACATTTTCGTCCAGAAGCACAAACATACTTTGACATATTGTTTGAATAGTCATTCTTCAAGTAACTTACACAATAGTACTGATTATATAATATGTCTCTATGCCTGTTTTCATGTGCATGTGTGTCCGTGTGAAGACGTGCGTTTATATTATTATAGAATAAGACAAGGTGTAGTAATTAATAGATCCATTGTCTTGCGATCATTTCAGAGGGCAGAATTAAAATAAATCGATGTTTAAACCAATCGATAACAGTTATGTAACTCCGTACTGTTAGCCTCGAAAAAAATTCATTTTGCCACCAACCCTCAGAAAAATCAGAAACAATGTTTTTGTTATTGGTTATATGTCCTTCTTAATTAAATAGAACATTCATGTTTATATATATATATATATATATATATATATATATATATATATATATATATATATATATATATATATAAAAATAACAGATTAAAGTTTAAGCAAAGATGGCTGCTTTCACCCTTAACGGGGTCTTCTGAAACTAAAAAAATCAATTAGTTTCAGAGCTGAAACTTTAATCTGTTATATATATATATATATATATATATATATATATATATATATATATATATATATAAAATATTAAAAAAATAATGAATAAAACAATGAAACAGTTCCTTATATTAAACAAAAAAAGTTCATTATTTAACGATCGTTTCTAGGATATATATGTGTTAGAATTGGCATGCATATTCAACAGATCTATGTACAAAATTATACAAAATTATACAAACTATCAAAATTAAATATACATACCAACACATATATATGCCGTCTTTCTGAAGACGGCATATATATGTGTTGGTATGTATATTTAATTTTGATAGTTTGTATAATTTTGTATAATTTTGTACATAGATCTGTTGAATATGCATGCCAATTCTAACACATATATATCCTAGAAACGATCGTTAAATAATGAACTTTTTTTGTTTAATATAAGGAACTGTTTCATTGTTTTATTCATTATTTTTTTTATATTTTATCTTGATTCTGTATTCCGTTTATCTTTCACCGAAAGTGATTTTTCATTGCATCTCTTCTTTCCATGATATCCGGATTACATTGAGTTCTTCATACGGATTGGACACTACCGTAAACTCTTGGTAGATTTATCTACATATATATATATATATATATATATATATATATATATATATATATATATATATATATATATATACAACGAACAGAAACAAGGCAAAACTAAAAAAAAATTTTCAAAAAGAAACGTTAAAAATTTTTTTTTTTTAAGTAAACATACAAGCATACAAACGAAGGGCACATAACTCCATAGTCATCGGCCGTTCAGATGGACTTAGGCAGTTTCGACCCCTACCAACAGTACTGCTGGTCCTATCAGGGTCACAGTGTCTGACATAAAACAAACGCTGTCCAGTGGAGTAAGAGAAGAGAGGCAAAACATAAATTTATAGCAATTAAGCTACAGGTACTCATAGAATTTTATGTGACGTCAAGAGAAACGTGTGGTGCCTCCTATAGCATGAGAGACATATCTGAAGCAAAAGAAAAAGTGAAGAAAACAGAAAAGAAGAAAAAGAAACAACAAGAAGAAAGTAAGATATCGTGTTGTAAAATGTAAGCAATTGCAATAAATGGGGGGAGAAGAGATAACACGCACGTCATATTAGTATTGATATATATATATATATATATATATATGTGTGTGTGTGTGTGTGTGTGTGTGTGTGTGTGTGTGTGTGTGTGTGTGTGTGTGTGTGTAAAAGGTAAACAGAAATAACAACAAAATCGGTACAGTATATGGAAGGGATATATTAAGTTAACGCTTGATATAGCAGGAAGAGGGTCTTAATGTTTCGGACGCTAGTCCTTCATCAGAAGAAAGAATGAGAAATAAGATAGATTCAGGGGACGGGCGGGATGGAATTAGAAAAAATGTCTTTAGATAGAAATAACAGGTCCATTTATGTTGACACACACGCACGCACACACACACACACACACACACACACACACACACACACACACATGTATATATATATAAATATATGAGTTCCGGGTTCAATCGAGGGAAACCGCAGTAAGTAAGGTACTTAAAACGTTAGTAGAGTCTTAGACCAAAAGCCTTACAGGCAAGCGAAAAGCGGTTCATCAATTCCTGTGCCTCTTTGAGGGTTGTTGCAACAAGTATAGCATCACTAGCAAACAGTAAATCACAATGATACTTGTTCGTGAGACTGTTTTAGCCTTAAAGCGCTGATAGTTGAATAGCCCACTCGATGTACTGAACTCAAATCTGACACCAGTGTCCAAATCGTCAAATGCATGCTGGACTATTACAGAAAAGAACAAAGCAAAGAGGACAGAAGCCATGACACAACTCTGCTTCGCACCATTTATAACAGCAAAGGGTTCAGAGCGTTCACCATCTGACATAACTGGTGCTTCTATGCCCTCATGGAAGGATATGATGATATTTAGCATATTATCAGGTATGCCAAGCTTTTTCAGGATTTTCCAAAAAGCTTTGTGATTGACAGTGTCAAAGGCCTCAGTCAAGTCAACAAAAACCATAAACAGCTCCTGGTTCATTTCACGAACCTTCTCAGCAACGGGGCGAAGAGAGAAAATCATATCAATAGTACCCAAATCAGAGCGGAAACCACATTGATTTTCAGGGTAGATATCGTCAACAAGTCTGAATGTAATTCTGTTGAGAATAACACTGTATCTTACCAGTAATACAGAGTAGTGAGATGTCGTGAGAGTTGTTGAAGATAGTTTTTTTACCTTTGATTTTGAACAAGGATTATCGATGCATCTCTGAAGTCCGGGGGGACGCTCTCAACTCTCCAGATCTTCAGAAATAGCTGATGAAGCCTAAGAACCAGTTTTTTACCACCATATTTGAAGATTTCAGGTGAAATGCCAGCTTTACCAGGAGCCTTATTGGATGATAGCTGCCTGATAGTAGCTTTTATTTCATTCAAGTTTGGGTTTAATGGTAATTCAAGGATCTCCGGCCTTTGTGGACTAGATGAAATTACATCTTCATCAACCTTTCCTTCTGCATTAAGGACCTTCTCAAAGTGTTCCTTCCAGCAAGTGAGAATCTCAGCTTTGTCTGTGTATAAGGTTATTTTATCAGATGAAAGCACTGGATTTGACCTTCCCCCCCCCTCCCCTCGAACACTATATATATATTTTTATATATATATATATATATATTGATTCCAGTTCCTCAGAAAAATAACAACCCAACCAGGAGCTGAACATATCGGAGTATTGACGGAGTAAAACACTTCAACAACATGTGTACCTGTCTCTACCACACCAATTCGGACTGCCTGAAGAGGTCACAGCCAATGATGGCTGTCACCGAAATATATATAGCAGTACATCTTTAATAAACAAAGCCAAATTTTAAATATTTTACTTAATTATTTTATATATATATATATATATATATATATATATATATATATATATATATATATATATACATATATATATATATAAATATATATATATATATATATATATATATATATATATATATATATATATATATATATATATATATGGTGGCTGCCAACTCGTTTTCGAGTACGGCCACTACTTTATATCCATGTAGGAGAACCCCTACCGATGCGCTGAATGAGTGTGACTTTTTAGTCCAGCCAGCGACTTGAAAACTCTGGTACAAACACTACACTTGTGACAATTACTGACACATAGTGCTGGGCCCATGGTACCATGTGACGACAAGTGCAGAGAGATCTCCAGATATAAAGCAATGCCTGTGCCGTGAAGCTTTTATAGTGAGCAAAGGCACTGCACAAAGCCAGTCCCACTCTCTTAACCAAGATGATATTTACCAAAAAGAAGAACAAGTCAACATCATTGGATACCATCAGGGTTGCAGGTGTTATATCAGAGTTTTCCTTCTCCTAGAATTCTGCCTTGACAAAGGCTAAGGGGTCATCTCTCCCGGTGATTTTGGATGGCCATTGACTCTTAAGAGCTCCTTTGCCCTTTGACAGGTTTTGTTTTTAGTCCTGCAGGATGTCCAAAGTCACCCTCCTCACCAAGAAACCTTGGTGGGGTTGCCAGTTTAGTCGCCAACGACCCGACCATGGGACAGGTTGTACTGGGATACATGTTACCAGTAGCACCAACTGGTGACCTGACATATATGTATATATATATATATATATATATATATATACATATATATTCAGGTTTGTGGTTCACCACATTATAGAGCTGGTCTATTCCGTATTGTCAATCGTAATGTAATAATATAGAGAGTACTCAACGTAAAGCAGTTCAACCGTCTTTGTTTTTGTAGTTGGTGGTGCTATTACGGAGTTAGATATTATAATGAAATGACAGGAGGCTGGATTTGTGTAAATCCTTGAAAGGTTTATTATACTATGATCATTTCAATGACCGGGTTCCGTATGAATCCGGTGATATCATCAGGTATTCGAAATATAATACGTGAATGTAATAGATAAAATCCATGGGGCTGAAAATCGAGGACCCGAGGGCGACCGCTATCTTGCACCCTCTATCTTAACCGGTCGCCCTCGAGGGCGACCGGCTAAGATATTATATTTCGAATGCCTGATGATATCACCGGATTCATACGGAACCCGGTCATTGAAATGATCATAGTATAATAAACCTTTCAAGGATTTACACAAATCCAGCCTCCTGTCATTTCATTATATACATATATATATATATATATATATATATATATATATATATATATATATATATAGGAACGAGTAGGACCCCGACGGCTGAGCTCAAGCCGTTTCGACGGCTAATTCTGGACGTCCAGAATTAGCCGTCGAAACGGCTTGAGCTCAGCCGGGTGGGTCCTACTCGTTCCTATTACCCACTCTACTACCCTAAGTATTGAGTACGTTGGTGCGTTATGGTCCACCTGGTTCCTTACCACATTTCCTTCGTTATATATATATATATATATATATATATATATATATATATATATATATATATATTTAATATAGAAATGGCTTCTACAAGACTAGTACTGTTTGAGTACATTATTATTCTGGTTACCTCCGATTTAACTCGGAATACACACACACACACATATATATATATGTGTGTGTGTGTGTGCGTGTGTGTGTATGTGTGTGTATGTGCGTGTCTGTGTGAGTGTATGTGTGTATGTGTGTGTGTATATATATATATGTTTACACATATATATATATGTTATAACACATAATATGTCCATTGGTAATGGAGGTGTCGCGAATGGGAGGTTTCTAAATGCCGGTGGAATGAACCAGCAGGGCACCATTAGTCTAAGTAATAGCAATGGTAGGCCTCGCAGCTCCCCGCATAGACTAGGTGAGCATAGTAACCGTAGAAATAATAATGCTAATAATAGTGATGGAAATAGAAAGAATAAAAAGAATAGAAGAAGATTGAATACATACTTCAACCCCCCTTTTAATTCTGAAGTGGCTATAAATATTCCTAGGGCCTTCTTCTCTGTGTTAGAAAGGAACTTCCCTCCTGGTAATAGGTACCACTCTATCCTCAATAAGAATGTTGTTAAACTTTCGTATTCTACAACCCAAAATCTGGCCTCTCATCTGGCCATTACTAATAATAAGAAAATAAAGGAAGGCCTGGACAACCTAAGCCTAGGGGAAAACACGGTAGTGGACAGAGTGGGCCGAAACACAAGTGGTGATCATTCTGAGAATAGCATCACCAGAAGTTGTAACTGTAGAAGGGCTTCAGGCTGCCCCCTGAATGGTTTCTGCCTTGTTAGAAACATAGTTTATGCGTGTGATGTGGTAACTACGGCGTCCACTAAAACCTATATAGGATCAACCTCCACCCCCTTTAAGACCAGGTTTAACTCTCACCAGTGCACTTTTAGACATAATAAACTGAGGAACTCCACCTCCTTGGCAGCGTACGTCCACAATTTAAAAAATGCACGAACACATTACACACTTACTTGGCGGCAGGTTGCTAAATCCCATCCATATACTCCTCATAATAGAGTATGTAACCTATGCCTTGCCGAATCCCACTCTATTATATTTGCTAAATGCCCTCTACTAAATAGAAAGTCAGAAATATTTTCCTCTTGCCCCCACCGAATATTAAGCTCTTTCTTCTACTTTAAACCTATTAGCTAGCACTTCCTTATTTCTCCAGTTGGTCTATCTTGTGTAACTGTCTCTGATTGTGTGTAACTGTCTCCTATTGTTTGTCTTCTATGTATATGAGTCGGTGAGTGTATACGTATGCCTGCGGGAGGATATTGATCTGGATATTGGGGTGTACAGGTGAGTGGGTGTGTATGTTAATAAGCACCCCTGTTTGGCACAGCGGATGTAACCCATCCACGCTCGCCTACCCACCATTGGTGCATTGGTGGGTCTATCCTGACGTGTATCTTGTGGATCTGTACCTCTGTATGCGCATGAGTTGTGATGTAATATATCTATGTAGAGCGTGTACTGTGATATAGGCTGCACTAATAGAAATTTAGCCTGTAACTGTGGGCGGGCCTGTGCCATCTCGCCGTAAGCAGTAGATACGTGGCGCATGTACGTGTTGCCCTCCTACTCTGTGGTTTAAGATCTACAGGCTGACTTCTGGGAGCTCTTGCCCGGGGTTGTATTCTTTCTAGCACGATCGGCCTTCCATATATTGACGGTCGTTGTTATGATCCCGAAAGTAACGTTTTGGCCCCGATAGCCCTCCGTAGTTACTAACGGTCTGTGTACACTTAAATCGGGCAATGGCACGTGCGGACATGATTATCTCCGTAGGAATTCAATTTTATTTTACTACATCTCATCGTATGTATTTATTTTGAATGTATTATCCGTGGTGGTGGGTCTTGCCTAATGTGGTATTTCTGTGTTTAATATCAGCTTTGACCCAGGTGTCCTACGCTGTGTGTGTGTGCGTGTGTGTCTGTGTATACATTTATATGTGTATGGGTGTAGGTGGTTGTATATGTCTGTATATAAAAAAATATATATATATGTATACCGTCTCTGCATATGCATGTGGTGTGTATATGTGCATATACGTGCTGAACATATTGGTGTATAATCTTGTGATGTCCCAATGCGGTGACTTCATGGCTCTTGAAGCTATTTTTTATATATCTTTTGTCTTTTTATATATCTTTTGTATGCGCTCCAACTGTGTCTGCTTGCTTTGGCTAACCCGCCTGCACCTTGCTTTCGGCCTCTTGCTACTGCACGTGAATTCTCCTACCTTCCTTCGATGTACCTCTGTTTGACCATTGGACTCCTGCCCGGGTGTGAACCGGTTTGTGATTACCCCACCGCTCAACTGTGTGAATGCACACCCGTGACTTTCGAGTGAACTTTTGAGACTGCCCAACCTGGGACGCCTCCATTGCCTTGCAATGGTCAAGTGATACTGGTGACTGTGACACTTAGTGCCTTCGTGGGCCCCTGATATTTTCAAGAAATATATTCTAAAAAACGGTCAAGTGATACAGATAACTGTGACACTTAGTGCCTTCGTGGGCCCCTGATGCATTCAAGAGATATACTCTAAAAAAATATATATCTTATCTCAATTTACTTTATTTTATTTTATTTTATTTCTTTTCATTTTATTTAATTTTATTTATTTATTTATTTAATTTCATTTATTTATTTATTTACTTATTTATTTATTTATTCATTTATTTATTTATTTATTTAATTTTAATTTTAATTTTATTTATTTATTTAATTCTATTTATTTATTTATTTATTTAATTACATTTAATTATATCTTATATTATATTATTTTACTTTAGTCTATTTTATTTTATTTTAGTTTACCTTATTTTATCTTATTTTATGATTATATTATATTATGTTCTATTTTATATAATTTTAATTTTAATTTTATATTATTTTATTTCATTCCTTACCCTGTATCACTATTATCTGTATATTTTATATTTTATATGTATGTTTGTTATATTTTTTTATATTTTCTTATATATATTATAAGTCTGTTTTTCACCTATTTTTTACCTACTCTTACCTAATCCTATCTATCTTATCTACTCTTGTCTGTTCTCTTATCCATGTGTATGCTTGTATGTAACTATATGTTGACAGCACCCCGCCCAACTGTGACTGATAGCACCCCTTATTTTTCATTGTTTATTTTATTATTTTTATTTTTATTTTTATTTTTATTTTTATTTTTATTTTTATTTTTATTTTTATTTTTATTTTTATTTTTATTTTTATTTTTATTTTTATTTTTATTTTTATTTTTATTTTTATTTTTATTTTTATTTTTATTTTTATTTTTATTTTTATTTTTATTTTTATTTTTATTTTTATTTTTATTTTTATTTTTATTTTTATTTTTATTTTTATTTTTATTTTTATTTTTATTTTTATTTTTATTTTTATTTTTATTTTTATTTTTATTTTTATTTTTATTTTTACTTTTACTTCCTTAATATCCTTTATCTTCTATTATTTTTCATTCTTCAATGCCTTGGATTTGTTATTGCTTGTGTGGTATGTAATTAACCTTTATGCTCTGATGAGTCCCACTTATAGTGCGGATGAAACAATGTTAGCAAGTAAAGATATGCATATGCTATAGGCATTCTTTGTTATTTATTATATGTTTACACATATATATATATATATATACATATATATATACATATACATATATAAATATATACATATAATATATATACATATATTTATACATATATACATATATATATACATACACATACATACATGATGGCTGCCCCTCGTTATCGAGTATAGCCTTTGCACGAAAAGAAAACATAATAATAACAATAACGACAATAATATCAATAATAATAATTTTTTTAAATATACATACATATATATACACACACACACACACATACATACACACACACATACATATCTATATATACATATACACCACATATATACACACGTACACACATACATACAATTACAATTAACGGTGTTACGATCGAATGTGGCTTTTTAGCCCAGCCAATGATCTAAAATGTCTTGCACAGAGTTGTAACCAAAACAGTCACTGGCAATAGCCGGCTGTGGTTGGAGTTCGTGTACTTTTGCATGTCGCTTGAGCCCTGCTGCTGATTTACACTCTCTTCCACATGCTTGACAGGTATGGTGAGCAGCATCTTCGACAGCAACCTGGTAGTCAACCACTGGTCTCACTTTATGACTGCGAAGATGACTTTCGAGTCCAGCTTTGCTGAGGCAGAGTCTCGCACAGACGCTGCATGTCAGCACCATAGGAAGGCCTTCGCTGTCTGGAAGTACAACAGCAATGCCTTTCCTCACATCCCGCTTTACTTTCTCGTATGCGATTTGAGATGCCTCAAAGGCAACTTTCCCCTCATGTAGTCTTTCTCCATTTATTACGATCAGCAGCTACGTTTTCCATACATGCATACATACATACATACATACATACATACATACATACATACATACATACATACATACATACATACATACATACATACATACATGCATGCATGCATGCATGCATACATACATACATACATACATACATACATACATACATACATACATACATACATACATACATACATACATACATACATACATACATACATACATACATACATACATACATACATACATAAAAAACAACAAAGAATCGAAGAAACATGACTGTGGTGTGGCTGGACTATCAAAAAGCATTTGATAGTGTACCTCATGGGTGGATTATTAAGGCTTTACAGTTAGCCAAAGTCCCACAACCATTGGTAGCTGTTGTTGAACGCCTGACCAAGAACTGGTACACCAATTTGATCCTTAGAGGTGAGAAGGAACAAGTTAAGACTGATAAGATACATTACCAAAAGGGCATCTTTCAGGGTGATAGCTTGTCAGTGCTACTCTTCGTTCTCTCACTGAATCCACTATCTTACCTACTCAGGAAACAAGGTGGACAAAGAAGTGGGCCCAGAAGTATCTCCCATCTTTTCTTTGTTGATGACCTGAAGTTGTATGGGCCAAATATCAATGACATCAAGAAACAATTGGACCTCATTACACAATTTTCAACTGACATCAAAATGAAATTTGGTGAGTCCAAGTGTGCATATTTGGCAGTAAAACGTGGAAGAGCTGTTCCCTCCTCTAGAAATCTAGAGATGAACGGCCTGACAATACAACCTCTGCAGTCAGGTGACAACTATAGATATCTTGGACAGGATGAGAATGTCAGATATGATGGACCCATAAATAAGGAGAGAACCAGAACTGAATACCTCAGAAGAATAAAGAAAATATGGTCATCAGAACTGTCAGCGTACAACAAATACATTGCCCACAATACTTATGCTGTGCCAATTCTAATGCCAACATTTGGCCTGCTGAACTGGTCATTGCAAGAACTAAGTGAGATGGATGTTAGAACTCGAAAACTTCTCAGTGTTACTGGGAACTTTAACATCAATGGTGATGTAGATAGGCTATACTTCTCACGCAAGGAAGTTGGCTGGGGTCTAAAATCAATATTAACAACATATGAGACCCGGATAGTAACACTGAAGCAACACCTTCAACAGAGGAAAAAGGTTGGCAACCATCTTGCCCAGGTTTATGAGCATGAAAAAAAATATCATTAGAATAGCGACTGATCTGGAGGAGAGATATGGAATAAAGCCTGATATAAATCTCTCACCCAGAGAAATCGGAAGATCCTATTCAATGTTGAAACAAGATAAAAAAATTGACCAATTTACAGAAAAAGTTGTGCATGGATACTTGAGGCGTAAAACACAGACCATAGAGGGGATAAACCACTCAAAAAGCCTGGCATGGAGTTCCGACAAATTTATGACATCACACCTTGAGGGATATCTCTATGCAATACAGGAACAAGAACTCCCTACCAAATATCTGCTGCACAAAAGAGGAGGGCCAGCAGTTGACAATAAATGTAGGCTATGTAAAACAAAGATCGAGGATGTAAGCCACATTGTTGCCAGCTGCGAAAGAATGTCATCTCGCTACTACCTCCCCATGAGACACGATGGGATAGCTAGAACCATCTGGAACGCACTTCGGAAAACAAAATTAACAACAAACGAGGAAGAATATATTGAGACAGATGGCACTAAGGAATACTGGTGGAACCTGAAAATAAAAACTGCCACCAAATTAAAGCACAACCGGCCTGATATTTTTGTTTGGGACAACACATTGAAAACGTGTTCTGTTGTGGAGATCAGCTGCCCACTTGATGTAAACGTTGTCAGAAAAATACAGGAGAAGGAGGACATCTACGGACCATTGATGAGGAGTTTACAAATCCAGTATCCAAGATACACCTTTAGCTTCATACCCATCATTATTGGAGCTCCGGGTTATATACCAACCCGCTTGGACCAAAGTATGACTGAACTTGGATTTGCGGACAAAAAGCGCAGCTCCCTAATTCATAGTCTACAAATGGCTGCGATAGCTGGCACCTTCAAAATTTGCTTCAAGGGATGACAATTTCTTTTCTTTTACAACCTTGCCACCAGGAAGGTGGCCGGTCAAAAAAAATATACTCGAAATTAAGAGAAAGAGATAACATAACATACATACATACATACATACATACATACATACATACATACATACATACATACATACATACATACATACATACATACATACATACATGATGGTTGCCCCCTCGTTATCGAGTATGGCCATTACACGATATACCATTATTAATAATTATTAATTAATTCTATCGTGCAGTGGATTGGCAGTATCGGTAGAGGGTCGGACGCGATGCTTTGCAGCAAAGAGTTACGGCCCTTTGTGGTGTGAGTTCAAATCCCGCCGAGGTTAACTTTGCCTTTCATCCTTACGGGGTCGATAAAATAAAGTACCAGTAATACACTGAGATAATTGCTGGCCTTGTGCCAAAAGTAGAAATAATTAATTAATTCTATCGTGCAATGTCTGTACGTGAAGATATTTTTTTAAAGTGAGGAAAGACTGTGCCAATCCCACTCTCTGAGCGACAGTAGGTATACCTCGAAAAGAAGAAAAGATCAACATCATCGGTAACTATTGATCCGCAGGTTTTATATCGAAGTTATCCCAGTTTCCTGAGTTGCCTTCTCCTAGAAGAATGCCCTGACAAAGGCTATGGGTCCTTCACTCCCAGTGGTTTAACCGCGCGATCGGGTGTCCAGCCCGACTATTTCTATGTCCCCGCGCATATACATACACACGCATCCATGTATATACACCTATACATATACATAAATATGTACATGTGTATATACATATTTACACACTTTTGGATGGCCGTTGACTCTTATGAGTTCTTCCGCCCTTTGTCAGGTTTTGTTTTTTGTCCTGCTGGGTGTCCAAAATCACTCTCCTCACCAAGTAAACTTGGTGGGGTTGCCGGTTTAGTCGCCGACGACCCGACCATGCGACAGGTTGTACTGGGTTACATGTTACCAGTAGCACTCAAGAGTGACCCGACATACATACATACATAGTTAGGAAATTACAAGTACAATCCATTAATGGAACAGTAAAAATATGTAAAACATTCCAAAAATGTTGCATCTAATAACTGCATATACATATGTACAGATACTAAGCATATACACATGCACACATACAACTCAAAACATACAGGTCCACACATACAATACCATCCATATCTACACATGCATGCATGCATGCATACATAATCTACCTAGTTGATGGGTAAATTCCAATGAGAGAGTCTTGTGTCTATGTTAGAAAGCGACTCTCTCTCTTGTGAAATTATAAAACCCGAAGAACATACATACATACATACATGATGGCTGCCCCCTCGTTATCGAGTATGGCCATCACTATTAATAATTATTAATGCACTCGTGCAATGCCTGTGCGTGACGAATATTTGTAAAGTGAGGAAAGACTGTGCACTGAGCCAATCCCACTCTCTGAGCGACAGTAGCTATAACCCGAAAAGAAGAAAAGATCAACATCATCGGTAACTACTGAGCCGCAGGTTTTATGTCGGAGTTAACCCAGTTTCCTGAGATGCCTTCTCCTAGAAGAATACCCTGACAAGGGCTAGGGGTTCTTCACTCCCAGTGGTTTAACTGCGCTATCGGGCATCCAGCCTGATTATTTCTATGTCCCCGCGCAAAAAAAAACAAAAAAAAAACTCACTTATTGACACTTATACGTACGACATACACTCACGCACATACATATGCGCGCACACAGCAACACTCATACATACAAACAAACACACACACGCTACTCACTTACACACACACACACATATATATATATATATATATATATATATTACCGTCATTACTGATACAAGATTACAAGATTATGTCAACTGTTGACTTTCAAGAGTTTGTATAGTTGAAGCCGATCGTATTACAGTCCAGTATTATTATAATTGCTTTACAGTATAGAGTTATGGCTCTCCACGCTCTGAGCTCAAATCCCGCCGAGGTCAACCTTGCTTTTCATTGCCACGGAGTCAACAAAAGAGAGTACCAGTGATGCGCTGGGCTTGTCGCTGGATCCGTGCCAAAAGCAGAAAAATTATTATTAAAGTTGTTTTCTTAAGGCCCGGTCGCTGGTGATAGTGATGGCGGCGGTGGTGGCGGTGGTGGCAGTTGATGTTTTTGTTGTGTTGTGTGCGTGTGTGTGTGTGTGTTTTGTTATTTTGAGTTTTTTGTTTGTTTGTGTTTTTTTTTTGTTTTGTTTTTTTACATACATACATACATATGAAACAGGTAAGATCATGAGAGTTGGGAAGGGACTACTTGAGAGATATTCCCTGTGTGATAATCAAAAACTCACACCCAGGGATGTCGCTCAACAGTATCGCAGTGAATCCATGGGTGAAAAACTGCATGCCTATCAGCAAAAAATCATGCATGGATATGTTGCCAGGAAGCTCCAAAGTGAGAGTAATATAGATAAGGAAAGTAGTCTATCTTGGACCAACAACGGCTATATTGGCTCCCACTTTGAAGGATACGCTTTTGCAATCCAAGAACAGGAGATTAGCACGAAATACCTGATTCACAAAAGAGATAGGGATGCAGACAAAACACCTAGATGTGATAACAAGTGCAGACTCTGCAGAACTAACATCGAGGATATCACCCATATCATCAGCAGCTGCCCAAAGATGTCATCGCGGTACTATCTACCTATGAAGCATGATGTAGTGGCCAAAACACTGTACAATGCAGTTCGTAAAAAAGATAGCCCCGATAATAAACACATTAAAAGCTACAACAATGTGGAAGACATCCATGTACATAATATGAAAGAGTACTGGTGGAATGTTCCAGTAAAAACCCCAATAAAATGCAGGCATAACAGACCAGATATTATGATATGGGACAGGGAGAAGAAAACATGCACAGTAGTGGAAATTAGCTGCCCAGCAGATGCCAATATAATATCAAAGATTAGTGCAAAAGGAGAATATTTATGCAGAACTGATGAGAAATCTGCAGATACTCCACCCTGATTACACCTTCAGATTTATGCCTGTGATTATTGGGGCACTGGGGTATGTTAGTAACTGCCTCAATACAAATCTTGAGAAGCTAGGCTTCACAGGAACAGAAAGAACACAACTAGTTAGGAAATTACAAGTACAATCCATTAATGAAACAGTAAAAATATGTAAAACATTCCAAACATTTTGCATCTAATAACTGCATATACACATGTACAGATACAAAGCGTATGCATATGCACACATACAACTCAAAACATACACATCCACACATACAATAACATCCATATCTACACATGCATGCATACATACATATCTACCTAGTTGATGTTGTGTAAATTCCAATGAGAGAGTCTTGTGTCTATGTTAGAAAGCAACTCTCTCTCTTGTGAAATTATAAAACCCGAAGAACATACATACATACATACATACATACATACATACATACATACATACATACACACACACACACATACATACATACATACATACACACACACACACATACATACATACATACATACATACATACATACATACATACATACATACATACATACATACATATGCATATATTTACAATAATATATCATGAGTGTTTGACCATTGGGTAAATGACAGCCAAGCTCAAGGATGTTATCCAACCATCTTGCTCGGTGTCTACCCCTGGGTCTCCTGCCGGCTGGCTTTTTCCTGTAACATCTGTCCAGCGATCCTTTCCTGAGACATTCTGACCACATGTCCATAGTATTGGAGCTGTGGTCTCTTAATTCGGAAAAGTAGTGGCTGTACCTGGAGTGACTCTCTGATCTCCGAGCTTCACACTATCGAGTAAGGTTACTCCAAAGATCCTTCGGAGGAATCTCATTTCGGCCGCTTGTATTCGCGATCGTATTTTTTCAGTCGTTACCTAAGATTAATGACCATAGGTAAGAGTTGGCACGAATACCGAATTGTAGATAGTGAGTTTGGCTTTTACACCTACCTCCTTTCTTCTGATTACTGAAGGCTTAAGCTGACGCATTTCTGCACCAGCTCCTCCAATTCTTTCACTTAATTCAGCCTCCTGCCTTCCATCACTCGTGAACCCCGAGATACTTGAACTTCTCCCCCTGCTTCAGTGGAACTCTATTCACATGTAGAGTGTACTGCGTAGGCTTCCTTGCCAATAATTAACATCCTGATTTAATTTTCATTATTCGTGTATTACGGTCAATAAATTTCTTTTCTCGTAAATTTATATCTAAACCCAGACTTTTTACATTTACCTTTCCTTAGGTTTATGTTGTAGTCTTTTTCCTTGCACAAGCTCACCATAAAATATTTCCTTTGAAAGCCTTGTGTCATTTAAACATGACGTTTTCCCCAGCGTATCTGACTCCTAATGAGAACTAATTGTAGAGCACGCCAATCTTTGTAAAACTTCTCTATCAGGTGTCATATTTGTTCATTTAATACCTAGGATTTCCTGAAAGCACTTTCGGTGGAATCGTTGA
>OZ024742.1:339263850-339281350 GCA_964016885.1 Eledone cirrhosa | reverse complement strand
ATTTGTTTGTTTACATGTCTCTCTTACTCCACCCAATTCTTTTTATCTCAATAACTTATTTTAGTTATTGCTCGCACTGACTTTGAGGTATCTGATCTTTAATGCGAAGAAATACCTATGATAGTCAGAAGATCACTGATGATGGATAGTCCTGGTCCCGCGCTCTATTTTTCATTCTTATATATATATATATATATATATGTGTGTGTGTGTGTGTGTGCGCGTGTGTGTGTGTGTGTGTGTGTGTGTGTGTGTGTGTGTGTGTGTGTGTGTGTGTGTGTGTGTGTGTGTGTGTGTGTGTGTGTGTGTGTGTTAAACTTTAATTAGTTACCTACCTAACTATGTGTGATTACACACTTTACAAATTATCCCCTATGATTGTTTCATGTGTTTATTTTAAATATATATATATGTCAATCAATTTCTAGTTGATATAAAATGCTCGGATCTATTCATTAGAATCTTTGAGCTTATTCTACGGTGGATATGGCGCATGTCTCGGACATGACTCCCTTAATTTAATTTAATTTAATTAATTTTGGATATATGTATATATATATATATATATATTTATATATATATATATATTAATTCAAAATATTAACAAAAATAGAACTTCTTGTGATCAAGTATATTTTATTATACATATTTCAGCGGTACTGAGCTAACTTCAACAGTACGTCCTCGTCAGATAAAATAAGATGATGCATGACATACCCTGACATAGTAGATGTTTAAGATCCAGTCATGGCAGTGAGTAAGATATGATAAAACTCAATATTTATATACCTTAAGATTGAGACATGAAAAAACTTACATATAATACATATAATACGGAGGGTGCGTGTAAGAAAGCTTAAAATTACATAACAGCAATTTACATAACTATTAGAGATTCAAATAATTATTGAAGAAAGAAGAAAGAAAAAAAAGAAAGACAGAGAGAAAACAGATGAGGGGAAAATATAGCTAGTAGAGGTATAGAGAGCAAAAGAGAATTGATCAAAGAAAGAGTGACAAAAAGGAATAAATTATAGGGAGGGATGAATTATATATATCTATACATAACTATACATTTGGGCATAGCTATGCGATAGAGTAAACTCGAATCTTTGAATTATTGAATTATCTAGAAGTATTCATCAATCTAAATCCTAAATATAACTGGGTGTAATTAATAAAGGTTAATTTCCTTAGTTAATTAGTTATATATACTATCCAAACGTATCCGGTTGACCGTTAACTTTCAAATCATTTAAGTTAGTTCAGAGTAATGAATTAATCAAAGTGTATAATATTTCAGGCTATAAAAGTTTATAAATATCTGTATTAATATTAAAGTATACTATCCTATTTAATTTATAAAATCATATTTTATGAATTCATATTTATATTTAAACTATTTGCAAAACATGAGAAAGAAGACATAATATGTTCATCTTCACGAAGGTAATTCTTATTAATTTTATTATAATATATTTAATTATTTATATTATATTGAAGATAATTCGCATTAATTTATAAAATAATTTATAAAATAATTACAGTTATAATTTTTAAAATAAAGATTAACAATTAGAATTCCTTAAAGCATCAAAAGGCCTCATAATTAAACTTTAAAAGGTTTATTATTAAATTAGATATATGCATTTGTCTAAATATAAACAAAGATTATATTGTCTAAAGATTAAGATGATACCTATTAGTTATATATAACATAATATAATACAATAAATAAGTTACTGATAATATTGTTAAAAATTAAGGTTTTAGATCAATTATTATAATAGGGTCTTGTAACACATATATATACTATAAATATACAAGTCAAACTTCGTGAATCATATGGATAAAAATCTGATTCAAAGTAAAAAAATGAATTGTCTGCGATCTTAAATTTTTTTATAAATTTATATAGTAGTATAATGTGTCTGCAAACAGGAGAAAGAGAAAGCCTAAGGATTTCATTGACCCGAAGGTAACCCAAATTTAATTAAATTAAATTAAATAATAATCGTTATATAACTTAGAAAATTTAGAAAATATTTAGAACATACTTAACGATTATAACACTAGAAAATCATTAAAGTATCTAAAGTACTTATCAATAATAATCGTTGTATAACTTAAAAAATTTAGAAAATATTTAGAAAATATTTAACGATTATAACACTAGAAAGTCTAAAGTATTTAAAGTACTTATAAATGTAATTAGAAGCATGTTATTATACTAGATATAGATTTGTTCAAATATAAATAGACTATTCCAGATATTAGTGATCGATATACATATAATAAATAATTAGTACAATCATTGTTAGTCATGTTATAATTGAAGTTTTACATCAAGTTAAGTGGAAAAAAGTTTGTCGACCAGTATGGTGTGTGACGCATATACCGTAAATATATATAAATAAAAATATATAAATCAAACTTCCTGAATCGTAAAACATACTCCAAATGAATAAATATACAAAAACATAAATGCATGAATGATTTACGGTACGTTATAACTGTTAAGCATATAAGCCATATAATTAAAAAATATACAAGAATCCCAGTCAAAATTAAATATATCTTAACAATCAAAAGATATGCACATTCATCAAGAGATCATGTTATCAAAAAAGTGTGTTTATATACCTATACAGGACCCTTTAATCTAACATTAATCATATAAAAGAATAAAAATTAAAAAATTATTAAAGTTTTATAATCTGTTATAACGTTTTAGGTACATAGTTGATAAGAGACGTCAAAAATTAGAACCTGTTTATTTAGTGTTTTTTCCTGACTTTTTGCGAGGCTTGGAATGTAGACAAAGCTTTATGAAGGCAGTTTGAGAATAATTCACTCTTTTTGTTAATTAAATTATCATAATTAGTAATTATTAAAAGGGTCTCCATGGTACAAAGGTTGTAGTTAGGTGATATTAAAGAATTCAAATAAATTCTACTATTACACAACTTCGCCCAAGAAATCGAGTATTTTAAGTTTTTGTCTTTTAATGACCATATAAGTTGTGATAAAGAAGTCGAAGATTTCCTATTAGGATTCGAAAAAGAGCATTTGTGATTCGCAAATCTTGATTTAAATGTCGAAGAAGTTGCACCTATATAGTTGTATGTGATGCCATTTGCTTTTACGGTGCATTTATATACCAGATTGCTATCCAGACAGTTATTTTTCAGAGGGCAATCTGGTCTATTTCTACAATTACATTTCGATTTATTGTTATTACTATAAATTGTACTATTTACATTAACATTATTATTACTCCGAAATGTTCTATTGATTGTAATGTTACTGATATTTCTAGTATTAATATTGCTAGTGTTACTATATTCATTATCGTTAAATGTATGTTGATTTAGAATTCTACTATTTATATTAGCGATGTTCTGGACCATATTCATAGTTGTAGAATAAGAAAGCTTAATTGTGTGTCTGTTAAATATGGAACGGTATTTATGTTGAATGGGGAAGGATTTATCTAAAGCTTTAAAGAATAGATTTGCGAGTGGAGTTTTTATTGCTACAGAAGCCGGGGGGGGGGGGGCAAACCATATAACTGATTTAGTTCTGATTTTTTTTCCCGATTTATTCACGGTAGTGGTGTTTGTATTATGATCTTTAGAATCTCGTTTATACATGTTAATCTTATTAGGATTATAATTCAAATTATTATCCATATATTCTATATTATTTTTATAACCTGCCTTTCGTAGCGCGTCATTATAATATCCTGCTTTTTCATCAAATATGGATTTATTAGCGGATATTCTAGTTATGCGTTTCTGTACGCTATTGACTATTGCGTTTATCACAGATTTAGGGTGATTAGAGTAATAGCTAACGTAGTTTAAGTTTTCATTGGGCTTATGGAAAGGGTAATAAAAACCTGAGTTTAAATTAGGGGTAACGTCAAGGAAATTAACTATTTTGGTACTACTTTCAAATTCTAATTTAAGGTCGTAATTTTTAAAGATTTCAATTATAGTTTTCTTAACCCTATTTAGTTCTGTATTGCTGTGTTTGACAACCGTAAATAAAATATCGTCCCTATATATACCACCGGTAATCTCCGGTAGTTTTCTATTTACCATATTTAAGATGAAAATCCCCAGAATATCCGTGACCTGCGCTGAGTCCGATGATCCCATGGTAATGTCAAAGTTTCTATTCCTATCTGAACGGGTCCAATATTCATTGTTGAAATTAATTAGAGTTCTTCTAGCAGTTAATATGATATCGATTTCATCCGTAGTTAGATCTGTATGTTTGTAAGCATAAGATAAAGCCTTATTTAATAGGTTAGGTGTAATAGAAGAATAATAGCTTGCTATGTCCATTTGGATGAATTTGTGATTTTTCTTATTATCTATATTTTTAAACCAATCAATCACTTCATTGGTGTCCTTCCATAAGCTCAATTTAGACTTCTATTTCAGATTAGGCAGAATTCTATCAATAATATTCTTACTGATTACTCCAATATCCGATTTAGATGGAGCAATCAGTCTAACTGGCAGGTCTTCCTCAAAGTTTCTTTTGTGATCCTTAAAATTTATCCTCGGCTGTCTAGGTATGAAAGGCTCATTTCTTCCTTCAATTCCAAATGTTGCTATTAATTTAAATGCATCATTATTGATGTCTGCAAGATCTTCGGCCGGGGCTTTTCTATAATCTTTCCTTAGTTCTTTTAAAATCAAATGATTATATTCATCTTTATTTATGCCATATAAATTGTTGGTTTTGTCAGACTTAACCAATATTTTATTAACTTTTTTTATATCTAAGATTTTTTTATTTAAGAGTTCTAAGGTATTGATGACCTTTATATGGGTTTTTCCTGAATTTAATTTTTTTTAGTATATTGAGCATTTCTGTTTCAAAATCCTCCAGGAGTTTGTTGTATGGAGGATTTTTTCTGGATTTAAAGATAGTTTCGAAATAATTGCTGTTGGTTTTCCTTTTAGCTTCTTTATTATCGAAATGAAATGTACGCCATCTCACTCTTCTTATAAAAGAGTTTGTTTGCTCCATAAGTTTCCTCACGTATTCTTCATTAGATGGTATGGGTATATACTTGAGAGATGTCGGGAATGTGAAAAATTCCATTATTTATTAAATTTGCAATCTATTGTATAGAAAAGCGCTCAACCTGCTGGGAGCTAGTTATATTTAAAGGTTAAACAAGGTTCAATGAATAAATCAAAGAATTAGTTTTACAATAGATTGGAAGCACTCAACAGTTATGGTTTTCTGGAGTTATTAATATTAATTCGAAATATTAACAAAAATAGAACTTCTTGTGATCAAGTATATTTTATTATACATATTTCAGAGGTACTGAGCTAACTTCAACAGTACGTCCTCGTCAAATAAAATAAGATGATGCATGACATACCCTGACGTAGTAGATGGTTAAGATCCAGTCATGGTAGTGAGTAAGATATGATAAAACTCAATATTTATATACCTTGTTGGAGATGAAAATATTATGTCTTCTTTCTCATGTTTTGCAAATAGTTTAAATATAAATATGAATTCATAAAATATGATTTTATAAATTAAATAGGATAGTATACTTTAATATTAATACAGATATTTATAAACTTTTATAGCCTGAAATATTATACACTTTGATTAATTCATTACTCTGAACTAACTTAAATGATTTGAAAGTTAACGGTCAACCCGATACGTTTGGATAGTATATATAACTAATTAACTAAGGAAATTAACCTTTATTAATTACACCCAGTTATATTTAGGATTTAGATTGATGAATACTTCTAGATAATTCAATAATTCAAAGATTCGAGTTTACTCTATCGCATAGCTATGCCCAAATGTATAGTTATGTATAGATATATATAATTCATCCCTCCCTATAATTTATTCCTTTTTGTCACTCTTTCTTTGATCAATTCTCTTTTGCTCTCTATACCTCTACTAGCTATATTTTCCCCTCATCTGTTTTCTCTCTGTCTTTCTTTTTTTCTTTCCTCTTTCTTCAATAATTATTTGAATCTCTAATAGTTATGTAAATTGCTGTTATGTAATTTTAAGCTTTCTTACACGCACCCTCCGTATTATATGTATTATATGTAAGTTTTTTCATGTCTCAATCTTAAGGTATATAAATATTGAGTTTTATCATATCTTACTCACTACCATGACTGGATCTTAAACATCTACTATGTCAGGGTATGTCATGCATCATCTTATTTTATCTGACGAGGACGTACTGTTGAAGTTAGCTCAGTACCGCTGAAATATGTATAATAAAATATACTTGATCACAAGAAGTTCTATTTTTGTTAATATTTTGAATTAATATTAATAACCCCAGAAAACCATACTTGTTGAGTGCTTCCAATGTATCGTAAAACTAATTCTCTGATTTATTCATTGAACCTTGTTCAACCTTTATATATATATATATATATATATATATATATATATATATATATATATATATATATACAGCTATGGTATAAACCTCCGCACAATGATCTGGTAACCTATCTGTTCTTCAAACTTATTGACGATCACTTTCCTCTAACACACAAATCCCATAGAATACTAAATAGAGGCACGATCCCACTATTCTATTCCACCACAGCTGACCTCGGCAATTTCATTATTAAATTGAATAACAAATGCCTCCGCAGGTATGGCAATACCAACAGCCAACGGAAACCAGGATGTACTTTGAACCCTCAGCAGTATCTGCAGTCTGAGCAGTCCAGCACCCACAAATACTAACGTCTCTGCTACTTTACGCGCATATCAACAGCAAAATACCCGGAATAACACTCCCAACACAGCAACCGGAGAAGAAACCACACACTACACATGGACAAACTGCAACTGCAGAAATCGCAGCAATTGTCTTCTATCGGCTAAATGCTTGTACAAAAATATCATTTATCAATGTGTGGTAAAATATAAACTGGGGATATATAAATATGTGGGCTCCACTTCGAATATTTTCAAGAAAAGATGGTATGTGCACACCCACACATTTAAAAACCCCAGTTTGGTTAAATCTACGGCCCTGGTGGAAAACAATCTGGGGATCTGAAACACGCTAATATTGAATATACACTACAATGGTCCATGCTGAAATTTTCCCGTCCATACCGGAATGAAAGACGCCCCTGTGAACTATGTTTGAGGAAAGTAATTGAAAGGACCTTCTAAATTGCCGGCACGATAGAATATTTAATTTCAGACACAAGGTACTAAAAACCTTCGCCAAGTACAAACTGGACTAGAACAAGATTCGATCCCTAATACCTAGGTTTTATTATATCTTATTGATACATTTACTGTGGCATTTGAACTTTTTATACACAACGGATTCAGTAATATTCAAAACAATCCTATTTTCTTAATTCCTGTCCTCCTTACCCACTCTAACCTACTCTTAATCTCTACCTTATCTTTCTCTGTCCCTCTCCTTACATATGGTAAACAACAAAACCTTCGCCTATAATAATGGTCAAAGAATACTTGTTCCACATCACAGCACACAGATTGATAGTGTGAAACTCTTTACTCCCCGCCCCGTCCCTCTCTACTATCACACTAACCTACTCTATTTCATGGTATCTTAAATTTATTTACATTTTCTTAAATGAAAATCTCATTACAATTCTACTTCGTAGTGAACAGTTGATTTCCACTACTATAGGCTTTCTGATGAAGTGTAATAAATAATTAAGTATTGCATATGATTGAACAATATATATTGTAGTCAGCATATCTAGACAATTTATAATAGACACGGAAACATATGTTAAAACAAATAAATTCATAATCTCTTCATACCGACGTCTTCTTTTTCTTGGTGCAATACTTGCTTATATATATATATATATATATATATATATATATATATATATAGAGAGAGAGAGAGAGAGAGAAAGAGAGAGAGAGAGAGAGAGCGAGAGCGAGAGCGAGGGAGAGAGAGAGACAGAGAGAGAGAGAGAGAGAGAGAGAGAGAGAGAGAGAGAGAGAAATGAAACGAAATTTCATTTCTCAATCTTAGTACGGCTGATACTTAAGTGTAAGTATGTATGTATACGTACATACATATATGTATACAGACGTACAGTAGTATGTATATATATATACATACATGCACACATATGTACGTATGGGTTTACCGAACATTTATTATAATGTTCGGTTTGTTTGTAAACAAACAGCCCGAACGGTAAACCCATACGTACATATATATATATGTGCATGTATGTATATATATACATACTACTGTACGTCTGTATACATATATGTATGTACGTATACATACATACTTACACTTAAGTATCAGCGGTACTAAGAGTGAGAAATGAAATTTCGTTTCATTTTTTTTCATTTATCGTTTTCGGTGCGCCCGGCCGACTAACTCACTCGATATGCAAATTAGGTTGCTCAGCCGTTAATATGCATAAGGAAAGTATATACTTTCAGACATTCAATCATCTGACAGGAAGGTATACAATGCTGAAGATAGCTAATAGGCTTGAAACTAGTACATCGTTCCTGTGTTAGTGTTGAACAAAAAGGCGACGATGGTTGCCTGAACACTGTACGGCGTAATTCGGGCTGTTTGTTTACAAACAGACCAAACATTATAATACATTTTCGGTAAACCCATACGTACATATATATATGTGTGCATGTATATATACATACTACTGTACGTCTGTATACATATATGTATGTACGTATATATATATATATATATATATATATATATATTAGAAAGTGAGGTTTTTTTTACAAAATGAAAAATAACCGAGGTGTCCTACACGAGTGAAAGTATAAAGAAAAAGATATGAAATCGAAAAGACAACTGAAGTCTTATTTTTTTAAAAAATATATATATTTATTTGGTTCCTTTACTGGTTTCGCAGTTCTTCTGCTTTTCAAAAGGTGAGTTGAGATGGAGGGTCTGTGGTTTTTCTCACAGATGTGAGATGTGAGAAAAACCACAGACCCTCCATCTCAACTCACCTTTTGAAAAGCAGAAGAACTGCGAAACCGGTAAAGGAACCAAATAAATATATATATTTTTTTTTTAAATAAGACTTCAGTTGCATTTTCGATTTCATCTCTTTTTCTTTATATATATATATATATATATATATATGAATAAATATATATATATTTATTCTTTTCGAGCCTTCTTTGGATTTTAGTTTTCACATTTATTATTATTACTATATATATATATATATATATATATATATATATATATATATATATATATATATATATATAAAATATTAAAAAAATAATGAATAAAACAATGAAACAGTTCCTTATATTAAACAAAAAAAGTTCATTATTTAACGATCGTTTCTAGGATATATATGTGTTAGAATTGGCATACGGATTGGACACTACCGTAAACTCTTGGTAGATTTATCTACATATATATATATATATATATATATATTCTCTTTTACTCTTTTACCTGTTCCAGCCACCCGGCTGAGGCCATGCTGGAACACTTCCCTTGTTGCTACATGTTCTATCTCCAGCCTGTGTTGGCTGACAATTGGCGTAAGAGGGAGTTCGTTGCTAATGCCCTTCAGTTACCTTCGTACCGTGCTGTGGGCTCATCCGGGATCCTGGATAGTAAGATGTTTCTGTACACCATGCAGATCTCTGGAATTTCTTGGTAGCGTGTTGAAGAGTTGAAGGCCTTTGAACCCCAGGCTATTGCAATATCTGCTCCTTATTCTAGATGTGGAAGGCGGGACCTTTGGCACCACACAGTGACGTCCAGTACTGTGTTTGGTCCAGCTCTCAATGCCAAAGTTTGGTCCTAGTACCCCCAGGATTCCCATATTGCTTATCTCTCCCGTCTTCGTTCCAAGGAGTAGAGTTTCAGTTCTTTTAGTCTCTTCCACTAGCTCATCTCCTTCATCGTGCAATCCTCTTGGTGTAGCTTCGTTGGATTCCCTCAAGCTCCGTGGTTAGTTTGATACTATGGGGTGACCACATCTGGGAGCAATAGTCCAGGCGGCTTAGGACAAATGTCCTCCATAGTATCAACATGGTCTCTGGGTCTCTTGTCCAAAAAGTGCTCAAGATCCAGCCAGTGAATCGTCTGCACATGATCGCCACCCTCATGATGTGTGAAGAAAAAGATGCATCATCGCTCATGTCTATCCCAGGTCTCGTATCGATTTCAACATGGGGATTTCGATCCCTCCTGGTCCGGTGTAGCTGCGTTGTAGTGTCTTTGTGTAAGCAGGTTGGTATTGTAAGGCTTGAAATTTTCCAGCATTAAATTTCATGTTGTTGTCCTCAGGCCAATTGTATACGGTATCCAGATCTTGTTGTGAAAGAGCAGCATCAGCCGGGTTTTTTGACTGCCTGTGCTACCTTTATGTCATCAGCATAGCTAGTGAGGGATGTTGTATGTACTATAGAGGGCATGTCTGAGAGAGCCACCAAAAACAGTAGTGGTCCCAGGACTGTGCCCTGGGGCACCCCACTTGTTATTGATGTTTCCTTTGAGAGGGCCCCATTGGCTGCAACTGTCTGGTTTCTGTCTTTTAAGAAATCATGCAGCCACTCACCTACTTTTCCTGTAATGCCGAGTCTGTGTAGTTCGTAACATACAATTCCGTGGTCAACTATGTCAAAGGCCTTCGCAAAGTCAAGATATATCACCTCCACATGTGAGCTGTCTAATAGTTGTTTCAGTACCCACTCGTAGTGATGTAGCAGCTGTGTAAGGCAGCTTCTTCCTGGGCGAAAGCCATGCTGCATGCTAGTCAGACGGTCATTTTCCTCGAGGAACGTGATCAGTTTCTTCCTGATGATTCCTTCCATGCACTTACTGATATGTGACGTCAGGGAGACTGGCCTATAGTTTTTGGCCTCCGCTCTGCCTCCTCCTTCTTGATCCCTAGGGGATCAAGAAAATGAATATTTTTAATGTGCATAATATGCCTTGAAATTTCGGGAAAATCGGCTAGACGTAACGCCTCAAAAAAGCCCTAAAAAGCTGAAAAAATGAAGTTTTTCACCTAATACCATAAAAAAGTTGGCCATAAAAAAAGTTGGATTTTTTTTGCTCATGGTATGGAGAAGAGACTGCCTAATACATAGTTACAATTTTAAGGAAATCAGTCTGATGTAACGCCTAAAAAAAAACCTAAAAACCTGAAAAAAAGTAGTTTTTCACCTAAGGGATCAAAAAGTTGAATTTTTTATGGCCATAACACTCCCTGAAACATAAGTAATACACATGTAAAGTTTGAAAAAAGTCGGTTGGGATTCAAACTTACATACACACATACACACACACACAGAAAGACCTCCTCAGGGAAGTGACGTAATGCAGACAGTCAGACATTCAGACAGATATTATAAGGGTGCGATGTATGTATCTATCTAAAAAGAGAAAGGCTAAGAATTATAGAGAGAGATCGCTAAACCGCCTAGTGCGGTCCCTAGGACATTGAAAATTTGAAATTCTTTTTGCTCAGAACACTCCTTGAAACATAAGTATTACATGTGTAAAGTTTGGGTGGTTCTCGAGTTTTAGGGATTCAAACTCACACACACACAGACAGACATCCTCAGTTTTATATATATAGATATATATAGGTGTATATATTATATATACTGGTATGTGTGTATATGGTTATGTGTATATGTGTATTTCGTGTTTGTGCATGTACATTTGTATGCGTGTTTGCACGTATGTAAGGTATGTATATGTGTACATTGGGTTTTGGTATATATGTACATTTGGTGAACATATGTGTATTTACCTATATATACATATATATATATATATATATATATATATATATATAATAACAAGAAATTGATTAACATATAAATATACATGAATAATCACTTAATTTATCTTAATTTTGGATATATATATATATATATATATATTGTTATACTTTGGGAGGGTCCATGTTGCCAATAAGAAACACACGCACCAGTTGCTTTCACTTCAATTTATTATAATAAATTTATAAATTTAGGAATTTATAAATTTCCGGTTGGTTGGTTGGTTCCACAACCAGATGGTTGTTTATACCCCTAGAGGTGAATTAGCTTACAAATTTAGAAGGGCCCTAGATAAACATAAACTCAATATTAAGATAGTAGAAAGACCAGGTACCTCCGTAAAAACACTTATTAGCAAGACATACCTTTTCCAAAGACCCCCTGTATAGATAAGAAATGTATAACCTGTAAATTAAGCCCCCATATTAACTGTAAAACTAGAAATGTAGTATATAGCATAAAATGTACTGAAGGACAATGTAGAGACAAAAATATAGTGTACATAGGTGAGACAGCTCGTAGTGTAGGGGAACGGATCATTGAATACTGGCGAGACCTTCAAGATAGTAAAGAATCATCTGTACTCTACCAACATGCTAAAATAGAACATAAGGGTAAATTAGAGAACATAGAAATAAAAATAGAATCTACACACAGAAAAGACGCAATGTTTAGACAAATCACAGAGGCAATAAACATAAAAGAATTACAACCAAAATTAAATAGAAAACATGAGTGGAACAGCAACATCACAACTTACAATTAAGGACAAAATGAAAACACACACGCACATAGAACAAACAACCAAGCTGTAACATGTAAATAAACAAATAAATAAACGAATATAAACACACACAGACACCCGGATGTGGCGCATGCGCAGACTGAGCACACAACGCACACACAGAAACAAGATGGTGTAGGACAGAACAAAGGAGAGGCACAAAAACAAAGAAAAGAATCCCCAGTCACTGAAGAGATCGCAGAATGTGTGACGAAAGAACTTTGACAATATATCAACAACCAACTGGTTGTGGAACCAACCAACCAACCGGAAATTTATAAATTCCTAAATTTATAAATTTATTATAATAAATTGAAGTGAAAGCAACTGGTGCGTGTGTTTCTTATTGGCAACATGATCCTCCCAAAGTATAACAATATATATATATATATATATATATATATATATATATATATATATATATATTAAAGTTAAAAGATAGTTTATATATATAAACTATCTTTTAACTTTAATATTTTTCAGTAGGTAGAACAACAACAACAAATTAGAACTATGTCTGGGAGCTAATTATTATCTCATATATCTTCAGTCTGTGGCCGACGTTGGGAAGACTTTTTTGGTTCTTAGAGTTCAGATATAACCAACAAATATACTTAGAAGATAACTAATGAAAAACAATATAAAGTAATAACGATTTCATTTATTGGCCACAAGGGCCGATATATAGGGGACAATACAAAAGACTGGGACAGTGGGGTTTTACAGAAAAATCGAGTAAACAATATGAATAACAATAACAAAGTAACAATAAAAATACAAGAAAAATTCCCCAATAGGAGGGATGACCACTCAGGGTTCGCTCAGGTACCCCACCAATCCTGAACGACCTGACGCTTCGCGAGCACCCTGGAAGGGCACACCTCTCCTCCTCAAATTTACCCACCTACAGCCGCATGACCAGAGTAGGCCCACTCACACGGGCCATTCTCGCCACATTCACCCACCTTTCAGCAAATGTACTGGGGGGCAGCACTTCTCTCTCCACCCTCACCTTCCTTTCCAAGTGAAACTTGAAAAAGTTGATGAGGGATTGGCCGAAGAGAAAAGTGTCTTCAGTCCTTTCAACCTCGTCCACCATACAACCTCTTTCGCTACTGCCACCAGACAGAGGAGAATTGCCTGCCCTTCCTGGCCAAAAGAAGGCAGCGTGTCGATCTTCACTATGGACTCGGCCGATAGCCGGATCCGTTCTACACGCGACAACAGCTGTTCAACATAACTCCACAAGTCAGTAATGCACGGACACTGGATGAGTGCGTGCAGAACGGTTTCGTCGCTGTGCGCGCATCTCGGACAGGTCCGTCTGACAGCATTTCCGTGCCTGTAGAGTTTATCTCGAACCGGCAGTGCCCCCCGGTAGCACTGCCAAGCGAGGAATTTTTGGTAATTATCCATCGTCCCCGGCTCGAAAGTCCTCCGGAACAGACTGGTTAGTTCGACTTCGTCGACGCCCAGAGCCTCTCCGAGTGCGTCGTCGCACTTGCCCACCACTAATCCTCTATAGAACTCGAGAGTGGAAGTTCCACTGACCGCATTGCCCGCCTGGTAGAGATCAGTGAGTGCCTGGCAACATTCCAGATACCAGTCACCCAGTCTCCGTCTCTTCTTGACCCAGGATTGCAGCTCAGTCAAAGAAACGAGCTGTGGAAAGGACCGTCTGACAAACGGCGACCACACCTGTGGATATAGAATATCTGGAGATGCCGCAGCCTCAGCGCGTGTCTGCGCATCATTAACCATGGCATGTCCAGCGCTCCACGTAGAGGGTGCTGGCAGCAGATGGATTGACTCACCAACGGAACCTGACCCCTCCACAAGAATTTGAAGAGGAGCCGCTCCAAGATGGTGAGGCGCGAACGGGGGCAAGGGACGACGGTCAGACGGTAGTAGATGAAGGACGCGATGTACGCGTTCCACACCTCCGCCAGACCTTTCAGTGATAGCTCCCTCGCAGCCCATTTCTCGGTGAGACTGGCTACCCTGCCCGTCACCTCGTCCCAATTCTTATCCACCTGGAGGACTGGCGCGAACCAAACCCTGAGCAACTTTACCGGTCCGTCCGTCCAGCGCCTAACGACGGTGTTGGACGGCATGGACTTGCCTCTCCAGGTGCCGAGTTGCAAGCCACCGACTTTTCCGGGTTAAGTTTTGTTCCCGTCAACCTTTCATATTCCTCCAATAAGTTGCCGACCACCTCGATTTCTGAGGTGTCCGACACCATCACAGTGATGTCTTCCGCATAAGCCGACACAGCCTTTCCGCGTCCCGGTTCGATCGGGATGCCCTGCAACAGCTCCAGCTTCCGCAGTAAAGGCTCGAGAGTCAATACGTACAGAAGGGAGGAGAGAGGGCACCTTTGACGGACCGATCGGGAGATCTGAAACGGTTCCGAGTGGTGGCCATTAACTTTGACCACCGAGCAGATGCCGCTGTTGTTGATGATAATGCTGAAGATGATGGTTTCCAACATTGCCACAAGGTGTCATGTATTATATTGACCCCAATATTATATATGTTTTAAAGATGTAAGTCAAAAGTAAGGTGGAACGCTACGAAACTGCACCAGCCTTGTAGTGATCATCCCGTGTATAATATGTTGTCATACATAACATTTGTCATACATACCTGTCATACCTGTTGTCATACATAACATTTTTATAAATACATTGTAAAATTATCTCTAAAGATACATATAGACACGATCGAGATAGTAGCTCCCTCTGGCGCAAGCATTCAGATCAGTTCTCTGGCTTAAGGATTCTTTCTCCCTTCTCAAGCGTTCCGGGGGCCCTGAAAAGTTACCGATAGTTACTGCCTTATTTTTCCTGACTAAGCGATAGCAAATTACACCCTATGGCCTTAACCCTTTAGCATTTACATTACTCTATATATATACTATTGTATTTTCACAGTAAAGGCTTTACCTCACATAATATCTCACATAACATTTACATTACTCTATATATACTATTATATTTTCACAGTAAATGCTTTACCTTACATAATTATCTCACATAACATCGAATCTATGATTTTGATATTACTTACTTTGAGAACATACCTTAACGTCGGTATGAGTGGCTGATTACAGCTGGTTTGAACAGAAACAGGTGAGAGATTCTGGCCGGATATGGCTGGTTTAAATGCTAAAGGGTTAAAATAAGAATGACATATTTGAAAATATAGTCTTAGATGTATGTATGGTTCCATAACTCCTGAGGAAGTCGTAAGGGTGCGATATTGACAAAGAGTGTTTCTAGGGCATTATGGATTGGCAGTACCGGAAGAGCGTCGGACGCCATGCTTTCCAGCATAGTTACGTCCCTTTACGGTCTGAGTTCAAATCCCGCCGAGGTTAACTTTGCCTTTCATCCCTACGGGGTCGATAAAATAAAGTACCAGTAATGCACTGGGTAATTGCTGGCCTTGTGCCAAAAGTAGAAACAATTATTTTAAGCCTGACAGAGTTCACCCCTCTCCAATTCTGAATACAATAAATTTCTTCCAAAGAAGGATAGAATGTGAGAGAATAGAATTGAGAAAGAGATATTGAGCAATAATCTACCCCAGTACTAGACTGGTACTCTTTTATCGACCTCGAATGGGTGAAAAGCTAAGTTGATCTCAGTTGATTTGAACTCACAGAGCAGAGAGCCAGAATGAATACCACAAAGCATTCGATCTGACGTTCTAACAACTCTGCCAATTTGCCGCCTATGTAGTCCAAGATACACAAAATAAAAGCAAAACAGGGTGATCACGACGAAATTCATTTGGTGATAGGTCTGTCTTTTCACCAGGGTTGCTGACCTGAGGCTTAACAACAAAAACAACAAACAAACAAAAAAACAATATAAAAGAAGGAGTTATTGATATGGAAGGAAGATCCAGCAACACTGATCAGATGTCACACAGTGTATTATGTAGAATGTGACATTTTTTTCTGTTGAATCAGATGGCGTGTGTTTTTTTAATTCTATTTGCTGTAGACTAGTTGTTGATTCAACTGAAGCTAACTTGATTCTTTTATTGATCTCAATCTGCCTACTCGTAATCTATAATATTATTCAGTTGAGTTAACATAAAACTTTTTTATTCTTATTTTTTTTACTTTTTATTTGTGTTTTGTTTATTTATTTATCTATTTTTGCTTTTCTAAGCAACATAATACACGACGAATAGTAAATGAGTTTATGAAATTCAAAGAAATTCTGTACCAACCTAGTTGGTAATAAATATCACTCGAATGTCCCATGGTTTGTTTGTAGCAATAGCAGTGAATTGGTAGTCGTCAGATTGTACAACAAAATACGTTGGCGTATTTATTCCACTTCTCATCTCTTTGATTTCAACCTCACTGAGATCAAATTTAATTTACTATTCATCTATTCGGAGTCAATAAATAAAGTAACCCTAAAACATTTGAGTACACATTAATTATTTCAAGGGGGCGTGAAATGGCAGTACAGTAAAACGCTTGATAAAATGCCTCAGTTTTATTTCCGGTTCTTTAAATCCTGATTTTAAATCTCGCTGAGGACAGCTATTCTTTTCATCATTTCGGTGTTTAGAAATAAAGTATTAATCCAAGATGGTGGCATGATACCCTTTGGTATTTCTTTTAGCTTGTTACCTTCTGGATTCACTTATGACGTCGTTGATGCCATGGTGTGTCGGCTTTTGCCTTTCTCTTGGACAACGCCGGTGGCATGAAGAGGGGATAGTTTCATGTACAAGCAACTACTCGTTTTCCTTTAAAAAGAAACTTACCCAGGCATGTGCCTTGGAGAAGTACTTTTCAGATATGTATAGAAAATGTCGATAAAATATAGTTCCAGTCAAGTACGGAGT
>OZ024742.1:339253850-339261350 GCA_964016885.1 Eledone cirrhosa | reverse complement strand
ATATCTAGAAAATTAACATTAGAAAGGTTAGTGTCAATGGTAATTTTATGATTAAAACTAGTGAAGGTTTTTATTAAGTCTTTCCTGAATCTATCTAAGTTATGGCCTATAGTGGTATGGGAAAGTATTAGATCATCGTCGCGATAAAGCCCAATGGTATGGTTAGGGAATTTCTCTTTAAGTGTGTGTAGGAGGAATAGGCCGACTAAATCACACACGTCAGCGCTGTCAAAAGAACCCATTGAGACATCGAATGGGTTATCTGGGTTAGATGTTTTTACCCAAGTGTCATTATTAGTAAATAGGGCGGTGGATTGGCAGTATCGGTAGAGGGTCACACGCCATGCTTTCCAGCATAGTTACGTCCCTTTACGATCTGAGTTCAAATCCCGCCGAGGTTGACTTTGCCTTTCATCCTTACGGGGTCGATAAAATAAAGTACCAGTAATGCACTGGATAATTGCTGGCTTTGTGCCTAAAGTAGAAACAATTATTAGTAAATAGTAAAGTGTTTCTAGCATGCAAAATGACATTCTCTTCAATATCAGAAATATATATATATATATATATATAAATACATACATATACATACATATATATATATATATATATATATATATATATATATATATATATATATATATATATATATATATATATATATATATATATATATATATATATATATATATATATATACATACATACACATACATACATATATATATATATATTTTTTTTTTTTTTTTTTTTTTTGCGAGGTCTTTGATATGAAATCGTGTGTCGAAACAAATATTGTTATACTTGGGGAGGGTCATATTGTTGTAATAATATTGCCAGAAATAATAACAGAACACACTCACTGTTTCGTTGGCTTTCGCTTCCGTATCTTTTATATCTCCATAGTTAATTTATTTGGCAATCAATGTTTATCATTGATTGACCAACGGTCAAAAATACAGATATAAATACATATATATAGTCTAACAAAGTTCTTTCGTTGCACATCTGCAACATCATCAGTGGTACTATTATGTTCCTCCTGTTTTATTGTATGTCGACGCGATTTTTATTTTATCTGTTTATTTATTTATTTATTTTTGTCTTCTTCTCTGCGCATGCGTTTGCGTGAGTGTATCGTGTTTCGTGTGTGTGTTCGCGTTTGGGTGACTGTGTTTTGGTTATTGTATTCTATTTTAGTTTATTAGTGTGTGTTTATATGTGTTTGTTGTTATTGTGCTTGTGTATATATTTATTTATTCATTTATTTATTTATATTTCTCTTAAGTCAGTATTGTTTGTTTGGGTGTTGTTGTTATTCCATTCATTTTTTCTGTTTAACTTTGGCTTTCTAAGCTCTATTTCGCTTGCCTCTCTGATTTGCCTACCTGTTGGGTCATTTCTATGTTTAGATATTATTTTAATTTCTATGTTGTCTATGTTACCGACATGTTGTTGTCTGGCGTGTTCGTATAGTACTGAACCGTTTTTTTCGTCCTTTTAGTTCCCCCAGTGTTTGGTCTATCCTTTCACCTATGCTACGAGCTGTCTCGCTTATGTATGTTGTTGTCATATTTCTGCAAGTACCCTCTGTACATCTTATGCTATAGACTACGTTTCTAGTTTTACAGTTTATCTGGGGGTTTACTTTACATATAACACATTTTCTATTAGTACAGTGGATTTTCTTTAAAGGGTATGTTTTGCTGATCAGGGATTTTATGGTAGTTCCTGGCTTTTCTACCACTTTAATCTTTAAATGGGTCTTTCTCAGGGCCTTTCTACATTGGTTAGCTAAATTCCCCCCCCCCCCTCCAGGGGTAGCATCCACGAACATGACACTCTGGTATCTCTGGTGGTCGTAGCATGAGGTGGCTTTCCCTATCTTATGTTTAGCTCTATGTAAGCTATTCCATGATTTGATCCTGTATAATGGGCAAATTCCTTTCATGTCAAGTTCTATGAGGGTCTTATACTTCTCCGTGGCTCCTTTGTATACTCTGATTCTGTCTCTTTGGCTGTAGCCAGAGAACTGCATGCGGTTGATGAAATGTTGGATTATCTTTCCATTTCAGTTGGATCGCACATGCGGGACACATTCTTCATCACTCGTACCAAATCTGCGATCAGAATATTAAACTTATCACTACTGGACATTGCTGAGTTTTTTAGTATCAGGTATTTGGAGGCCATGGGTTTAGCGTAGTGTGAGTGGAAAATTTGGGGCCCTCTCGTCTATAGTGTTAATCCAGAGTTCCGTGAACTCTGGATTCTCCACTCTCACTACGCTAAACCCATGGCCTCCAAATACCTTATACTCAAAAACACAGCAATGTTTTGTCGAGTGGGGTTTTAAAAAAACAGTTCTAGTCCTGTAGAAGCTTTTCTCTCTCTCTCTCACTCTCTCTCTCTCTCTCTATATATATATATATATATATATAAGAGAGTATTGAAGTTTGCTTGAAGCATTGTGGAATAATAAGTAAATATCTTTAAGTCGTTTGGAAACCTCGACAATGCAAATGGGTAAATCTCCGGTTAACAAGATCCGGTGGTGGAGAGAGAGATGTAAGTGGGTGTACGTTGAGATGCGTGGTGTGTATGAGATGTGTAGAAGAATGAAGGAAAGAGTATAAAGGATAAAATTAAAATAACAACACGAGAGAGAGTTACCTTGGGAGAGATTTAATAGTCCCTATATATTTCGGATTCACATCCATCAACTGGGGGTTTTTCCGGGGTGGGGAAAGGTTGTCTGTCGGACAGGTGCGAAACGCGTCCTCCGCTGTTTGTTGTTTTGAATATCTGAGGTATTCGGCAGAGCGTGCGTGCGCGTTAAATGGGGTCGGTCGGGCAGAGGTCAGCGGCTGAATGAGGCAGTGGGGTGGCGCTAGCTGCCTCATTCAGCCGCTGACCTCTGCCCGACCGACCCCATTTCACGCGCACGCGCGCTCTGCCGAATACCTCAGATATTCAAAACAACAAACAGCGGAGGACGCGTTTCGCACCTGTCCGACAGACAACCTTTCCCCCACCCCGGAAAAACCCCCAGTTGATGGATGTGAATCCGAAATATATAGGGACTATTAAATCTCTCCCAAGGTAACTCTCTCTCGTGTTGTTATTTTTATTTTATCCTTTATACTTTTTCCTTCATTCTTCTACACATCTCATACACACCACGCATCTCAACGTACACTCACTTACATCTCTCTCTCCACCACCGGATCTTGTTACCCGGAGATTTACCCATTTGCATTGTCGAGGCTTCCAAACGACTTAAAGATATTTACTTATATATATATATATATATATATATATATATATATATATATATATATATATATATATATATATATATATATATATATATATATATATATATATACATACATACATATATATATATATATGTATGTATATATATATACAATATATATATGCTGAAGTTTCCGTGGAAAAAGTAAAAGGAATGAAGAGTGCTCTATGTAAAGAACAGAGCTAAATATTTAATGTATAATAAACAACACAGTATAATTACAGTATAATTACAGTATAATTACCTCATTACCCGAGGTTTCCCGAACAGGACGAACACAAATATCTCACTATGTTGTATTGCCTTATTTGACGAACGAATGCGGACGTCTCTTGTGTTCGTCCTGTTCGGGAAACCTCGGGTAATGAGGTAATTATACTGTGGTGTTTAGTATACATTAAATATATATATATATATATATATATATGTGTGTGTGTGTGTGTGTGTGTGTGTGTGTGTGTGTGTGTGTGTGTGTGTGTTCAAAACAATATATTTTACGCGAGTAAAATAAATTTAGAGTTAATGATATTTATTTTACACTCCACTCGCGTTTATTTGCCCTTACTGCACTTTCAAAACACAGGAACAATATTAATTATCTGAGTTAATGAAGACAATTAATATTGCGAGGCATGTTTTTCATCACAGCGAATTCTTCGACAATAAGAAAAGATTTTTCACCAAGCCAACAATAGATGCTTTTTCTTTAAAATTACGCATGCGTAATGCGTAATGTGTGAAGGCGCATGGCTTAGTGGTTAGAGCATTGAGCTTGCAATCGAAAGGTTGTGAGTTCAATTCTCAGACCGGGTGATGTGTTGTTTCCTTGAGCAGGACACTTTATTTCACGTTGCTCCAGTTTACTCAGCTGTAGAAATGAGATGATAGGACTGGGGTCCCTATCATTAAATCACCCAAGACACCTCCAACGAGATATACTTTGGAGGAGGCCAGTTAAACCTGCATAGGTGTGAGCTGTCACACACACACACGTGCGTAATGGCAAGGATGAAATTGGCAACAAGGGGTCAGGCGGCAGGTTCATAGGAACGCTAAAAATAGCTCACCAACTATTCTATCAGCTATACCTCAACCAAAAATGGAGTGTAAAACAATCAGAAATAAAGACAACACATTTCTAATGTACCATGGATGCAGGGGTCTCGTTTGCCTTAAAAATGTGAGGGGGACAAACTAACATTTGTTGATTCTTAAAGGAGCATACATTACTTATTGTGCCTTCCCCGGACTCTATCATATAAGTAAAATTTTAGGCTAATTAAATTTTATATATTCAAATGAAGTTCAGATATAAAAAAAATAAGCTTAAAAAGAATTTATTATATCAAATAAAGAAAAAATAAAACTTAGACGTTTGAAAGTGTGGGGGGGGGGGGCTTGTCCTCTGGTACCCCCTGAAACAAGACCCTTGCATGGATGGCTCTAGCAGTAATTGGTAAAATAAACTAAATTCCCATCAGTTTATATTCAAAATAAGGGAAACGCCTGATAAATATATTTAGAGTAAAAGATATTAACATTTACATTGATTTCCCCTCACTGCAGTTTCATAACACAAGAACAATATTAATTATCTTGATGATTAAGACAATTAATATTGTGGGACATGTTTTTCATTAAAGAGAATTCTCCAGTGATAAGAAAAGTGTTTTCACCATATATATATATATATATATATATATATATATATATACTATAAAGTATGTCTATAGAATCATTTGATAATATATATACATCATTTCCTCTCCCAATTAGCATAATTAACCACACAAAAAAATCAATTAGACCAGGCTATGAGATTAAAAGGCACTTATGAAGAAACAGTAAATAAATAAACGATAGCAGCCTCTTCGCGGCCAACCGCTAAAGAATATTTACCCAACATTTCAACAGTACGTGGAAATTAATTAAATATACGGTCAACCATCAGGAGACAAACTCGCTAGAAGTCACAAACTGCCACGTCACAGTCCTTAGCCATTTTGAATTCGTGTTTGGCGGGGGCCACTTCAGAAAATAATCTGTCCTAGCGAGTTTGTCTCCTGACGAGTTCGAAGCTCGAGATTTATCCTTAATAGGATATCTCAAAATGAGAACGAATCCCAAGGGTAGGGACATAATCCTGGTATGTATATAAGTATTTCTAACTTTAATTTTATACCTAATTGTGTATGGTTGACCGTATATTTAATTAATTTCCACATACTGTTGAAATGTTGGGTAAATATTCTTTAGCGGTTGGCCGCGAAGAGGCTGCTATCGTTTATTTATTTACTGTTTCTTCATAGGGGCCTTTTAATCTCATAGCCAGGTCTAATTGATTTTTTGTGTGGTTAATTATGCTAATTGGGAGAGGAAATGATGTATATATATTATCAAATGATTCTATGGACATACTTTATAGTATATTGCTCTGATTATTTAATTTATTAATTCTTCGTTGAGCCACATCGTGAATGGTTGCCAAAACATATATATATCTATGACTTTGTTTAATTGGTGTATATGTAAGTCTTTATATATATATATATATATATATATATATATATATATATATATATATATATATATATATATATATATATATATATATATATATATATAGTGGTAGAACACTGGAAGATAATATCCGTAGTGGTAGAAGCACTCAGTCCATGGGACGAGTTAGGTAGAAGTGGTTACACAACAGTTAGTTCACCATACCGAGAACAATTGTTTCACCTTATATATATATGTAAAAGGTAAACAGAAATAACAACACAATCAGTACAGTATATGGAAGGGATATATTAGGTTAGCGCTTGATATAGCAGGAAAAGGGTCTTAACGTTTCGGACGCTAGTCCTTCATCAGAAGAAAGAATGAGAAATAAGATAGATTGTTGAGGGGACGGGTGGGTTGGAATTGGAAAAAATGTCTTTAGATAAAAATAACAGGTCCCTTCATGTTGACATCTCTTTTCTGATGATTTCTCCCGAAAGAAACAGTTCTAGTCCTATAGAAGCCTTTTCTATATTAAATATTTATACTCTGCTTTGTATTGAGTACCTTACTAACTGTGGTTACCCTCAATTGAACCCGGGATAAACTTATATATATATATTGTGTGTTTTGCGTGTGTGTGTATGTCTATGTATGTGTGTGTGAATGTGTGTGTTTTTGTGTGTGTGTGTGTGTTTGTGTTTCTCTGTGTGTTTGTATGTTTGTGTGTGTATGTGTGTTTGTCTGCGTATGTGTGTTTGTGTGTCTTTGTGTGTTTATGTGTGTTGCGTGTATGTGTTTGTGTGTGTGTGTGTGTTTGCGTCTTTGTGTGTGTGTGTGTGTGTGTGTGTGTGTGTGTGTGTGTGTGTGTGTGTGTGTGTGTGATTTACCTTATTTCGCAACTTTTATTTACAGTGCTCGACTATTATTATAGTCATTTCCGTTGGGAAACACACATTTCAACTTTCAAATTTTCACAATGCATCTTCGTGGTGGGGCATTTTTAACACATTCAAGTACCTCAATGATCACACATACAGGCATAAATCGGTGTATATATGTCTTCTCGTCTTTCTAAATTAATCTATTGGTAATAGAGAGGGTGAGTCACTTTCTATCAGAGAAACAACGCTCTTTCATTCGAATTTAGACACCAACTAGAGAATTATGTCTGTATGTGTTTTATAAGTGTTCAGACATGGATGTTATTGCTTTTGTGGATCTGTATGTTTGGGGGATATATGTGTACATCTACACACGTTTCTATAGCTATACATGTGTATATGCGAATATTACACGCTAAATTTCTGTAATGTTTTACATATTTTTACAGTCCTATTAATGGACTGTATTTGTAACTTGCTAATTAGCCGTGCTATTTCTGGTTCTGTGAAACCCAGCTTTTCAAGATTTGTGCTGAAACAGTTAGTAACATATCCAAGAGCCTCAATGATTACAAAGTACAATATAAAGTTACAGTCAGGATGAAGTATCTGCAAATTCATCATTAGTTAGGCATAAAATATTTCTCTTTTTCACTAATCTTTAGCACCATATTAATATATGTTAATTTCAACACTACGAGGGTCAGTTGAAAGATTAATAGGCTGACTATGAAGGAGTGATGTTGAGCTGTGAAATGATGCATGTATTAGTTTCAACTCATATATATATATATA
>OZ024742.1:339208850-339243850 GCA_964016885.1 Eledone cirrhosa | reverse complement strand
CACAGGGTCTGGACGCGTCTTTCTCTCCTCGATTTGCTCGAACTTAAGTTCACAGATATCACGGACTTGTTCCTCATCTTCCTCTCTTTCCGTTGCATTACCATCTCTGTTTGTTTACATGTCTCGCTTTCTTCACCCAATTCTACTTGTCCCAATAACTTTTTTTAGTTATTGCTCGCACCAGCCTGAGGTATATGGTCTTTAATGCGAAGAAATACCGATGATGGCTGGAAGATCACGGACAGTCCTGTCTTCTTGCTCTAATTTTATTCATATGTATCCCATTTGCAACAACGCAGCCTACCCCTTTTTACACACACACACACACACACACACATATATATACATATATATATATATATATATATATATATATATATATATATATATATATATATATATTGTTATGCTTTGGGAGGGTCATGTTGCTAAATTCAGAAACGAAATATATATATATACATATATATATATCAAAATTGATGCAGTAAAAACCTGTTAGACCAATACTCACCAGAGTACCCGATACTTATTTATATATATATATATATATAAATATATATATATAGGGTGGGGTGTATATAATGTCACTCTCCTACCAGAGTATCAACACTTCAAGTCTCATGGTGTTTCTCAGGGATTGATATATTCATAATTATACACCAAAAAGGAAAAAAAGACAGAGAAAAAATTCAGGATATGGTGGAATCCAATTATTTCTAGAATATTATTGAACATGTTATTAAAATTATCTCATTTCTGTTCAATAAACATCTATAAACCAATATGTATACTTGCTTAAATATCACACCTATAGAATTATCAACATTTCTGGTTCTCCCTCCTCTCACTCTCTCTTTTCTCTCTCTCTCCCTCTCTCTCTCTCTCTCTCTCTCTCTCTCTCTCTCTCTCTCTCTCTCTCTCTCTCTCTCTCTCTCTCTCTCTCTCTCACACACACACATACACGCACATACACACACACACTCGTGAGCGGCCTTTCTCTGGCTATCTCTTTCTCTCTTAACAAATGTAGATAGATAGATAGATATATTTCTTTATTTACCATAAAGGCATAAAAAGAAGGGACAAATACAAGGGGGAGTTTACATATAATCGAGTAAAAAGGGTGTAACATGAAAATAATCGAAAATAACCTCAAAAGGGAGGGGACGTGGTGGGGGTTGCACACACCCCCGAAAAAGTGTGCAATCCTTTGCCCGGGGAGCACATGGAGAAGGTGCTCCCCTCTACTTTACTTCTTTACCTACAGGATGGTATACAGAGAAGGCCCATTTACACGAGCCATTCTCGCCACTATCACCCACCTTTCATAAAACTGCCTGTGGCCAAGCACCTCTCTCTCCATTCTTATCCTTCTTCCGAAGTGATATCGGAAGAAGTAGACCAGACTATGGCCAGAGAGGAAGTTGCCTGACCTCAGACCTTTCAATCGTGTCCACCAAACAACCTCTTTCAACATGGCTATTACGCACAGAAAAACCGCCTTTGCTTCCTTTGTGAAGAGGGGAGGCGGTTTGATTGTCATCACGGACTCGGCGGTCAATTTAATCGGCGCCACCCGCGACAGCAGTCGTTCGGCGTAGCCCCACAGATCAGCCACGCCCGGACATTGCACCAATGCGTGCGATACGGTTTCTTCGTGACGCACGCATCTAGGGCAAATCTTTTTTGAGGGATCCCTGCCCGGGCGCCCGTGTCTGTAGAGCCTCTCTCGAACGGGTAGAGCCCCCCGGTAGCACTGCCAGGCCAGTGACTTCTGGAAGTTGTCCATTGGTCCTGGGCCGAAAGTCCTACCGAACAGGCTGGCCAGTTCGTCTTCTTCCATGTCCAGCGACTCTCCAAGGGTGTCATCGTCCCTGCTAGCCACCAGCCCTCTATAGAATGATGAGGTGGATTCTCCACCGATGGCCTGGCCCGCTTGCCAGAGAGCCCTGAGCGCCTGAGCACACTCAGTGTGCCAGTCTCCCAGTTTTCCGGATCTTTGCTTGACCCAGGACTGTAGCTCGGTGAGCGAGACGAGTCTCGGAAAGGCTCGTTTCACGAACGGAGCCCACACCGGTTGACCAGTGAGGAATACCTGTAGGTGCCGTAGCCTTAATGCGTGCCTACGCATCATCAACCACGGCATCCCCAGCCCTCCTTTCGAAGGTTGTTGGCAGCAGATGGATCTTCTCACCATAGGAGGGCGCTTCTTCCAAAGAAATTGGAAGAGCATGCGTTCCATGGTGGTGAGTGTTTCCTTAGGGCAAGGCACGACAGTCAGGCGGTAGTAAGTGACGGACGCTATGTAAATGTTCGCCACCTCCGCCGGCCTTTTAGGGACAGCTTACACTTGGCCCATTTCTGGGTTAGTGCAAACACCTTGTTCGTAACCTCGTTCCAGTTCTTTTCCACCTGGAGGTCCGGTCCAAACCAGACCCCAAGCAACTTTACCGGGCCCTCCGTCCAGTGTCCGACGACACCGTCAGGAGGCATCGGTCTGCCTCTCCACGTTCTGAGTTGCAGCCCGATGGATTTTTCCCGGTTCAGTTTCGCTCCTGACAACCTTTCGTACTCCTCCAGTAAGGTACCGATCGCCTCGATCTCCGAGTCGGTCGATACTGTTACGTCATCGGCGTAGGCCGACACCGCTTTGCTCAATCCTGGTTCCAGGGGGATACTCTGCAACAACTCCAACTTCCTCAGTAAAGGCTCGAGAGTCAATACGTACAGAAGGGAGGAGAGAGGGCACCCCTGTCGAATGGATCGTGTGATTTCGAACGGCTTCGAAAGGTAGCCGTTCACCTTGATCCTAGAACAGATGTGGTTGCTATGTAAGGCAGTGATCCAGCCTCTGAAAACAGGACCGAACTCAGCCGCCGCTAGCACCGCATCCAGGTAACCATGGTGGATCCTATCGAAGGCCTTAGACTGATCCAAGTTGATCAGGGCCCCACCGAAGCCGGGTTTGTTGCCAACCCTCTCTATGATGTATCGCATGAGGTGGAGGTTATCGTGAATGGACCTGGATGGGATAGCACATGTCTGCGCATCTCCCACCAGGCCACCCACAACAAGCGCCAACTTCTTTGCTAACACCTTGGCCAAAATCTTTAACTCTGTGTTTAGCAGGGTTATGGGCCGAAAATTATTTATACTATCTCCCTTGTTCTCGTCCTTCCTCACCAGCGTGACTACGCCCTTGGCTACAGAACAAGGAATTCTCCCGTTCTGCTGCCAATTGCAGTAGACCGCTTCGAGGAGTTCGGAGAAGAAGACCGGCATTGCTAAATAAAGTTCGTAAGGTATACCATCGAGACCTGGAGATTTGCGTCTGCTGCATTGGCTCAGCGCATCTCCGATCTCATCAGCCGAGATTGGTCCCTCGCAGGACTCTGCCTCTTCGCTCGAGAGACGCGGCAGGCCGTCGAGGTATGGACCGAAATCCACGCCCCCGCCCGGACCCTCGCCTCCCCCGAACAATCGGGCAAAGTGCCTTTGAAAGGCCTCGCACATCTGCTTAGGCTCCCGGATCACCCGTCCATCTTCGTCTTGCAACGACCGGATGGTGGATCGATTTCCACTCTTAGCTTCTGTCACGCGGGCCCAGCCAACGGCTTTGGCCCCCTCATTACCTAGAGCACGTATTTTACTTCGAAGGACGCAGCCTTCGTGCTTTGCATCGAAAAACTGGTTCAAGGCCGTCCTCGATGCCAGCACTCTGGCCACATCTTCGCTCTTGATTGCCTCTTCTAATTTACCTGTTAATTCTTTCTCGTTTCTATTCCTATCGGCAGCTAACATCTTGCTATAACTTATTGATTCTGTTCTAATCTCTCTTTTGAGAGATGCCCACCATCGGTTGTTGACGATTGCACCCGTCAACCTCTCCTTAACTAATCTGCTAATCCGGTTTCTGTAAGTCTCTTTTGACGGTAAAGACAAATTAAGTTTCCAGTAACCGGGACCCTGTTTATGTGTTTTCTCGAGATTGACTACGCAGGTCACTAATTTGTGATCCGTGTAGCCAACCGTGCGCATTTCTGGACAGCTTAATATGTCCCTATCCTTACTTCTAACTAAGAATCTATCTAAGTACGATCTAGATTGACCACTGTGGTTTCTCCAAGTCCAGGTAGGCACAGTTGGAAAATCTAGTCGATATCTATCGACCAAGTTAAAACGGTCGAGTAACCCCTTGAGGATGTTACACCCCCCTCTATTAGGACATGCTCCTGCATAGTTCCAACGTGCATCTAGGATGTCATTCCAATCCCTCGCTAGAAGTAGGGAACGCGACGTTCCCAGAAAAGTCTCCAAACGCTGGAAGAAGTCGGGCCGTTCAGCTCCGAAAGGGGAGTAGACGGCAACCAGTCTCAAGGCCGCACTTTCACTACTGCCAACGTCTAGCACCAACAAACGACCCTCCGGGTCCGAGTGCACAACTTGTACGGCAAGACGCAGGTGTTTTTGCAGCAGTACGACAACCCCACCCCCACCTCCAGGTTGACAGAGAGATGCATGCACCTCAAAGTCATCGAAGGTGGGGGCCAGCTGCCGCACGACGCTGATTCGAGTCTCACAGATAACCATTACATTTATACCACATGACCTGAGGTCATTTAGAAGCTTTGCTTGCTTCCAAGTTGAGCCCAGGCCACGTGCATTCAAACATCCTACTCTTAACACATCCATGTGGGCGGCAGAGCCAAAGGAGAGTGTAGAGACCTACCTTTCCGCTTCCCGGGGTTCGGGTTGCACGACTTCCATGGGGTCGGGGGTGTTGGGTGAAGGGGTGTCTTGTGGTGGTGTGGGGTCGTCAGTGTGTGGTGGGGTTGGGGTGTTTGGAGTTGTGTTGGGGAGGGGAATGGGAGGGGGAAAGCTTTTTAGTAGGACGCGGTTTATGGGTTTGACAGAGGGTGGTCCTACGTCCTCCTTAAAATCCTTTTTTAGTTTTTGGTAGAGGTTCATTGGGATCTTTATTAGTTTTAAATGTGGGTAGTTTTCTGAAGAAACAAAGTTTACACCTTCGGTTTGTACCGAAGGATTATTGTATATGAGTTCATTTAATTTATTATTGTTTCTGTTGATGTAAGTATAGTGTAATGTCTTTTTTTCGGATGGTGTGAGTGTTTCGAAGAGGGGAGGGGCAGGTTTGGTTTTGTTTGTTGCTGGAGGGGTGTTTTCTGTTTTGTTGGATTGTGTTGAGATTTGGGTGGGGGTTGTTTGGCCTTGTGTGTTTTGCACATGTTTTCTTTTTTTTCTTTTAATCTGTCTGAAGGACTCCGTTTCTTCCTCCGAATTCGTTGGGTTATCTTCGGTGTTGGAGGGAAGAGGTATGTTTGCTGGTAATGTTTCCGTTTTCTTTGTGGGGGAGATGGATGTCACTATGTTAGACTGTGTTGTGTGTTGTGTCTGCGGTGGTTGTGTTGTTTTATTGAGTGAGAGGTTGGGTGGGCCTGTATTTTGTTTTGGGGTAATGTGTTGTGACTGTTTGTGTTGTGGTGGTGGTGTGGTTTTACTGAGGGACGGGTTGGGTGGGACTGAGTTTTGTTGTTTGTTTATCTGTTGTGGTGGTGGTGGTGGAGCTGGTGTTGGTAGCAGGGTTTTCTTTTTGTTGAGTTGGGGACAAGCGGCCTTCAGGTGCCCTCTCCCTGCACAGATATGGCAGGACGGCCTTCTCCCCTCCACGCTAATGTTTATATACCCGTGGTCCTCTAATAGGATTCTGTCGGGTATTTGGGCGATGCGTTCAGGCTTCATTTGCACTACCAGCTCTATACCTGTTCCACTGAACGCATTGCCTGTGGTTTTCCCAATTGAAATCACGTTGTCATTCACTGGATCGATGAAGCCAGCTATGAGCCAGCAGTAGTCCACATCTGGCATCATTGCATCCAGCCATATGCGTTGAGTTCTTTTACCCATATAAGATGGATAAAAGGTAAAATTTTTCGAATGAATCGGTGACAAAGCACATTGTTTTGCCGCCGATTCGTTCTTCTTGATAATATAGGCTTCCATACAGTCTGTCTCTTCTTATGAAAGTGGTTTCATTAAGTACTTCTGTGAGTACTGTTTTGATATCTGCTTGAGAAGGCTGTTCAGGTTTTTTTGTACTGTTGTTGATGGTCCGAAACTTGACCGTTCGGCTTTCAATGTCTTTGGTGAATTCTTGAGGCATTTTTACCGATAAAATACCATTCTCTCCTTCACTTATGTATTGTTTGGCGTCTGTGATTCGTCATGCCACGTCTGAAATATTTTCCGGTATATAAGTCAAAGATTTTTTTGTTTTCTGTGCAAATGAAATCTTGTCGTCTGCTTTGCTTTCTGTTATGGTGTTATTTTCAAATGTTATTTTTGTGTTTGTTGTGTCTTTGTTTGTGTTATTAGTATTGTCATGCAATTTTTCAAATTTTTTTTTTTTCGTTGTTGGAATCCATGTCCAGATTTGTGTTTTCGTCATTTTTTTTCTCCGCAGATTCGTCTGTTTTTATTTTAATTTTTCCTTCCTTCTCTATGACGTTAGTTGGGAAGGAAGGGGGGACTAAAGCGTGCGAGCTTACAACTCTTACCGCTGTCCCCCCACCACTATTTTCGTTCGCTGCGTTTAACATTTCTGTTAGACGATTGAAATTTTTTTGCCACAAAATTTTTTAAAACAGGTTTTTCACCTCTAGGAGGGGTAAAGATGAGCTGACCCACCGCCTGACAGTTCAGACGGGGGGTCAAGCTACACAATTGTATCAAAATTAAATTTGAACTCACAAAATTTCCGCAATAAATTTGAACAAACTTCTGCGCGAAGTGAATTACATCCACACTGTAGAACAGACGACAGCTAGATTAATGTAGATAGATAGATAGATAGATAGATTGATAGATAGATAGATAGAAATTAATTTATTACATCAACAATATATCAGCTGATTACACGTGTTTCACTATGAGGATCTAAGATCCTCCATCAGTTCGGCCATATTAAAATGAATTCTGGTATTGGTTTAGTACTTCTTATATAAAAGAGTTCGAAAGAAAGGGGCGATGATTATTAAACGGTTAAGTTTTTAGAAGGAATGAAAAGTGAGGTAGACTCTTTATTAAAATGGGAGGAAAAGGGAGATAGCAAGTGTTAGAAGCAATAAGGTAGAGATCTGTAGGGGGATGAGGAACTGGTTGGGACGGAGAACCTTTAGTAGCTTATTCGATGTTAATTTTAAAATGTGTTGCTCTCATAGAGAAGCAATTCCCTGTGAGCCACAAGATAGACAAATATTTAACCACCGTACAGTAACAATTGGCTACTCCATAGAGAGAGTGAGAGAATGGAAGTGAGAAAGAAGAGATAAAAGGAAGAATCGACCACAGTACTGGACCAGTACTCCTTTTATCGACCTCAAAATGATGAAAGGAGAAGTTGATCTCGGCGGGATTTAAACTGAGAGAGCAGACAACTGAAACAAATACCGCAAAGTATTCTACGCGACGTTCTAACGACTGCCAATTCAACGCCTAGCTAACACTTACAATAATTGTTTCTACTTTTGGCACAAGCCAGCAATTATCCAATGCATTACTGGTACTTTATCTTATCGACCCCGTAAGGATGAAAAGCAAAGTTAACCTTGGCGGGATTTGAACTCAGACCATAAAGGGCTGTAACTCTTTGCTGCAAAGCATGGCGTCAGACCCTCTACCTATACTGCCAATCCAGCGCCGTTACAATAATGATAAACGCACTTGTACAGTATTAGAGAAATGCGGAGTTTGACTCTTCGTTGCGGCTGATCGTCAATGTTTTCACTGCGGTATATTACCTGATTCTTTAAAGCTATTATCTATAGTAGCCGACCGTTGTCACAGTTATTACCTTCGCTTGTGTTTCCCGCATTTTCCAATTCAAACTCTCTCTCTCTCTCTCTCTCTCTCTCTCTCTCTCTCTCTCTCTCTCTCTCTCTCTCTCTCTCTCTCTCTCTCTCTCTCTCTCTTTATATATATATATATATATAAGATCGAAAGATGGTTAAATGAGTTCCATGTATTTTATTATGCGCATTTCAAAAACAAATATCATCATGTAATAACATTTGTGTTTTCATCAGATAAAATAAGAAGACATGATATGAAGGTTAAAAACACTTGTGGATAGTGCAGTTTTAAATCAACATATGAAAAGTAATTTTAGATTGATGCGTGATATTGGGGGGAAAAACATTTTTTTGAGGGGGGGTGGAAAGGATGAAAAAGAGGAGGAGATGAGAGTAAAAAGAGGAGGAGATGAGAGTAAAAAGTGGAGGGGGAGGAGTATAATGAGGAAGGATGAGATAGGAGGAGAGATGGGTGATAGAGAGAGAGAGATAGCTTTTATAACTGAGAAAAATATATTGTTTTACATAGAGAGGTTGAAAAACCGTTGGAAGATAATGTATAAATTAAAAGAATTTGAAAATTAACGAAGAGAAAAATAATGTAAAGTTAAGGTTTGTATATTGAAGGGTTTAATAATATGTGCGATGAAAAGAAATTGTTAATATGTATTAAGAATAATACTTAAGGGTTTAATAATATGTGCGATGGAAAGAAAATGTTAATATGTATTAAGAATAATATTTAAGGGTTTAATAATATGTGCGATGGAAAGAAAATGTTGATATGTATTATTAAAAAAACAAAAGTAATGTAAGTAAGGATATATTGTGAGATGAGCATGAATAAGTTAGATGAAAGGGAGAAAAGAATAATGAATAGAGGATGAATAATCTAACGTCAAAAAAATGTTTATGTTTACGAAGGATTTTTTCAAGGTGATATAAAGTAAGAATATATTGTATTGTGTAATAATTGTTTCTATGTTAGGCACAGTGAGAAAAGGTACAGATTAGGGGTTAGAAATTAAAAAGAAAAGAAAAAGAAAAGAAAAGGAAAAGGAAGAAAGGGAAGTGATAAATAGGAGTGATATAGAATGAGTAACAAGTATTATATAATGTATAATAAATAACTTTGAAATAAGGTAGAAAGATGGGTATATTTTTAAAGAAGTATATATATATATGTGCCTTTGAGAAAAGGATTCTGAATTGATAAAGTTTAGGATATTAGCTGTATACTTTATGGAAAGTTCTGTGGAATTTATGCAAGCAGATAGAAAACAAGTCAGTGCGTCTATTTATTATAGAATCTAAATTAGATATAATGGTAAATTTTTCATTTAGACAGAGATTGCAAGTCTTGGATAGAGAACTGTTCAAGTCTTGGATAGAGAACTGTTCAAGTATGAAGAAGCAGAACAAACCTTTTTCCAAGAGATGTTATATTTAATATTTTTGTCTTTCAAGGACCATATGAGTTCTGAGAGAGCCGTGTTGGTTCTTTTAAGTTGGTATTTAAAAGACGAATGATGATTATAAAGACGAGCTTTAAAGGAGGTGGAAGTGGAGCCAAAATAGGTGAAGAAATTGGTGTCAGTTATAACTTTACATTCGTAGATTAAGTTTTTATCAAGACAATGGTTGTTGAGAGGACATTTATTTTTAGCAGGGCAATTGCAATTGCGATTAAAGAGATTATTAACGAGTGACCTAGTGTTATCTATAGAAGGAATTGGATTGGAGAAGTTATTTGCGATAGGAATAATAGTTTCTTGATTTAGAATGGGATTAAGAACATTTAGCGAAGTTGTGTTTGACGTTGTATTTGGGTTTGCAGAAATTAGCCGAGAGTTTACAATGACGTCGGGAGTACTATTACAATTATTATGATATTCAGTGTTGGAAGGAAGAGATTTAGTATTTAGTATTTTATTGTTGTGTTTAGAGATAATGTTGGAAATGTTGGAGGATGTCGAATAGGAAAATGTTATAGTGTGTTTGTTAAATATTTTACTATAGATATGTGAGGGAGGGAAGCATTTATTTAAGGTACTAAAGAATAATTTAGGAATATTATTATTAATAGAGATGGAGAAAGGAGCATTATACCAGATTATGTTTTTGTATCTAGGTCTTTTATTAAAGTTATTGGAATGATCATGATTAATTATTCTACTGTAAGATCTTCTAGAATTTGTTTCTTTATTATATTTGATTTTATCAGGATAGCCGGCTTTAGAAAGCGCGTTATTATAGTAAATGGCGTTAGCATCAAAGATGTTTTTATTAGAAGATAGGTTAGATATTCTTTTTCCAATATTACTAATTATAGCATTCTTAATATTAGTAGGGTGGTTTAAAATTAACATAATTTAGGTTCTCATTGTTTTTATGGTAAGGGTAATATAGGCCAGTGTCAAGATTAAGAGATACATCCAAGAAATTAGCTAGTTTGATGCTGTTATCAAATTCAATTTTTAGGTTATGTTGGTTAAAGAGATTACGTATATTGTTCTTAATAATATTAAGGTTAACTATGTTGCAATTTAAGATAGTAAAGAGTCCATCGTCACGATAAATTCCACCGCGAAGTTGAGGAATTTTCCGACTCAAAGAGTTCAAAATAAAGATACCAATTAAATCTGTCAATTGGGATGAATCGGATGCTCTTATTGTGATGTCGAAGTTGTTAGAGGTATCAGCTCTGGTTCAATATTCATTGTTGAACTCAAGGATGGTTTTACGTGCGGTGAGAATGATGTGAAGTTCATCTGTGGTGATGTCAGAATATTTAAATGCGAAAGATAGAGCATTGTTGAGAAGTGAAGGCGAAATAGAAGAATAGTAGCTGGCAATATCAAATTGAACAAATTTGAGTTTGTTTTTATTATTCAATTTGTTGAACCAGCCAATCACTTCAGAAGTACCAAACCATAAATTTAAGTTCAAAGAAGAGCAATTAGAACGAACCTGTGGGATAATTCTATCCAAGATGGCTTTACTAACAACCCCCAGATCTGATTTAGAGGGGGCGATTAATCTAACAGGTAGTTCAGTGCGAAAATTGTTTTTGTGATCCTTGAGATTTGGGAGGAATGGTTCGGTCTTTTTTCCGATGCCAAGTTTTGACATAATCTCAGAGGCTTCAAAGTTTATGTATTCTAAATTATCATGGTTGGTTTTACGATATTTTTTCCTAAGTTCCTTTAGGATAAGGTTGTTATAATTATCCTTGGAAATACCATATAAATTATTGGTTTTGTCAGAGTGGACTAAAACATTTTTTGAGGAATTTAGGTTTGAAATTGTGTTCTTGAGATTTACAAGGTGCTCTTGTCCTTTGTAAGGGTATCTCTTGAATTTCAGATTTTTTATAATATTTGTTAACTCTTCCTCGAATTGCACTAGATTTTTGTTGGAAGGAGGATTTCTTCTAGAATTAAATAGATGATCGAGGAAGTTATGTTCCTTGGTATAGAAGTTCCCTTTTAGGCGCTGGTCATAGAAATAAGCTATCCATCTAAGTCTTCTTACAAAGGAGTCAGTTTTTTCAATTAGAAGTTTGGTGAATTCAGATTTACCAGGTATAGGAATGTCTTTAGTTGAATTGGTTATGTTGTAATAATCGATGTTGTAGAAGAAAAAGGTGAAGGACCATCAAAAGATATCCAATATGAGAGTTAGTGCTCAACCGTTAAGGAGCAAGTTAATGTAGGAGGTGAGTTTTATTGTAGTACAATATATATATATATATATATATATATATATATATATATATATATATATATATATATATATATATATATATATATATATATATATATATATATATATGTATGTATGTATGTATATATATAAGAAAAAGAGTGGGTTCTTTTAAATGAAAAAAAACGAGATGTCCTACACGAGTGAAAGTATAAGGAAAAAAGATGAAATCGAAAATGCAACTGGACTTTTTTTAAGAATATTTATTTGAAAAGCATAAGAACTGTGAAACCGGTAAAAGATACAAATGAATATTCTTAAAATGACTCCAGTTGCATTTTCGAGTTCATCTTTTTTCTCTTTCTCTCTCTCTCTCTCTCTCTCTCTCTCTATATATATATATATATATATATATATATATATATATATATATATATATATATATATAATGTTCCTATACAACCCTGTCTAATAGAAAATATAACAAGATTCAAGTAGCCAAAACACACCATACAAAATACAATTATCTACTTAAATACAATTGAAATTAAAAACGTATTAGAAAAGCTTTTTTCATCGGAACGCTTTCAAAGCGAACCATGATTCAGACAGTATCAAAGGCTGGATGAAATATATATAATTATTCTTTACATAAGCCTAACACATAAATAGAATTAGCATGTATATATATGTGTGTGTATATATATATATATATATATATATATATATATATATATATATATATATATATATATATATATATATATATAGAGAGAGAGAGAGAGAGAGAGAGAGAGAGAGAGAGAGAGAGAGAGAGAGAGAGAGAGAGAGAGAGAGAGAGAGAAAGAAAGGGAGAGAGAGAGTCGGTGTGAATGTGTACATATGTGTGTGTGTGTGTGTGTGAGAGAGAGAGAGAGAGAGAGAGAGAGAGAGAGAGAGAGAGAGAGAGAAAGAAAGGGAGAGAGAGAGTCGGTGTGAATGTGTACATATGTGTGTGTGTGTGTGAGAGAGAGAGAGAGAGAGAGAGAGAGAGAGAGAGAGAGAGATTACTAATTATTCATTTTAACGCGGCAACTGACCGGAAAAGAGGAAATTTAAGAAACAATCGATTATTTAAATCATCACAGTTACCATACCAACAGATTGCCATTTTGGTAACGACTCATTTTATAATTTAATGCAGAAGGTTTAAATTAAAATTGAAACATATTTTCAGTTGTTTGTCTTCTGTACACATATATGTATATCTATGTATGTATGTATATATATATATGTCGTATATATATATATATATATATATATATATATATATATATATATATATACTACCATAACAACTTTTTAAATGGAAGTTGTAAAATTTTTTAAGGTATGTCAAATTTATTTATAAAACTGTTTATATATTGTATTTTGTCTGAAGAGGGCATACCATATTTTTAATATGATATCCCTGAAATATATATAATGAAATAAATATGGTTTTATAAATGTAGTTTCCATTTGTTTAATATCGTAAAATACTCCAAAATCTGTTGAGTGCATTTATATCAGTTATAAAATATTTACTCGTTGTAACCCAACAATTTTAAATAAAATTTTTGCATATATATATATATATATATATATAAGTAGAAGTGGTATTATCATTGTATATATATATATATTTGCACTAGGGTTCTCTGATATATATTTATCCTTATCGAGGCCGCTTTGGAATTTAGTCTTCACATTTGTTATTATTATTACTATATATTTTATTATTACTATAAATAAAGTACCAGTAATGCACTGGGTAATTTCTGGCCTTGTGCCTAATGTAGAGACAATTATTACTATATATATAAGGTGGATTGGCAGTATCGGTAGAGGGTCAGACACAATGCTTTCCAGCATAGTTACGTCCCTTAACGATCTGAGTTCAAATCCCGCCGAGGTTAACTTTGCCTTTCATCCAGTAATGTACTGGGTAATTGCTGGCCTTGTGCCAAAAAGTAGAAACAATTATTACTATATATATATATATATACGTGGAAAAGTAAGAAATCGAATAGACCGTTAAAACATGTTTATTTAAAACACTACATACGTACGTTTCGCCCAGTTGGGCTTCTCAAGGGCATAAATAAGCAAAAGTGTTCCTTACATTGCTCGGAAAGAGTTTTTGGGGTTAAATTCACGTCAAGGTTCATTGCTCGCAAAAATAGCTTGTTTTGATTTTGCAGCAGGTCAAGGGAGGTAACTCTGGCTGGTGTTAGGGCAGTCTTTCCCGGACGAATTTTTATCCATTACAAGATAAGGTTACAACCTTACTATTGTTGATACGCACAGGGTCATGTAACCAACACTTATTTTGAGACATTTGTTTTTCCGCATCTGTTTGTCTGGGTTGTTTGAGTCTGGGTCTGGTATGCAAGGTTAGTTTCCTGGGTGTTATTTTGCAGCGCCTGCACGCTGGGGTGTTAAAAGTTGTTGCAGCGAGATCCGGTGCGCGGTTTCACTCCTGATCCTTAACCCATCTGAAGAAGGATATTTTTAAGCGATGTGTACAACTTATCGCTGTTTCAGCTCTGCTGTTGATGAGCTCGTGGGGTGCAGTTATGATGTGGTAGAGCTCCATGAGGCAAAGATCGCATTTCCTCTTGAAGTTGTACGGTGCAGCCCTGCCGACAATATCCCAGTGCGTGGAGAAGCTGATGTTTAAGTCCTTTAGTGATGTGATGTAGTCCGCGAGCGAAGTGGAGTGTCTTAGTTTTTTATTTGTGAAAGAGTGGAGATGTGTTCGAAACCTAATTTTGAACGGGCCGGAGGTAGCCCTTATATAATGTTTAACGCTATTGTGGCTAGTTTCAGTGCATCTATATATAACCCTATCAGTCAAGCAGTATCCTCTAAGGGGGCAGCGTCCTCTGTCGCGGCAGTTGCAATTTCTGTAGCGGTTTTTATATATATATATGGGGGTGTATGGGCGGGTCTGTGTGTGTCTGTGTGTGTCTGTTTGTGTGTGTGTGTGTGTATTCTTATCTACATATATGTATACACATACATATACATATACATATACATATACATATACATATACATATAAATATACGTTCACACAAACACATACTTACACACACACACATATATGTATATATATATATATATATATATATATATATAACGAAGGAAATGTGGACCATAACGCACCAAAGTACTCAATACTTAGGGTAGTAGAGTGGGTAATAGGAACGAGTAGGACCCCATTGGGGTCCTACTCCTTCCTATATATATATATATATATATATATATTGTTATACTTTGGGAGGGTTATGTTGCCAATAAGAAACACACGCACCATTTGCTTTCACTCCAATTTATAACAAAATCGGTTTCAACACACATTTTCTGATAGAGGGTAGAAACATATTCCTAGTAGGTGTATATTCATTTCTTCTAACTTTAATTTTATACCTAATTGTGTATGGTTGACGGTATATTTAATCGATTTCCACGTGCTGTTGAAATGTTGGATAAATGTTCTATGGCGGTTGGCCGCGAAGAGATTGCTGTCGTTTATTTATCTACTATTTCTTCATAGGTGCCTTTTAATCTTATAGCCTTGTCTAATTGATTTTTTGTGTGGTTAATTATGCTAATTGGGAGAGGAAATGGTGTATATATATTATCAAATGATTCTATGGACATACTTTATCGTATATATATATATATATATATATATATATATATATATATATATATATATATATATATATATATATATATTAGAAAGTGAGGTTTTTTTTACAAAATGAAAAATAACCGAGGTGTCCTACATGAGTGAAAGTATAAAGAAAAAAGATGAAATTGAAAATGCAACTGGAGTCTTATTTTAAAAAAAATATATATATTTCTTTGGTTCTTTTACCGGTTTCGCAGTTCTTCTGCTTTTTAAAAGTAGAGTTGAGATGGAGGGTCTGTGGTTTTTCTCACATCTGGTTGGTCTCTGAATGTTACTTGTTTTATATGGAAAAAAGTGGCTCGAAATGCCAAGTTTTTAGAGAAGTAATTTGATTGGTTGGTCAATAATTATAATAAATTTCGCGCCTGTTCGCGTTACAAAGTTCTTCAAACAAGGGGGGGGGGGGGGGGGTACAGGTTGTTTTTTCATATATGAGTATTTGAATTTCTTTTTACTTTAAAAAAAGGGGCTTACGAAGGCTTTTTTTAATAAACGTAATTTGATTGGTTATAAATGAAATTATGGCTGTCACGTGAACAAGTTTTCATTAAATTTTCGTAATTAGCTCCTCACTGATTAACCTCGATGTCACGTGATTGATTCTTTTGAATTTGTCACCGACCAAGAAGGCAGTGATTTTTTCAGTGTCTTGGAATTTAGTCCCCGCTTGCTCTTTTCCATCCACTGAATTATTTTTGCATAAGTTCCCTGTGACCGCGCATCGCCAGGTATCTTAGCTGAGAATGACTCCCTGATTAAGAAAAGGTTTCTCCATGATCTCCATTTGGAGACTATGTATATTCCCTTTCAGAAACTATTTAGTTGGAGTGGAATTTAAGTAAGTAAGGTAATTACTATAATTTTCTTATTTTACGTTTTTCATATATATATATATATATATATATATATATATATATATATATATATATATATATATATATATATATATATATATGTATATATGTATATATATATATATATATATATGTATATATGTATATATATGTATATATATATATATGTATATATATATATATATATATATATATATATATATATATATATATATATATATATATATATATAAGATTCACAATCGTGAAGTTGTGAGTTCGATTCCCGGACCAGGCGATGCGTTATGTCCTTGAGCAAGACACTTTATTTCTTGCTCATTCTAACTGGAGTTGCGACTGATAGATAGTACTAGCAATTGGAAAGACCAATGGAAACAATGTTTCCTCGGTCCGATTTGATGAAAAGTCGATCGACTGTATATATATAACCTATACAATGCACATATAATATTTTCTTTCTACACACAAGATAACAGACATATATTTTACACAATGTCGTATTTAAAATTTATCATGATATTATGTAACAAATGTGCATTGTACGGTTTCATATATATATACAGTATATATATATATATATATATATATATATATATGAGTGTGTGTGTATGTATAGATAGATAGGTAGGTAGATCGATACATAGATATATAGGTGGGTAGGTAGGTAGGTAGGTAGATAAATTTCTTTATTTGCCACAAGGGCGCACAAGAAAAGGGGACTATACAAGGACACATACCCGGGATTTTACATACAGTCGTGTAAAAATATTGAAACAAACAAATATAACAATCGAAATCCCCAATAGGGGGGAGGCGCCACAAATGGGGTTGTTTAGTACCCCGTCGATAGAACAACCCTAGATACAAGTATTTAGAAATACACACAGATACGTAAAATGACTACTGTCATGGCTTCTCTTTATTCTTTTGACCACTTCTATAGCGAAGAATTAACTGCAATAATAGTTTCTGATTTAGGCACAAGGCCAACAATTTTGGGGCAGGGGGAAGTCGATTAAATCGACCTCAGTGCATTACTGGTACTTTATTTTATCGACCCCGTAAGGATGAAAGGCAAAGCTTACTTCGACGGGATTTGAACTCAGAAGGTAAAGGACCATAACTCTATGATGCAAGGCATGGTGTCTGACGCTCTACCAATACTGCCGAACATAGAGGACAATACAAAGATGGGGACAGTGGGGTTTTACATGCAATCGAGTAAAAAAATTAACAAAACAAATAAAGAAAAAAATATATATATCAACAACAGAATTCCCAATAGTGGGGAAACCACCCAGGGGTGAGTTAGGTACCCCACAAATCTCAACCCACCTTCATCCCCATGAGCACCCTAGGAGGACGCTCCTCTCTCCTTCCATCTTTCCAGCCTACAGGCGCATGCTCAGAGTGGGCCATTCTCGCAACAATCACCTACCTTTCAAAAAATGTTCGGTGGGGGGCAGCATTTCTCTCTCCACCCTTATCTTCCTTTCCAAGTGGAACTAGAAAAAGTTGACGAGGGCGTGACTGATGAGGAAAGTGTCTGTCTTCAGACCTTTGAGTCGCGTCCACCATACATCTTTTGCTACAGCTATCAGACAGAGAAAAACTGCCTGCTCTTCCAGGTCAAAAGAAGGCGACGGGGCGATCTTTACTATGGACTCGATCGATAGCCGGATCCGTCCTACACGCGACAATAGTTGTTCGACATAACTCCACAAGTCAGAAATACACTGGACGAGTGCGTGAAAAATGGTTTCGTTGCTCTGGAAATTGACAATAGTCCCCGGCTCGGAAGTCCTCCAGCAAAGACTGGCTAGTTCATTCTCGTCGACGCCTTGTTTCTACTTTAGGCACAAGGCCCACAATTTGAAGGGGAGGGGAAAGTCTATTAAATAGGCCCCAGTACTTACAGGTACTTTATTTTATCAACCCCATAAGGATGAAAAGCAAAGCTAACCTCGGCGAGATTTGAACTCAGAACGTAAAGGGCCTAACTTTATGCTATACAGCATGTTGTCCAACGCTCTACCGATACAGTCAATCTGCCGCCTTAATAATAATGATGATGATGATGATGATAATGATGATGATGATATAATAATAATTGTTTCTACTTTAGGCACAAGGCCAGCAATTACCCAGTGCATTACTGGTACTTTATTTTATAGACCTCGTAAGGATGAAAGGCAAAGTTAACCTCGACGGGATTTGAACTCAGAATGGCAAGGGCCGTAACTCTATGCGTCAAAGCATGGCATCCGACCCTCTACCGATACTGCCAATCCACCACCCCTGATGATGATATAACAACCATGCAGAAGCGACCATGACGTCAATTAACGTCAGCTGCCTATAAAACTTGGTAATCTCAGCAACCTCCATTAAAATCGGAAGTTGTATTGATGGATAATAATTAATTAGAAGACATTATTACATCCAGAGAAATGTAGAACTTTCGAGAGAAAGAGAAACTAACAGCGGCAACAATCACCGTTACTACAGTTATAACAATACTAGAGAATAGATTTTTACTTCGGTTACTAGTAGAAAGTAGTGGGGTATCGGGGTGGAGTTGGCCGCTCAATCTGGAGTTCCAACGCGTCTCCCTCTCCGGGGAAATGCCTTCTCTATTCTATCTGCCGGGGCGTGGGCCCCCATTTTCTCGTAATAGTGAGAGATGGTGAGAGCGAGAGAGACCGGAGGCAGTGACGGTGAGAGTTTGGTTCCTTTGTGTTCTAACCTGGTGTATATGTATGTTTCACAGACACACACTCATCTACATCCTATATGCATTTACTCTCTGTTATAACAATACTAAAGAATATATTTTTACTTCGGTTACTAGTAGAAAGTTGTAGGGAATCGGGTATCGGGGGTGGAGGAGTTAGCCGCCCGTAGGTGCCAGTCCCACGAGGTGGAGTGGCTGTTCCAGCGCGTTTCACTTGCCGTCACCCAGGGCAACGCATTCTCTCTCGCTGTCGGCCGGGGCCCAGAGCTGGAAGGTAAGTAAGTTGGTGGTGGAGGATACTTCTACAGCTGAAGTATATTTGCAATTATAAGTCTATGTACGTTCATTAAAGTGTTTATACGGCGGTGGATTGGCAGCATCGGTAGAGGGTCGGACGCCATGCTTTACCGCATAGAGTTACGGCCCTTTATGATCTGAGTTCAAATCCCGCCGAGGTTAACTTTGCCTTTCATCCTTACGGGGTCGATAAAATAAAGTACCAGTAATACAGTGGGATAATTGGTGGCCTTGTGCCTAAAGTAGAAACAATTATAGTTTTTATAATAATCGTTGTTGCTATAACGACGATACGACGGTGTGTGGAAATATAACAAAGGCAGTTCTCCTTCTTTAGTTATTCTGGGCCCTACTTTCGTGTCCCAAATAATGGGGGGGGGGTTACTGAGGGAGTTGGAATAAGCGGGGGCTTGGAAGAAGTGGAGGGTAGGATAAGTGGGGGGGTGAAATAAGAGGGGGGTGGAATAAGTGGGATGGAATAGGTGGGGGTGGGATAGGAGGGGGATGGAATAGGCGGAGGGGGTGGGATAATCGGCAGGGATTGGAATAAGCAGGGGGGGGGAATAAGTGGAGGATTTGAATAAGTGGATAAGTTAGAAAAGCAAGGGGTCGGAATAAGAGGGGTAGAATAAGTGGGGGGGGGTCGGAATAAGTGGGGGGATAAGTGGGGTGGAATAAAAGGGGAGTTGGAATAAGTGGCGTCGGGGGTGGAAAATCGGTAATTTTTCTAGGTTGTCTCCTTGATTTTTTTATAAAACCAGAATTAATCGTTTAGTTTACATATTGAGACCCCAACCCATCCTATTTATTTTATAACATATACGATTTCTAGTAATGTACTTTTTTATCATGTTAAATGTTTTTAATGTCTAAAGAAAATTGAAATCAAATTTCGCCGGAGATAGTTTAGCAAAATTTAATAAGCGTGGGGTGGGGACGATTATTGGAGACCCGAGAGTATGCAGCATTGATCCCCGTAGTAAAATCAGGCAATCTTCAAAAGTAAAGGACGAAAAGCTTCCTAATAAAACATTAATCCCTAATATTTCAGTTTCTCGGGATCTTCTCCCTGTTCCGTGGGTTTCAATTGATACAGACGCCAGTATATAACATATTCTCCCCTCTCTCTCTCACCCCTCCCCCTCTTTCTCTCTCTCTGACTTCCTTTCTCTCCTTATATATATATGTTTGTGTGTATCTGCATATGTATGTAGGTATGTACGTGTGTATGTATATGTATATATACGTGTGTATGTATATATATATATATGTGTGTATGTGTGCGCGCGCGCACGAATATGGTGTACGTATGTATATGCATATATATATCTATATATATATACATATACATTACAATCAAATGGTCTATAATTAGAACACACCTCCGCTAAACAACCGACTCCTCTGATCGCGGCCTGTCTATAGTAAAATGCACAGAGATAATATATGTAAATAGATAGATATATTTCTTTATTAGCCACAGGGGCACAAAAGAAGGGGACAAATACAAAGGGGGAAGTTTACATACAATAAAAACGTGTAAAATGTTATCACAGATGGAATTTAAAAAGTTAGTCGATTTTTCCCAATAGAGGGAGACAGTTTATATGGGTAACATATACCCCCGAAAAAAATGTGCAACCCTCATCTCCAGGAGTACGAAGAGTTTGTACTCCCTTCCTCTCCTCCTCCTTTTCCTCAACCTACAGGCTGACATAGAGAGAAGGCCCATTCACTCGGGCCATTCTCTCCACTTTCACCCACCTTTCATAAAACTTGCTGGGGTACAGCACCTCTTTCTCCATCCTGATTCTTCTTCCAAAGTGGTATTTGAAAAAAAGAATCAGTTGTTGGCCGGAGAGAAAGGTGTCTGACCTCAGCCCTTTCAACCTTGTCCACCATACAACCTCTTTCGCCATAGCTATCACACAAAGGAAAACCGCCTCTCCTTCGTTTTTGAAGGAGGGTGGCGGTTTGATCATGACAATGGACTCGGTGGTCAACTGGACTGGTCCCACCCGCGACAATAGTCGTTCTACATAGCCCCACAGGTCAGTGACGCCCGGGCAGTGTATGAATGCGTGCGCGACGGTTTCTTCGTCTCGCACGCACCTCGGACAGATCTTTTTTGCAGGGTCCCTGCCCGGGCGCCCATGTCTGTAGAGCTTGTCTCGAACTGGTAGAGCTCCTCGGTAGCACTGCCAGGCCAGGGACTTTTGGAAGTTGTCCATCGGTCCCGGGCGGAAGGTCCTACCGAACAGACTGGCCAGTTCATCTTCCTCTACGCCTAGAGTTTCACCGAGCGCGTCTTCGCACTTGCTGCGGACTAACCCTCTATAGAATGACGAAGTGGAGTCTCCACTGATCGCCGGGTCCGCCTGCCAGAGGGCTGTGAGCGCCTGAGCACATTCGATGTGCCAGTCGCCCATTTTCCTCGGTCTTTGCTTGACCCAGGACTGCAGCTCGGTCAGCGAGACGAGTCGTGGGAAGGCTCGCCTCACGAACGGGGCCCACACCGGTTGTCCGGTAAGGAATATGTAGAGATGCCGCAGCCTGAGCGCGTGTTTGCGCATCGTCAACGACGGCATCCCCAGCCCTCCGTTAGAAGGGTGTTGGCAGCAGATGGATCTTCTCACCAAAGGAGCCCGCCTCTTCCAAAGGAATCGGAAGAGCGCGCGCTCCATTTTGGCGAGCGTTTTGGCTGGACAAGGCACGACGGTCAAGCGGTAGTAGATGGCGGACGCTATAAAAGTGTTCGCCACCTCCGCTCGACCTTTCAAGGATAGTTTGCACTCGGCCCACTTCTGGGTGAGTGCAAACACCTTGGCCGTCACTTCGTTCCAGTTCTTCTCCACCTGGAGGTCCGGACCAAACCAGACCCCGAGCAGCTTTACCGGTCCTTCCGTCCAGCGTCCGACGACGCCATCGGAAGGCATCGGTCTGCCTCTCCACGATCCGAGTTGCAAACCGATGGACTTGTCCCGGTTCAGCTTCGCTCCTGTGAGACTTTCGTATTCCTTCAGTAAGGTGCCGACTTCCTCGATTTGCGAGGCGCTCGACACCCTTACTGTCACGTCGTCGGCGTAGGCCGACGCCGCTTTCCGCAGTCCCGGTTCCAGAGGGATGCCCTGCAATAGCTCCAGCTTCCGCAGTAGTGGCTCGAGAGTCAGTACGTACAGAAGGGATGTTGACCATCGTTACCCGCATCCAGGTAACGATGGTCAACCCTATCGAAAGCCTTAGACTGATCCAAGTTGATCAGGGGCCCACCGAAGCCGGGTTTACACCCTACCCTCTCTATGATGTATCGCATGAGGTGGAGGTTGTCGTGTATGGACCTGGTCGGGATTGCGCATGTCTGCGCTTCTCCCACCAGGTTCTCGACGACAAGCGCCAGCCTCTTTGCCAACACCTTGGCCAAAATCTGTAACTCTGTGTTTAGCAGAGTTATGGGCCGGAAGTTGCCTATGTCATCCCCCTTATTCTCGTCCTTCCTGATTAGTGTGACCACGCCCCCGGTTACAGAACTGGGAATTCTCCCGTTCTGTTGCCAGTTGCAGTAGACCGCTTCCAGGAGACCGGAGAATAAGTCCGGCATTGCTACGTAAAATTCATAGGGTAGACCGTCGAGACCTGGAGATTTGCGTTTGCTGCATTGGCTCAGCGCGTCCCCTATCTCAGTGGCTGAAATCGGCTTTTCGCAGAACTTCGCCTCGCTGTCCCAGAGTCGCGGTAGGCCGTCGAGGTATGGACCGAAATCCATAGCCTCTCCCGGCACGCCGCTCCCCGCGAACAGCCGAGCAAAGTGCCGCTGAAAAGCCGCACACATCTGCTTCGGTTCAGGTATCACGCGTCCGTTTTGGTCCTTCACAGACCGAATCGTGGACTTGTTGCCACTTTTTGCCTCCGTCACTCGGGCCCAGCTAACAGCTTTGGCTCCCTCGTTTCCCAGAGCACGTATTTTGCTTCTGACAACGCAGCCCTCGTGCTTTGCGTCGAAGAACTGGTCCAAGGCCGTTCTCGTTGCTAGCACGCTGGCTACGTTGCCACTTCTAATTGCCTCTTCTACTTTATCTACCAGTTCCTTCTCGGTTCTATTTCTATCTAACGCTAATTCTTTACTAAAAACTATCGAGTCTAATCTAACTGCCCTCTTGAGAGAGTACCACCATCTGTTGTTGACAATGGCCCCTGTCAAGTGCTGTTTAACTAAAGTGCTAATCCGTCTACTGTAGGCTTTGCTTGTCGGTAACGACAAGTTCAGCTTCCAGTAGCCGGGTCCTTGTCTCTGGGTTCTATCAAGGTTGGCCATGCAGGTCACTAGTTTGTGATCTGAATAGGCAACCATGAACATTTGTGGACAGCTTAACATGTCCCTATCCTTATTTCTAACTAGAACCCTATCTAGGTACGATCTAGATGTTCCGCTACGATTACTCCACGTCCACAGTGGCGCAGTCGGAAAATCTAGTCGATATCTATCGGCCAGGTCAAATCGGTCGATTAACTGTTTGAGGCTGTTACACCCCCCTTTATCGGGACATGCTCCCACATAGTCCCAACGTGCATCGAGGATTCCATTCCAGTCCCCCACTAAAAGCAAGGAGCGGGACGTTCCCAGAAAAGTCTCTAGACGTTTGAAGAAGTCTGGCCGCGGTGTCCCGGATGGGGCATATGCGGCCACCAGCCTGAAGGCTCCACCTTCACTACCGTCAACGTCTAGGACCACCAGTCGACCCTCCGGGTCCAGATGTACAGTCTGTGTTACGAGGCCCAGGTGTTTCCGCAGCAAAACGGCAACTCCGCCCCCACCCCCCGGTTGACAGAGAGATGCGTAGATCTCAAAGTCATCGAAGATGGGGGCCAGCTGTCGCTCGCCGTGGATCCTGGACTCGCAAATGGCTACCACATCCATACTGTGCGACCTGAGGTCGTTTAAGAGTTTGCCCTGTTTCCAGGGCATCCCCAGGCCGCGTACGTTCACACATCCAACTCTTATATTGGCCATGTTGGTGCTGAAAAGTTAAAAGAGGAAAAGAGATCACTCACCCTTCGCCTCCTGGGGACCAGGCCGCACGATTTCCATGGGGGTGTTGGAGGGGTTGTCTGGATGGGTGGTGGTTTCCGGCGGGGTGGGGACGCAGATATTTGGTGGGGTGGGGTCTGGTGGGATGGGGGTGTCTGGGGTGGGGAGGCATTTGAGAAGGACGCGGTTGAGTGGTTTCACGCAGGAATTACCCACATCCTTCTCAAATGTTTCTTTTAGGGACCTATAAGTTTGTATAGGGACCCTAATCAGTTTTAGGTTCAGTTTTTTAGGTTCAGTTTTTTGCTATTTTTTATAGAGTGGGCGAAAGTTTTCCCTTCTCCATTAGTGTTTTGTTTTCAGTGTTTATGTAAGTGTAAGTGTAATTTTCTTGTGTTGTGTTTGTTTTTGTCTGTAGTTCTTGTGTGTGCTTTCGTTTTGTTGTAGGTATTTTGTTTTCAGGAGGTGGGGGTTTTGTTTGTGATATTTTTGTTGTTTGTGTTGGTGGTTGTATGTTTGTGGTAGTATTTGCTGGTTTTTTGCTTTTGTGATGTCTTTTCTTTCTTTTCGAGCGATGGGGTTCTCCCTCGTCTTCACTGGGTGATGGCGAGATAGCCTCATCTGTTGTATCGTCTGTGTGATTGGGGAGGGGTATGTCTTGGGGAGCTGTTGTGTCTGTATGTTTTTTTGCAGTGGTTTTAGGTGGAGTGGGTTGGGTGGGACTGTGTTTGTTGTGGTTATTTTTGTGTGTTGGTGTTGTTGTTGTTGTGGTGGTGTTGGTGCTTGTGTTGTTTTGATGGGTGTCGGCAGAAGAGCCTTTTTGGGGTTCATTAGTTTAGGACAGGAAGCCCTCAGGTGACCCCTGCTAAAGCAATGGTAACATGAAGGCCGCCTACCCTCAAACGAAAGGTTTATGTAGGTGAGTCCGTCCAGGAGTACACGCTGTGGGATCATAGCTATTCGCTCTGGGCTCATTTGCACCAGAACTTCAATGCTAGTCCCATTGAATACATCTCTGGGGGACTTTCCTACTGACAGTATTCTGTCTTCATCAAAATTGATGAAGCCGCACAGTATCCACCATATGTTCACCTTTGGTGTGACACTTGTGATTCTGATCTTTTGTGTCCTTTTTCCCATGTATGTAGGGAAAAAGGTGTACAGGTTGGATACAATTGGCGACACAGAGTAATTTTGGGCCGTCAATTGATCCTTCATGAGTACCGAAATACTCCCAAAAAGTTTGCTTCTTTGAATGAATGCAATATCATTCATTGAATTTTTGAAAACCAGTTCAATTTCTTTCTGTGCCAATTGGATTGGTTTTCGGGTAGAATTGGAAACTGTCCTAAAAACTATCGTTTTGAGAGCAGTTTCCTTGCGAATTTCTACCGGAGAATTGATGCTGAAAGCACCATTTTTATCGAAAGTGACATATCTCTTAGCGTCCTTTAAAAGTTGTTCAGCATTTGTTATGTCGAGATATATCAATTGTTCTTTCTTTTGAACTTTCTCTGCAAAGGAGATTTTTGGTTTCTTTGTGGAATCCGTATTGGTGGTGTTGTCATTATTGTTGTTATTCTTGTTGTTATTCTTGTTGTTATTCTTGTTGTCACCGATGTTGGTATCATCCGTATTTTCCTTGGTGTTGTTGTTGTCTTTGATGCTGGTGTTATTGGCGTTGTCTTTATTTTTTTCTTTGTTGTTGTTATCATTGTTGCTTTTATCATCATTATTGGTTTTGCTGTTATTTTTGTTGTCATTGAACTGTTTGGTGTCATTTGTGTTGTTTGGATATGAATTCGTTTTTTTATTTTCATTTTGTCTTTCCATCTCTATAGTATCTAGTGAAGAAGACGTTGTTGACTGCGAGCTTTGTAGTCTTACCGCCTCTCCACCACCATTATCGTTGGACGCAGCGTTCATAACGTAATCAAAATTTTACAATATTTTTTCCAAGATTCGATGGAGAAAAATTTTTTAAATGGATATTCCGCCCCTGAAGGGGCGAAAATGAGTTGACCGCCCACCTGAAGGTCCAGACGGGTGGTCAAGTTACACAATGATATAAAATTTAACTAAAAACTCACGTGTTTTTCTTACATAAATTAACGGAAACTTCTCCGCGAAGTGACACGCGTCTGATAGATAGATAGATAGATATATAGATAGATAGATAGATAGATAGATAGATAGATAGATAGATAGATAGATAGATAGATAGATAGATAGATATATTTCTTTATTTACCATAAAGGCATAAAAAGAAGGGACAAATACAAAGGGGGAGTTTACATCAAATCGAGTAAAAAGGGTATAAAATGAAAATAATCGAAAACAACCTCAAAAGGGAGGGGACGTGATGAGGGTTGCACACGCCCCCGAAAAAGTGTGCAATCCTTTGCCCGGGGAGCACATGGTGCTCCCCTCTCCTTCACTTCTTTACCTACAGGATGGTTTACAAAGAAGGCCCATTTACACGAGCCATTCTCGCCACTATCACCCACCTTTCATAAAACTGCCTGTGGCCAAGCACCTCTCTCTCCATTCTTATCCTTCTTCCGAAGTGATATCGGAAGAAGTAGACCAGACTATGGCCAGAGAGCAAGTTGCCTGACCTCAGACCTTTCAATCGTGTCCACCAAACAACCTCTTTCAACATGGCTATTACGCACAGAAAAACCGCCTTTGCTTCCTTTGTGAAGAGGGGAGGCGGCTTGATTGTCATCACGGACTCGGCGGTCAATCGAATCGGCGCCACCCGCGACAGCAGTCGTTCGGCGTAGCCCCACTGATCAGCCACGCCCGGACATTGCACCAATGCGTGCGCAACGGTTTCTTCGTGACGCACGCATCTAGGGCAAATCTATTTCGAGGGATCCCTGCCCGGGCGCCCGTGTCTGTAGAGCCTCTCTCGAACGGGTAGAGCCCCCCGGTAGCACTGCCAGGCTAGTGACTTCTGGAAGTTGTCCATTGGTCCCGGGCCGAAAGTCCTACCGAACAGGCTGGCCAGTTCGTCCTCTTCCATGTCCAGCGACTCTCCAAGGGTGTCATCGCCCCTGCTAGCCACCAGCCCTCTATAGAATGATGAGGTGGATTCTCCACCGATGGCCTGGCCCGCTTGCCAGAGAGCCCTGATCGCCTGGGCACACTCAGTGTGCCAGTCTCCCAGTTTTCCGGATCATTGCTTGACCCAGGACTGCAGCTCGGTGAGCGAGACGAGTCTCGGAAAGGCTCGTTTCACGAACGGAGCCCACATCGGTTGACCAGTAAGGAATACCTGTAGGTGCCGTAGCCTTAATGCGTGCCTACGCATCATCAACCACGGCATCCCCAGCCCTCCTTTCGAAGGTTGTTGGCAGCAGATGGATCTTCTCACCATAGGAGGGCGCTTCTTCCAAAGAAATTGAAAGAGCATGCGTTCCATGGTGGTGAGTGTTTCCTTAGGGCAAGGCACGACAGTCAGGCGGTAGTAAGTGACGGACGCTATGTAAATGTTCGCCACCTCCGCCGACCTTTTAGGGACAGCCTACACTTGGCCCATTTCTGGGTTAGTGCAAACACCTTGTTCGTAACCTCGTTCCAGTTCTTTTCCACCTGGAGGTCCGGTCCGAACCAGACCCCAACCAACTTCACCGGGCCCTCCGTCCAGTGTCTGACGACACCGTCGGGAGGCATCGGTCTGCCTCTCCACGTTCCGAGTTGCAGCCCGATGAATTTTTCCCGGTTCAGTTTCGCTCCTGACAACCTTTCGTAATCCTCCAGTAAGGTACCGATCGCCTCGATCTCCGAGTCGGTCGATACCATTACTGTTACGTCATCGGCGTAGGCCGACACCGCTTTGCTCAATCCTGGTTCCAGGGGGATACCCTGCAACAACTCCAACTTCCTCAGTAAAGGCTCGAGAGTCAATACGTACAGAAGGGAGGAGAGAGGGCACCCCTGTCGAATGGATCGTGTGATTTCGAACGGCTTCGAAAGGTAGCCGTTCACCTTGATCCTAGAACAGATGTGGTTGCTATGTAAAGCAGTTATCCAGCCTCTGAAAACAGGACCGAACCCATCCGCCGCTAGCACCGCATCCAGGTAACCATGGTCGACCCTATCGAAGGCCTTAGACTGATCCAAGTTGATCAGGGCCCCACCGAAGCCGGGTTTGTTGCCAACCCTCTCTATGATGTATCGCATGAGGTGGAGGTTATCGTGAATGGACCTGGATGGGATAGCACATGTCTGCGCATCTCCCACCAGGCCACCCACGACAAGCGCCAACTTCTTTGCTAACACCTTGGCCAAAATCTTTAACTCTGTGTTTAGCAGGGTTATGGGCCGAAAATTATTTATACTATCTCCCTTGTTCTCGTCCTTCCTCACCAGCGAGACTACGCCCTTGGCTACAGAACAAGGAATTCTCCCGTTCTGCTGCCAATTGCAGTAGACCGCTTCGAGGAGTTCGGAGAAGAAGACCGGCATTGCTAAATAAAGTTCGTAAGGTATACCATCGAGACCTGGAGATTTGCGTCTGCTGCATTGGCTCAGCGCATCCCCGATCTCATCAGCCGAGATTGGTCCCTCGCAGGACTCTGCCTCTTCGCTCGAGAGACGCGGCAGGCCGTCGAGGTATGGACCGAAATCCACGTCCCCGCCCGGACCCTCGCCTCCCCCGAACAATCGGGCAAAGTGCCTTTGAAAAGCCTCGCACACCTGCTTGGGCTCCCGGATCACCCGTCCATCCTCGTCTTGCAAAGACCGGATGGTGGATCGATTTCCACTCTTAGCTTCTGTCACGCGGGCCCAGCCAACGGCTTTGGCCCCGTCATTACCTAGAGCACGTATTTTACTTCGAATGACGCAGCCTTCGTGCTTTGCATCGAAAAACTGGTTCAAGGCCGTCCTCGATGCCAGCACTCTGGCCACATCTTCGCTCTTGATTGCCTCTTCTAATTTACCTGTTAATTCTTTCTCATTTCTATTCCTATCGGCAGCTAACATCTTGCTATAACTTATTGATTCTGTTCTAATCTCTCTTTTGAGAGATGCCCACCATCGGTTGTTGACGATTGCACCCGTCAACCTCTCCTTAACTAATCTGCTAATCCGGTTTCTGTAAGGGTCCGAGTGAATAACCTGTACGGCGAGACCCAGGTGTTTTTCCAGCAGTACGACAACCCCACCCCCACCTCCAGGTTGACAGAGAGATGCATGCACCTCAAAGTCATCGAAGGTAGGGGCCAGATGCCGCACGACGCTGATCCGAGTCTCACAGATAACCATTACATTTATACCACTTGAACTGAGGTCATTTAGAAGCTTTGCTTGCTTCCAAGTTGAGCCCAGGCCACGTGCATTCAAACATCCTACTCTTAACACATCCATGTGGGCGGCAAAGCCAAAGGAGAGTGTAGAGACCTACCTTTCTGCTTCCCGGGGTTCGGGTCGCACGACTTCCATGGGTTGTCGGGGGTGTTGGGTGAAGGGGTGTCTTGTGGTGGTGTGGGGTCGTCAGTGTGTGGTGGGGTTGGGGTGTTTGGAGTTGTGTTGGGGAGGGGAAGGGGAGGGGGAAAGCTTTTTAGTAGGACGCGGTTTATGGGTTTGACAGAGGGTGGTCCTACGTCCTCCTTAAGATCCTTTTTTAGTTTTTGGTAGAGGTTCATTGGGATCTTTATTAATTTTAAATGTGGGTAGTTTTCTGAAGAAACAAAGTTTACACCTTCGGTTTGTACCGAAGGATTATTGTTTATGAGTTCATTTAATTTATTATTGTTTCTGTTGATGTAAGTATAGTGTAATGTCTTTTTTTCGGATGGTGTGAGTGTTTCGAAGAGGGGAGAGGCCATTTTGGTTTTGGTTTTCTTTGTTGCTGGAGGGGTGTTTTGTGTTTTGTTGGATTGTGTTGACATTTGGGTAGGGGTTGTTTGGCCTTGTGTGTTTTGCAGATGTTTTCTTTTTTTCCTTTTAATCTGTCTGAAGGACTCCGTTTCTTCCTCCGAATTCGTTGGGTTATCTTCAGTGTTGGAGGGAAGAGGTATGTTTGTTGGTAATGTTTCCGTGTTGGTTTTCTTTGTGGGAGAGATGGATTTCACTATGTTAGACTGTGTTGTGTGTTGTGGCTGCGGTGGTTGTGTTGTTTTATTGAGTGAGGGGTTGGGTGGGACTGTATTTTGTTTTTGGGTAATGTGTTGTGACTGTTTGTGTTGTGGTGGTGGTGTAGTTTTACTGAGGGACGGGTTGGGTGGGACTGAGTTTTGTTGTTTGTTTATCTGTTGTGGTGGTGGTGGAGCTGGTGTTGGTAGCAGGGTTTTCTTTTTGTTGAGTTGGGGACAAGCCGCCTTCAGGTGCCCTCTGCCTGCACAGATATGACAGGACGGCCTTCTCCCCTCCACGCTAATGTTTATATACCCGTGGCCCTCTAATAGGATTCTGTCGGGTATTTGGGCGATGCGTTCAGGCTTCATTTGCACTACAAGTTCTATACCTGTTCCACTGAACGCATTGCCAATGGAAATCACGTTGTCATTCGCTGGATCGATGAAGCCAGCTATGAGCCAGCAGTTGTCCATATCTGGCATCATTGCATCCAGCCATATGCGCTGAGTTCTTTTACCCATATAAGATGGATAAAAGGTAAAATTTGTCGAACGAATCGGTGACAAAGCACATTTTTTTGCCGCCGATTCCTTCTTCATAATAATAGCTAGGCTTCCATACAGTCTGTCTCTTCTTATGAAAGTGGTTTCATTAAGTACTTCTGTAAGTACTGCTTTGATTTCTGTTTGTGTTGGCTGTTGAGGTTTTTTAGAAATGTTGTTGATGGTGCGGAAATGACCGTCCGACTTTCAATGTCTTTGGTGAGTTGTTGAGGCATTTTTACCGATAAAATACCATTTTCCCCTTCAGTTATGTATTGTTTGGCGTCTGTAATTCTTTGTGCCACATCTGAAATATTTTCAGGTATATGTCAAAGATTTCTTTGTTGTTTGTGCAAATGAAATATTATTGGTGTTGACTTTGTCGTCTGCTTTGCTTTCTGTTATGATGTTGTTTTCAAATGTTATTTTTGTGTTTGTCGTGTCTTTGTTTGTGGTATTAGTATTGTCATGCAATTTTTCAAATTTTTTTTTTTCGTTGTTGGAATCAATGTCCAGATTTGTGTTTTCGTCATTTTTCTCCGCAGATTCGTCTGTTTTTATTTTATTTTTTCTTTCCTTCTCTATGACGTTAGTTGGGAAGGAAGGGGGGACTAAAGCGTGCGAGCTTACAACCCTTACCGCTGTCCCCCCACCACTATTTTCGTTCGCTGCGTTTAACATTTCTGTCAGACGATTGAAATTTTTTATGCCACAAAATTTTTAAAAACAGGTTTTTCACCCCTGGGAGGGGCAAAGATGAGCTGACCCACCGCCTGACAGTTCAGACGGCGGATCAAGCTACACAATTGTATCAAAATTAAAATTAAACTTACAAAATTTCCGCAATAAATTTGAACAAAACTTCTGCGCGAAGTGAATTACATCGACACTGTAGAACAGACGACAGCTAGATTCTATAGATAGATAGATAGATAGATAGATATATTTCTTTATTAGCCACAGGGGCACAAAAGAAGGGGACAAATACAAAGGGGGAAGTTTACATACAATAAAAACGTGTAAAATGTTATCACAGATGGAATTTAAAAGTTAGTCGATTTTCCCCAATAGAGGGAGACAGTTTATATGGGTAACATATACCCCCGAAAAAAATGTGCAACCCTCAGATAGATAGATAGATAGATAGATAGATAGATAGATAGATAGATAGATAGATAGATAGATAGATAGATAGGCATAAAAATCAATGTGTTTATATATACTCGTATACATACACAATATTCTTACAAATCATTCGTTTGACAGTAACCACACTGTTAATTCAATGACTAGATTCCCTTGTGATATAACACTCTAGCGGCTAGTTGCGTGAGAGGACAGAAAAACGAACATATCAGTATCATATGAAATATTGTTAGTAGATTTACCATTGTATTGGTCTTTTCTCTCCTTTCTCTAACAATGGCTACCGTTAATAACAAATAACAATTCGATTATCTGAATACAACGTGACAGCAATTAGTTTTTGGTTTCCCCGTTGACGGCGTTTTCAACGACGCTTTTCGAAAGTGAAAGTAGAATTTTTAAAAACAAAAACAAAAGAAGCGGGGGGCGGGGGAATCAAACAACAGCAAAATAAATTTCATAGAACCAAAGAAATCGTTCGATAACTACTAAAAATCAATGACGTGAACAGATATTGGTAACGGTGATTCAGCAGTCTGTTGGATATATATATATATATATATATATATATATATATATATATATATATATATATATATATATATATATATATATATATATATATATTTATATATATATATATATATATATATAAGTATGTATACGTACATACATATTTGTATACAGACGTACAGTAGTATGTATATATATATACATACATGCACACATATATATATGTACGTATGGATTCACCGAACATTTATTATAATGCTCGGTGTGTTTGTAAACAAACATCCCGTATTAACATCCATACGTATATATATATATGTGTGTATGTATATATATATACATACTACTACGTCTGTATACATATATGTATGTACGTATACATACTTATATTTAAGTAACACCTGTACTAAGAGTGAGAAATGAAATTTCGTTTCATTTTTTCCGTTTATATATATATATATCTACATATATATATATATATATATATATATACATATATATATGTACATATATATATATATATGTACATATATATATATATTCATATTTTTATATATATATATATATATATATATATATATATACATGTACATATATATATACACATATACATACATAAATAAATATATATATGTGGCTGTGTTTGTGTGTATGTGTGTATGTCGGTGTGTGTGTGTGTGTGTGTGTGTGTGTGTGTGTGTGTGTGTGTGTGTGTGTGTGTGTGTGTATTCCTATTGTTTGGTTATTCAAAGCTGGAAGGCGTTAATCAGAAATAGAAAGGAGGGAGAATTGGAAGAATGAAAGGAAGAGAGTCACAGAAAGGCATGTATGTACACATGCAGGTAAATAGGTAGACAGGTAGATAGCTAATTATTCTGCTAAAGGGATAAATAGAAACATGAAAAAATAAAAAACACCCCAGCGTAGGACAGATGTTTAACGCTGAAACTAAGTAATAAAATAAGGCTAACGTTTCAGACGATAGTCCTTCAACGGAAAGGTAGACAAAGGTAGACAAATTTTCGATTCCATCTTTTTTTCTTTATACTTTCACTCGTGTAGGACACCTCGGTTATTTTTCATTTTGTAAAAAAAACCTCACTTTCTAATATATATATATATATATATATATATATATGACAAAGGGAATGTGGTAAGGAACCAGATGGACCATAACGCACCAGAGTACTCAATACTTAGGGTAGTAGAGTGGGAAAAAGGAAAAAGTATGACCCCGACGGCAGAGCTCAAGCCGTTTCGACGGCTATTTCTGGACTAAATTAGAATTTTTAGCCTGGTGAAATTAGTCCAGAAATAGCCGTCGAAACGGCTTGAGCTCTGCCGTCGGGGTCATACTTTTTCCTATATATATACAACCACAACGTAGGCCACCTATAACACCACAATCCAACATGGCACATAGAAACACACATCCATACTCGCAATACAGGAACACCCCATTCAATCTACAACCACGAACCCGAACCACATTTTACAACAACAAGGAATATAACAAACACAGGAGACCACTTAACATCAGCAGACAACCCCTCTACCCCCAACCATTTTTAGACACAACACACAGATACAGGCAAACAAAATAACACAAGACAGGGAGGAGAAACCGAGAGTAATAAAAATGATCAATCTAACTAGTGCAGAACCAACACTAAACCTTATCAACTTACTCTCCAAAGGTCTTAAATTCACACCGACCCCACTACGTCCTAACTACTATGAAATGAAGGAAGACATCACAGACTTCTGTAGAAAGTTACGACTCAGTGAAGAACTATTCGACCAGTACAATGAGGATGAATCATTAGCCAGAAATAGAAGCAATTACACCCCATCAAAAGGTAGAAATAAAATCCTGGACGAATTCTGTGAACACATCACAAACTTCCCTTACCAACACTTGCACAGACAAAAACACAAGCCAAACCTCAACAAGAAAGAATGGGAAGAATTAAATAGATTAAAAACCGACAGAACCATTACAATTAAAGAGGCTGATAAAGGGAGTACAGTAGTCCTAATGGATACAGAATTCTATATCAACTTAGCGCTCTCCACTTTGGAAAACGAAACATTCTACGAAAAGGCTGAACACTACAATCAACAGAAAATTATGAGAAACATAAAAACTCTGATCAACCAATACAAAGAAGGAGTCACTAACAAGGAATTCAGCTTCATCACAGACTTCACAAGTAAATCCAGCCTTTTCTACGGTATCCCTAAAGTACATAAGAGCGAATTAATAAGTAAGGCATGCAAGGAAGCCACAGACATAGTCATCAATGTCCCCTCACCCAATGATCTCAAATTAACCCACCACCTTAGCAACTTCATTGATACCCTTCTCAAGCCTTTTCTCAAACGCATCAAAAGCTATATAAGGGACGACCTAGATGTGCTCAATCACCTCCCTAATATGCCCCTTTCTGAACAAACCCTACTAGTGACGTTCGATGTAGTCAACCTATACTCCAACATCCCCCCACAAC